>JADANN010000347.1:0-462534 GCA_018806985.1 Angiostrongylus vasorum | reverse complement strand
TTATTCCGCGGTTTTGTGCACGTTATGCGTTATCTCGATAGTATCTGTCGGAAAACGCTTATTCCGCGGTTTTGTGCACGTTATCCGTTATTCGATAGTATCTGTCGGAAAACGCTTATTCCGCGGTTTTGTGAACGTTATGCGTTATTCGAGAGTATCTCGTCGGAAAACGCTTATTCCGCGGTTTTGTGCACGTTATCCGTTATTCGATAGTATCTCGTCGGAAAACGCTTATTCCGCGGTTTTGTGAACGTTATGCGTTATTCGAGAGTATCTGTCGGAAAACGCTTATTCCGCGGATTTTGTGCACGTTATCCGTTATTCGATAGTATCTGTCGGAAAACGCTTATTCCGCGGTTTTGTGCACGTTATCCGTTATTCGATAGTATCTGTCGGAAAACGCTTATTCCGCGGTTTTGTGCACGTTATGCGTTATTCGAGAGTATCTGTCGGAAAACGCTTATTCCGCGGTTTTGTGCACGTTATCCGTTATTCGATAGTATCTGTCGGAAAACGCTTATTCCGCGGTTTTGTGAAACGTTATCCGTTATTCGATAGTATCTGTCGGAAAACGCTTATTCCGCGGTTTTGTGAACGTTATCCGTTATTCGAGAGTATCTGTCGGAAAACGCTTATTCCGCGGTTTTGTGCACGTTATCCGTTATTCGATAGTATCTGTCGGAAAACGCTTATTCCGCGGTTTTGTGCACGTTATCCGTTATTCGATAGTATCTGTCGGAAAACGCTTATTCCGCGGTTTTGTGCACGTTATCCGTTATTCGATAGTATCTGTCGGAAAACGCTTATTCCGCGGTTTTGTGCACGTTATCCGTTATTCGATAGTATCTGTCGGAAAACGCTTATTCCGCGGTTTTGTGCACGTTATCCGTTATTCGAGAGTATCTGTCGGAAAACGCTTATTCCGCGGTTTTGTGAACGTTATGCGTTATTCGATAGTATCTGTCGGAAAACGCTTATTCCGCGGTTTTGTGCACGTTATCCGTTATTCGATAGTATCTGTCGGAAAACGCTTATTCCGCGGTTTTGTGCACGTTATCCGTTATTCGATAGTATCTGTCGGAAAACGCTTATTCCGCGGTTTTGTGAACGTTATCCGTTATTCGATAGTATCTGTCGGAAAACGCTTATTCCGCGGTTTTGTGCACGTTATCCGTTATTCGAGAGTATCTCGTCGGAAAACGCTTATTCCGCGGTTTTGTGCACGTTATCCGTTATTCGATAGTATCTGTCGGAAAACGCTTATTCCGCGGTTTTGTGCACGTTATCCGTTATTCGATAGTATCTGTCGGAAAACGCTTATTCCGCGGTTTTGTGCACGTTATCCGTTATTCGATAGTATCTCGTCGGAAAACGCTTATTCCGCGGTTTTGTGCACGTTATCCGTTATTCGATAGTATCTGTCGGAAAACGCTTATTCCGCGGTTTTGTGCACGTTATGCGTTATTCGATAGTATCTGTCGGAAAACGCTTATTCCGCGGTTTTGTGCACGTTATCCGTTATTCGATAGTATCTGTCGGAAAACGCTTATTCCGCGGTTTTGTGCACGTTATCCGTTATTCGATAGTATCTGTCGGAAAACGCTTATTCCGCGGTTTTGTGCACGTTATCCGTTATTCGATAGTATCTGTCGGAAAACGCTTATTCCGCGGTTTTGTGCACGTTATCCGTTATTCGATAGTATCTGTCGGAAAACGCTTATTCCGCGGTTTTGTGCACGTTATCCGTTATTCGATAGTATCTGTCGGAAAACGCTTATTCCGCGGTTTTGTGAACGTTATCCGTTATTCGATAGTATCTGTCGGAAAACGCTTATTCCGCGGTTTTGTGCACGTTATCCGTTATTCGAGAGTATCTGTCGGAAAACGCTTATTCCGCGGTTTTGTGCACGTTATCCGTTATTCGATAGTATCTGTCGGAAAACGCTTATTCCGCGGTTTTGTGCACGTTATCCGTTATTCGATAGTATCTGTCGGAAAACGCTTATTCCGCGGTTTTGTGCACGTTATCCGTTATTCGATAGTATCTGTCGGAAAACGCTTATTCCGCGGTTTTGTGCACGTTATCCGTTATTCGATAGTATCTGTCGGAAAACGCTTATTCCGCGGTTTTGTGCACGTTATCCGTTATTCGATAGTATCTGTCGGAAAACGCTTATTCCGCGGTTTTGTGCACGTTATGCGTTATTCGATGAGTATCTGTCGGAAAACGCTTATTCCGCGGTTTTGTGAACGTTATCCGTTATTCGATAGTATCTGTCGGAAAACGCTTATTCCGCGGTTTTGTGCACGTTATCCGTTATTCGATAGTATCTGTCGGAAAACGCTTATTCCGCGGTTTTGTGAACGTTATCCGTTATTCGATAGTATCTGTCGGAAAACGCTTATTCCGCGGTTTTGTGCACGTTATCCGTTATTCGATAGTATCTCGTCGGAAAACGCTTATTCCGCGGTTTTGTGAACGTTATGCGTTATTCGATAGTATCTCGTCGGAAAACGCTTATTCCGCGGATTTGTGCACGTTATCCGTTATTCGATAGTATCTGTCGGAAAACGCTTATTCCGCGGTTTTGTGCACGTTATCCGTTATTCGATAGTATCTGTCGGAAAACGCTTATTCCGCGGTTTTGTGCACGTTATCCGTTATTCGATAGTATCTGTCGGAAAACGCTTATTCCGCGGTTTTGTGCACGTTATCCGTTATTCGATAGTATCTGTCGGAAAACGCTTATTCCGCGGTTTTGTGCACGTTATCCGTTATTCGATAGTATCTGTCGGAAAACGCTTATTCCGCGGTTTTGTGCACGTTATCCGTTATTCGATAGTATCTGTCGGAAAACGCTTATTCCGCGGTTTTGTGAACGTTATCCGTTATTCGATAGTATCTGTCGGAAAACGCTTATTCCGCGGTTTTGTGCACGTTATCCGTTATTCGATAGTATCTGTCGGAAAACGCTTATTCCGCGGTTTTGTGCACGTTATCCGTTATTCGATAGTATCTGTCGGAAAACGCTTATTCCGCGGTTTTGTGCACGTTATCCGTTATTCGATAGTATCTGTCGGAAAACGCTTATTCCGCGGTTTTGTGCACGTTATCCGTTATTCGATAGTATCTGTCGGAAAACGCTTATTCCGCGGTTTTGTGCACGTTATCCGTTATTCGATAGTATCTGTCGGAAAAACGCTTATTCCGCGGTTTTGTGCACGTTATCCGTTATTCGATAGTATCTGTCGGAAAACGCTTATTCCGCGGTTTTGTGAACGTTATCCGTTATTCGATAGTATCTGTCGGAAAACGCTTATTCCGCGGTTTTGTGCACGTTATCCGTTATTCGATAGTATCTGTCGGAAAACGCTTATTCCGCGGTTTTGTGCACGTTATCCGTTATTCGATAGTATCTGTCGGAAAACGCTTATTCCGCGGTTTTGTGCACGTTATCCGTTATTCGATAGTATCTGTCGGAAAACGCTTATTCCGCGGTTTTGTGCACGTTATCCGTTATTCGATAGTATCTGTCGGAAAACGCTTATTCCGCGGTTTTGTGCACGTTATCCGTTATTCGATAGTATCTGTCGGAAAACGCTTATTCCGCGGTTTTGTGCACGTTATCCGTTATTCGATAGTATCTGTCGGAAAACGCTTATTCCGCGGTTTTGTGCACGTTATCCGTTATTCGATAGTATCTGTCGGAAAACGCTTATTCCGCGGTTTTGTGCACGTTATCCGTTATTCGATAGTATCTGTCGGAAAACGCTTATTCCGCGGTTTTGTGCACGTTATCCGTTATTCGATAGTATCTGTCGGAAAACGCTTATTCCGCGGTTTTGTGCACGTTATCCGTTATTCGATAGTATCTGTCGGAAAACGCTTATTCCGCGGTTTTGTGCACGTTATCCGTTATTCGATAGTATCTGTCGGAAAACGCTTATTCCGCGGTTTTGTGCACGTTATCCGTTATTCGATAGTATCTGTCGGAAAACGCTTATTCCGCGGTTTTGTGCACGTTATCCGTTATTCGATAGTATCTGTCGGAAAACGCTTATTCCGCGGTTTTGTGCACGTTATCCGTTATTCGATAGTATCTGTCGGAAAACGCTTATTCCGCGGTTTTGTGCACGTTATCCGTTATTCGATAGTATCTGTCGGAAAACGCTTATTCCGCGGTTTTGTGCACGTTATCCGTTATTCGATAGTATCTGTCGGAAAACGCTTATTCCGCGGTTTTGTGCACGTTATCCGTTATTCGATAGTATCTGTCGGAAAACGCTTATTCCGCGGTTTTGTGCACGTTATCCGTTATTCGATAGTATCTGTCGGAAAACGCTTATTCCGCGGTTTTGTGCACGTTATCCGTTATTCGATAGTATCTGTCGGAAAACGCTTATTCCGCGGTTTTGTGCACGTTATCCGTTATTCGATAGTATCTGTCGGAAAACGCTTATTCCGCGGTTTTGTGCACGTTATCCGTTATTCGATAGTATCTGTCGGAAAACGCTTATTCCGCGGTTTTGTGCACGTTATCCGTTATTCGATAGTATCTGTCGGAAAACGCTTATTCCGCGGTTTTGTGCACGTTATCCGTTATTCGATAGTATCTGTCGGAAAACGCTTATTCCGCGGTTTTGTGCACGTTATCCGTTATTCGATAGTATCTGTCGGAAAACGCTTATTCCGCGGTTTTGTGCACGTTATCCGTTATTCGATAGTATCTGTCGGAAAACGCTTATTCCGCGGTTTTGTGCACGTTATCCGTTATTCGATAGTATCTGTCGGAAAACGCTTATTCCGCGGTTTTGTGCACGTTATCCGTTATTCGATAGTATCTGTCGGAAAACGCTTATTCCGCGGTTTTGTGCACGTTATCCGTTATTCGATAGTATCTGTCGGAAAACGCTTATTCCGCGGTTTTGTGCACGTTATCCGTTATTCGATAGTATCTGTCGGAAAACGCTTATTCCGCGGTTTTGTGCACGTTATCCGTTATTCGATAGTATCTGTCGGAAAACGCTTATTCCGCGGTTTTGTGCACGTTATCCGTTATTCGATAGTATCTGTCGGAAAACGCTTATTCCGCGGTTTTGTGAACGTTATCCGTTATTCGATAGTATCTCGTCGGAAAACGCTTATTCCGCGGTTTTGTGCACGTTATGCGTTATTCGAGAGTATCTGTCGGAAAACGCTTATTCCGCGGTTTTGTGCACGTTATCCGTTATTCGATAGTATCTGTCGGAAAACGCTTATTCCGCGGTTTTGTGCACGTTATCCGTTATTCGATAGTATCTGTCGGAAAACGCTTATTCCGCGGTTTTGTGCACGTTATCCGTTATTCGATAGTATCTGTCGGAAAACGCTTATTCCGCGGTTTTGTGCACGTTATCCGTTATTCGATAGTATCTGTCGGAAAACGCTTATTCCGCGGTTTTGTGCACGTTATCCGTTATTCGATAGTATCTGTCGGAAAACGCTTATTCCGCGGTTTTGTGCACGTTATCCGTTATTCGATAGTATCTGTCGGAAAACGCTTATTCCGCGGTTTTGTGCACGTTATCCGTTATTCGATAGTATCTGTCGGAAAACGCTTATTCCGCGGTTTTGTGCACGTTATCCGTTATTCGATAGTATCTGTCGGAAAACGCTTATTCCGCGGTTTTGTGCACATTATCCGTTATTCGATAGTATCTGTCGGAAAACGCTTATTCCGCGGTTTTGTGCACGTTATCCGTTATTCGATAGTATCTGTCGGAAAACGCTTATTCCGCGGTTTTGTGCACGTTATCCGTTATTCGATAGTATCTGTCGGAAAACGCTTATTCCGCGGTTTTGTGCACGTTATCCGTTATTCGATAGTATCTGTCGGAAAACGCTTATTCCGCGGTTTTGTGCACGTTATCCGTTATTCGATAGTATCTGTCGGAAAACGCTTATTCCGCGGTTTTGTGCACGTTATCCGTTATTCGATAGTATCTGTCGGAAAACGCTTATTCCGCGGTTTTGTGCACGTTATCCGTTATTCGATAGTATCTGTCGGAAAACGCTTATTCCGCGGTTTTGTGCACGTTATCCGTTATTCGATAGTATCTGTCGGAAAACGCTTATTCCGCGGTTTTGTGAAACGTTATCCGTTATTCGATAGTATCTGTCGGAAAACGCTTATTCCGCGGTTTTGTGCACGTTATCCGTTATTCGATAGTATCTGTCGGAAAACGCTTATTCCGCGGTTTTGTGCACGTTATCCGTTATTCGATAGTATCTGTCGGAAAACGCTTATTCCGCGGTTTTGTGCACGTTATCCGTTATTCGAGAGTATCTGTCGGAAAACGCTTATTCCGCGGTTTTGTGCACGTTATCCGTTATTCGATAGTATCTGTCGGAAAACGCTTATTCCGCGGTTTTGTGCACGTTATCCGTTATTCGATAGTATCTGTCGGAAAACGCTTATTCCGCGGTTTTGTGCACGTTATCCGTTATTCGATAGTATCTGTCGGAAAACGCTTATTCCGCGGTTTTGTGCACATTATCCGTTATTCGATAGTATCTGTCGGAAAACGCTTATTCCGCGGTTTTGTGCACATTATCCGTTATTCGATAGTATCTGTCGGAAAAACGCTTATTCCGCGGTTTTGTAAACGTTATCCGTTATTCGATAGTATCTGTCGGAAAAACGCTTATTCCGCGGTTTTGTGCACGTTATCCGTTATTCGATAGTATCTGTCGGAAAACGCTTATTCCGCGGTTTTGTGCACGTTATCCGTTATTCGATAGTATCTGTCGGAAAACGCTTATTCCGCGGTTTTGTGCACGTTATCCGTTATTCGATAGTATCTGTCGGAAAACGCTTATTCCGCGGTTTTGTGCACGTTATCCGTTATTCGATAGTATCTGTCGGAAAACGCTTATTCCGCGGTTTTGTGCACGTTATCCGTTATTCGATAGTATCTGTCGGAAAACGCTTATTCCGCGGTTTTGTGCACGTTATCCGTTATTCGATAGTATCTGTCGGAAAACGCTTATTCCGCGGTTTTGTGCACGTTATCCGTTATTCGATAGTATCTGTCGGAAAACGCTTATTCCGCGGTTTTGTGCACGTTATCCGTTATTCGATAGTATCTGTCGGAAAACGCTTATTCCGCGGTTTTGTGCACGTTATCCGTTATTCGATAGTATCTGTCGGAAAACGCTTATTCCGCGGTTTTGTGCACGTTATGCGTTATTCGAGAGTATCTGTCGGAAAACGCTTATTCCGCGGATTTTGTGCACGTTATCCGTTATTCGATAGTATCTGTCGGAAAACGCTTATTCCGCGGTTTTGTGCACGTTATCCGTTATTCGATAGTATCTGTCGGAAAACGCTTATTCCGCGGTTTTGTGAAACGTTATCCGTTATTCGATAGTATCTGTCGGAAAACGCTTATTCCGCGGTTTTGTGCACGTTATCCGTTATTCGATAGTATCTGTCGGAAAACGCTTATTCCGCGGTTTTGTGCACGTTATGCGTTATTCGAGAGTATCTCTCGGAAAACGCTTATTCCGCGGTTTTGTGCACGTTATCCGTTATTCGAGAGTATCTGTCGGAAAACGCTTATTCCGCGGTTTTGTGCACGTTATCCGTTATTCGATAGTATCTGTCGGAAAACGCTTATTCCGCGGTTTTGTGCACGTTATCCGTTATTCGATAGTATCTGTCGGAAAAACGCTTATTCCGCGGTTTTGTGCACATTATCCGTTATTCGATAGTATCTGTCGGAAAACGCTTATTCCGCGGTTTTGTGCACATTATCCGTTATTCGATAGTATCTGTCGGAAAACGCTTATTCCGCGGTTTTGTGCACGTTATCCGTTATTCGATAGTATCTGTCGGAAAACGCTTATTCCGCGGTTTTGTGCACGTTATCCGTTATTCGATAGTATCTGTCGGAAAACGCTTATTCCGCGGTTTTGTGAACGTTATCCGTTATTCGATAGTATCTCGTCGGAAAACGCTTATTCCGCGGTTTTGTGCACGTTATCCGTTATTCGATAGTATCTGTCGGAAAACGCTTATTCCGCGGTTTTGTGCACGTTATCCGTTATTCGATAGTATCTGTCGGAAAACGCTTATTCCGCGGTTTTGTGCACATTATCCGTTATTCGATAGTATCTGTCGGAAAACGCTTATTCCGCGGTTTTGTGCACGTTATCCGTTATTCGATAGTATCTGTCGGAAAACGCTTATTCCGCGGTTTTGTGCACGTTATCCGTTATTCGATAGTATCTGTCGGAAAACGCTTATTCCGCGGTTTTGTGCACGTTATGCGTTATTCGAGAGTATCTCTCGGAAAACGCTTATTCCGCGGTTTTGTGCACGTTATCCGTTATTCGATAGTATCTGTCGGAAAACGCTTATTCCGCGGTTTTGTGCACATTATCCGTTATTCGATAGTATCTGTCGGAAAACGCTTATTCCGCGGTTTTGTGCACGTTATCCGTTATTCGATAGTATCTGTCGGAAAACGCTTATTCCGCGGTTTTGTGCACGTTATCCGTTATTCGATGAGTATCTGTCGGAAAACGCTTATTCCGCGGTTTTGTGCACGTTATCCGTTATTCGATAGTATCTGTCGGAAAACGCTTATTCCGCGGTTTTGTGAACGTTATGCGTTATTCGAGAGTATCTGTCGGAAAACGCTTATTCCGCGGTTTTGTGCACGTTATCCGTTATTCGAGAGTATCTGTCGGAAAACGCTTATTCCGCGGTTTTGTGCACGTTATCCGTTATTCGATAGTATCTGTCGGAAAACGCTTATTCCGCGGTTTTGTGCACATTATCCGTTATTCGATAGTATCTGTCGGAAAACGCTTATTCCGCGGTTTTGTGCACGTTATCCGTTATTCGATAGTATCTGTCGGAAAACGCTTATTCCGCGGTTTTGTGCACGTTATCCGTTATTCGATAGTATCTGTCGGAAAACGCTTATTCCGCGGTTTTGTGCACGTTATCCGTTATTCGATAGTATCTGTCGGAAAACGCTTATTCCGCGGTTTTGTGAACGTTATCCGTTATTCGATAGTATCTCGTCGGAAAACGCTTATTCCGCGGTTTTGTGCACATTATCCGTTATTCGATAGTATCTGTCGGAAAACGCTTATTCCGCGGTTTTGTGCACGTTATCCGTTATTCGATAGTATCTGTCGGAAAACGCTTATTCCGCGGTTTTGTGCACGTTATCCGTTATTCGATAGTATCTGTCGGAAAACGCTTATTCCGCGGTTTTGTGAACGTTATCCGTTATTCGATAGTATCTCGTCGGAAAACGCTTATTCCGCGGTTTTGTGCACGTTATGCGTTATTCGAGAGTATCTGTCGGAAAACGCTTATTCCGCGGTTTTGTGCACATTATCCGTTATTCGATAGTATCTGTCGGAAAACGCTTATTCCGCGGTTTTGTACACGTTATCCGTTATTCGATAGTATCTGTCGGAAAACGCTTATTCCGCGGTTTTGTGCACGTTATCCGTTATTCGATAGTATCTCGTCGGAAAACGCTTATTCCGCGGTTTTGTGCACGTTATCCGTTATTCGATAGTATCTCGTCGGAAAACGCTTATTCCGCGGTTTTGTGAACGTTATGCGTTATTCGAGAGTATCTGTCGGAAAACGCTTATTCCGCGGTTTTGTGAACGTTATCCGTTATTCGAGAGTATCTCTCGGAAAACGCTTATTCCGCGGTTTTGTGCACGTTATCCGTTATTCGATAGTATCTGTCGGAAAACGCTTATTCCGCGGTTTTGTGCACGTTATCCGTTATTCGATAGTATCTGTCGGAAAACGCTTATTCCGCGGTTTTGTGCACGTTATCCGTTATTCGATAGTATCTCTCGGAAAACGCTTATTCCGCGGTTTTGTGCACGTTATCCGTTATTCGATAGTATCTGTCGGAAAACGCTTATTCCGCGGTTTTGTGCACGTTATCCGTTATTCGATAGTATCTGTCGGAAAACGCTTATTCCGCGGTTTTGTGAACGTTATGCGTTATTCGAGAGTATCTGTCGGAAAACGCTTATTCCGCGGTTTTGTGCACGTTATCCGTTATTCGATAGTATCTGTCGGAAAACGCTTATTCCGCGGTTTTGTGAACGTTATCCGTTATTCGATAGTATCTCGTCGGAAAACGCTTATTCCGCGGTTTTGTGAACGTTATCCGTTATTCGATAGTATCTGTCGGAAAACGCTTATTCCGCGGTTTTGTGCACGTTATGCGTTATTCGAGAGTATCTGTCGGAAAACGCTTATTCCGCGGTTTTGTGCACGTTATCCGTTATTCGATAGTATCTGTCGGAAAACGCTTATTCCGCGGTTTTGTGCACGTTATCCGTTATTCGATAGTATCTGTCGGAAAAACGCTTATTCCGCGGTTTTGTGAACGTTATCCGTTATTCGGAGAGTATCTCTCGGAAAACGCTTATTCCGCGGTTTTGTGCACGTTATGCGTTATTCGAGAGTATCTGTCGGAAAACGCTTATTCCGCGGTTTTGTGCACGTTATCCGTTATTCGATAGTATCTGTCGGAAAACGCTTATTCCGCGGTTTTGTGCACGTTATCCGTTATTCGATAGTATCTGTCGGAAAACGCTTATTCCGCGGTTTTGTGAACGTTATGCGTTATTCGAGAGTATCTGTCGGAAAACGCTTATTCCGCGGATTTGTGCACGTTATCCGTTATTCGATAGTATCTGTCGGAAAACGCTTATTCCGCGGTTTTGTGCACGTTATGCGTTATTCGAGAGTATCTGTCGGAAAACGCTTATTCCGCGGTTTTGTGCACGTTATCCGTTATTCGATAGTATCTGTCGGAAAACGCTTATTCCGCGGTTTTGTGCACGTTATCCGTTATTCGATAGTATCTCTCGGAAAACGCTTATTCCGCGGTTTTGTGCACGTTATCCGTTATTCGATAGTATCTCTCGGAAAACGCTTATTCCGCGGTTTTGTGCACGTTATCCGTTATTCGATAGTATCTGTCGGAAAACGCTTATTCCGCGGTTTTGTGCACGTTATCCGTTATTCGATAGTATCTCTCGGAAAACGCTTATTCCGCGGTTTTGTGCACGTTATCCGTTATTCGATAGTATCTCTCGGAAAACGCTTATTCCGCGGTTTTGTGCACGTTATCCGTTATTCGATAGTATCTGTCGGAAAACGCTTATTCCGCGGTTTTGTGCACGTTATCCGTTATTCGATAGTATCTGTCGGAAAACGCTTATTCCGCGGTTTTGTGCACGTTATCCGTTATTCGATAGTATCTCTCGGAAAACGCTTATTCCGCGGTTTTGTGAACGTTATGCGTTATTCGAGAGTATCTGTCGGAAAACGCTTATTCCGCGGTTTTGTGCACGTTATCCGTTATTCGATAGTATCTGTCGGAAAACGCTTATTCCGCGGTTTTGTGCACGTTATCCGTTATTCGATAGTATCTGTCGGAAAACGCTTATTCCGCGGTTTTGTGAACGTTATCCGTTATTCGAGAGTATCTGTCGGAAAACGCTTATTCCGCGGTTTTGTGCACGTTATCCGTTATTCGATAGTATCTGTCGGAAAACGCTTATTCCGCGGTTTTGTGAACGTTATCCGTTATTCGATAGTATCTGTCGGAAAACGCTTATTCCGCGGTTTTGTGAACGTTATCCGTTATTCGATAGTATCTGTCGGAAAACGCTTATTCCGCGGTTTTGTGCACGTTATCCGTTATTCGATAGTATCTCGTCGGAAAAACGCTTATTCCGCGGTTTTGTGCACGTTATGCGTTATTCGAGAGTATCTGTCGGAAAACGCTTATTCCGCGGTTTTGTGCACGTTATCCGTTATTCGATAGTATCTGTCGGAAAACGCTTATTCCGCGGTTTTGTGCACGTTATCGCGTTATTCGATAGTATCTGTCGGAAAACGCTTATTCCGCGGTTTTGTGCACGTTATCCGTTATTCGATAGTATCTGTCGGAAAAACGCTTATTCCGCGGTTTTGTGCACGTTATCCGTTATTCGATAGTATCTGTCGGAAAACGCTTATTCCGCGGTTTTGTGAAACGTTATCCGTTATTCGATAGTATCTGTCGGAAAACGCTTATTCCGCGGTTTTGTGCACGTTATCCGTTATTCGATAGTATCTGTCGGAAAAACGCTTATTCCGCGGTTTTGTGCACGTTATCCGTTATTCGATAGTATCTGTCGGAAAACGCTTATTCCGCGGTTTTGTGCACGTTATCCGTTATTCGATAGTATCTGTCGGAAAACGCTTATTCCGCGGTTTTGTGCACGTTATGCGTTATTCGAGAGTATCTGTCGGAAAACGCTTATTCCGCGGTTTTGTGCACGTTATCCGTTATTCGATAGTATCTGTCGGAAAACGCTTATTCCGCGGTTTTGTGCACGTTATCCGTTATTCGATAGTATCTGTCGGAAAACGCTTATTCCGCGGTTTTGTGCACGTTATCCGTTATTCGATAGTATCTGTCGGAAAACGCTTATTCCGCGGTTTTGTGAACGTTATCCGTTATTCGTTAGTATCTCTCGGAAAACGCTTATTCCGCGGTTTTGTGCACGTTATCCGTTATTCGATAGTATCTGTCGGAAAACGCTTATTCCGCGGTTTTGTGCACGTTATCCGTTATTCGATAGTATCTGTCGGAAAACGCTTATTCCGCGGTTTTGTGCACGTTATCCGTTATTCGATAGTATCTCGTCGGAAAACGCTTATTCCGCGGTTTTGTGAACGTTATGCGTTATTCGAGAGTATCTGTCGGAAAACGCTTATTCCGCGGTTTTGTGCACGTTATCCGTTATTCGATAGTATCTGTCGGAAAACGCTTATTCCGCGGTTTTGTGCACGTTATCCGTTATTCGATAGTATCTGTCGGAAAACGCTTATTCCGCGGTTTTGTGCACGTTATCCGTTATTCGATAGTATCTGTCGGAAAACGCTTATTCCGCGGTTTTGTGCACGTTATCCGTTATTCGATAGTATCTGTCGGAAAACGCTTATTCCGCGGTTTTGTGCACGTTATCCGTTATTCGATAGTATCTGTCGGAAAACGCTTATTCCGCGGTTTTGTGAACGTTATCCGTTATTCGATAGTATCTGTCGGAAAACGCTTATTCCGCGGTTTTGTGCACGTTATCCGTTATTCGATAGTATCTGTCGGAAAACGCTTATTCCGCGGTTTTGTGCACGTTATCCGTTATTCGATAGTATCTGTCGGAAAACGCTTATTCCGCGGTTTTGTGCACGTTATCCGTTATTCGATAGTATCTGTCGGAAAACGCTTATTCCGCGGTTTTGTGCACGTTATGCGTTATTCGAGAGTATCTGTCGGAAAACGCTTATTCCGCGGTTTTGTGCACGTTATCCGTTATTCGATAGTATCTGTCGGAAAACGCTTATTCCGCGGTTTTGTGCACGTTATGCGTTATTCGATAGTATCTGTCGGAAAACGCTTATTCCGCGGTTTTGTGCACGTTATCCGTTATTCGATAGTATCTGTCGGAAAACGCTTATTCCGCGGTTTTGTGCACGTTATCCGTTATTCGATAGTATCTGTCGGAAAACGCTTATTCCGCGGTTTTGTGCACGTTATCCGTTATTCGATAGTATCTGTCGGAAAACGCTTATTCCGCGGTTTTGTGCACGTTATCCGTTATTCGATAGTATCTGTCGGAAAACGCTTATTCCGCGGTTTTGTGCACGTTATGCGTTATTCGATAGTATCTGTCGGAAAACGCTTATTCCGCGGTTTTGTGCACGTTATCCGTTATTCGATAGTATCTGTCGGAAAACGCTTATTCCGCGGTTTTGTGCACGTTATCCGTTATTCGAGAGTATCTGTCGGAAAACGCTTATTCCGCGGTTTTGTGCACGTTATCCGTTATTCGATAGTATCTGTCGGAAAACGCTTATTCCGCGGTTTTGTGCACGTTATCCGTTATTCGATAGTATCTGTCGGAAAACGCTTATTCCGCGGTTTTGTGCACGTTATCCGTTATTCGATAGTATCTGTCGGAAAACGCTTATTCCGCGGTTTTGTGCACGTTATCCGTTATTCGATAGTATCTGTCGGAAAACGCTTATTCCGCGGTTTTGTGAACGTTATGCGTTATTCGAGAGTATCTGTCGGAAAACGCTTATTCCGCGGTTTTGTGCACGTTATCCGTTATTCGATAGTATCTGTCGGAAAACGCTTATTCCGCGGTTTTGTGCACGTTATCCGTTATTCGATAGTATCTGTCGGAAAACGCTTATTCCGCGGTTTTGTGAACGTTATGCGTTATTCGAGAGTATCTGTCGGAAAACGCTTATTCCGCGGTTTTGTGAACGTTATGCGTTATTCGATAGTATCTGTCGGAAAACGCTTATTCCGCGGTTTTGTGCACGTTATCCGTTATTCGATAGTATCTGTCGGAAAACGCTTATTCCGCGGTTTTGTGAACGTTATCCGTTATTCGAGAGTATCTGTCGGAAAACGCTTATTCCGCGGTTTTGTGCACGTTATCCGTTATTCGATAGTATCTGTCGGAAAACGCTTATTCCGCGGTTTTGTGCACGTTATCCGTTATTCGATAGTATCTGTCGGAAAACGCTTATTCCGCGGTTTTGTGAACGTTATGCGTTATTCGAGAGTATCTGTCGGAAAACGCTTATTCCGCGGTTTTGTGCACGTTATCCGTTATTCGAGAGTATCTGTCGGAAAACGCTTATTCCGCGGTTTTGTGAACGTTATGCGTTATTCGATAGTATCTGTCGGAAAACGCTTATTCCGCGGTTTTGTGAACGTTATGCGTTATTCGATAGTATCTGTCGGAAAACGCTTATTCCGCGGTTTTGTGAACGTTATGCGTTATTCGAGAGTATCTGTCGGAAAACGCTTATTCCGCGGTTTTGTGCACGTTATCCGTTATTCGATAGTATCTGTCGGAAAACGCTTATTCCGCGGTTTTGTGAACGTTATCCGTTATTCGATAGTATCTGTCGGAAAACGCTTATTCCGCGGTTTTGTGCACGTTATCCGTTATTCGATAGTATCTGTCGGAAAACGCTTATTCCGCGGTTTTGTGCACGTTATGCGTTATTCGATAGTATCTGTCGGAAAACGCTTATTCCGCGGTTTTGTGCACGTTATGCGTTATTCGATAGTATCTGTCGGAAAACGCTTATTCCGCGGTTTTGTGCACGTTATCCGTTATTCGATAGTATCTGTCGGAAAACGCTTATTCCGCGGTTTTGTGCACGTTATCCGTTATTCGATAGTATCTGTCGGAAAACGCTTATTCCGCGGTTTTGTGCACGTTATCCGTTATTCGATAGTATCTGTCGGAAAACGCTTATTCCGCGGTTTTGTGAACGTTATGCGTTATTCGATAGTATCTCGTCGGAAAACGCTTATTCCGCGGTTTTGTGCACGTTATCCGTTATTCGATAGTATCTGTCGGAAAACGCTTATTCCGCGGTTTTGTGCACGTTATGCGTTATTCGAGAGTATCTCTCGGAAAACGCTTATTCCGCGGTTTTGTGCACGTTATCCGTTATTCGATAGTATCTGTCGGAAAACGCTTATTCCGCGGTTTTGTGAACGTTATCCGTTATTCGAGAGTATCTCGTCGGAAAACGCTTATTCCGCGGTTTTGTGCACGTTATCCGTTATTCGATAGTATCTGTCGGAAAACGCTTATTCCGCGGTTTTGTGAACGTTATGCGTTATTCGAGAGTATCTGTCGGAAAACGCTTATTCCGCGGTTTTGTGCACGTTATCCGTTATTCGATAGTATCTGTCGGAAAACGCTTATTCCGCGGTTTTGTGAACGTTATCCGTTATTCGATAGTATCTGTCGGAAAACGCTTATTCCGCGGTTTTGTGCACGTTATCCGTTATTCGATAGTATCTGTCGGAAAACGCTTATTCCGCGGTTTTGTGCACGTTATCCGTTATTCGATAGTATCTGTCGGAAAACGCTTATTCCGCGGTTTTGTGCACGTTATCCGTTATTCGATAGTATCTGTCGGAAAACGCTTATTCCGCGGTTTTGTGAACGTTATGCGTTATTCGAGAGTATCTGTCGGAAAACGCTTATTCCGCGGTTTTGTGCACGTTATCCGTTATTCGAGTAGTATCTGTCGGAAAACGCTTATTCCGCGGTTTTGTGCACGTTATCCGTTATTCGATAGTATCTGTCGGAAAACGCTTATTCCGCGGTTTTGTGCACGTTATCCGTTATTCGATAGTATCTGTCGGAAAACGCTTATTCCGCGGTTTTGTGCACGTTATCCGTTATTCGAGAGTATCTGTCGGAAAACGCTTATTCCGCGGTTTTGTGCACGTTATCCGTTATTCGATAGTATCTGTCGGAAAACGCTTATTCCGCGGTTTTGTGAACGTTATGCGTTATTCGATAGTATCTGTCGGAAAACGCTTATTCCGCGGTTTTGTGCACGTTATCCGTTATTCGATAGTATCTGTCGGAAAACGCTTATTCCGCGGTTTTGTGCACGTTATCCGTTATTCGATAGTATCTGTCGGAAAACGCTTATTCCGCGGTTTTGTGCACGTTATCCGTTATTCGATAGTATCTGTCGGAAAACGCTTATTCCGCGGTTTTGTGCACGTTATCCGTTATTCGATAGTATCTGTCGGAAAACGCTTATTCCGCGGTTTTGTGCACGTTATCCGTTATTCGATAGTATCTGTCGGAAAACGCTTATTCCGCGGTTTTGTGCACGTTATCCGTTATTCGATAGTATCTCTCGGAAAACGCTTATTCCGCGGTTTTGTGCACGTTATCCGTTATTCGATAGTATCTGTCGGAAAACGCTTATTCCGCGGTTTTGTGCACGTTATCCGTTATTCGATAGTATCTGTCGGAAAACGCTTATTCCGCGGTTTTGTGCACGTTATCCGTTATTCGATAGTATCTGTCGGAAAACGCTTATTCCGCGGTTTTGTGCACGTTATCCGTTATTCGATAGTATCTGTCGGAAAACGCTTATTCCGCGGTTTTGTGAACGTTATCCGTTATTCGATAGTATCTCTCGGAAAAACGCTTATTCCGCGGTTTTGTGCACGTTATCCGTTATTCGATAGTATCTGTCGGAAAACGCTTATTCCGCGGTTTTGTGCACGTTATCCGTTATTCGATAGTATCTCTCGGAAAACGCTTATTCCGCGGTTTTGTGCACGTTATCCGTTATTCGATAGTATCTGTCGGAAAACGCTTATTCCGCGGTTTTGTGCACGTTATCCGTTATTCGATAGTATCTCGTCGGAAAACGCTTATTCCGCGGTTTTGTGCACGTTATCCGTTATTCGATAGTATCTGTCGGAAAACGCTTATTCCGCGGTTTTGTGCACGTTATCCGTTATTCGATAGTATCTGTCGGAAAACGCTTATTCCGCGGTTTTGTGCACGTTATCCGTTATTCGATAGTATCTGTCGGAAAACGCTTATTCCGCGGTTTTGTGCACGTTATCCGTTATTCGATAGTATCTGTCGGAAAACGCTTATTCCGCGGTTTTGTGAACGTTATGCGTTATTCGAGAGTATCTGTCGGAAAACGCTTATTCCGCGGTTTTGTGCACGTTATCCGTTATTCGATAGTATCTGTCGGAAAACGCTTATTCCGCGGTTTTGTGCACGTTATGCGTTATTCGAGAGTATCTGTCGGAAAACGCTTATTCCGCGGTTTTGTGCACGTTATCCGTTATTCGATAGTATCTGTCGGAAAACGCTTATTCCGCGGTTTTGTGCACGTTATCCGTTATTCGATAGTATCTGTCGGAAAACGCTTATTCCGCGGTTTTGTGCACGTTATCCGTTATTCGATAGTATCTGTCGGAAAACGCTTATTCCGCGGATTTGTGCACGTTATCCGTTATTCGATAGTATCTGTCGGAAAACGCTTATTCCGCGGTTTTGTGAACGTTATGCGTTATTCGAGAGTATCTCTCGGAAAACGCTTATTCCGCGGTTTTGTGCACGTTATGCGTTATTCGAGAGTATCTGTCGGAAAACGCTTATTCCGCGGTTTTGTGCACGTTATCCGTTATTCGATAGTATCTGTCGGAAAACGCTTATTCCGCGGTTTTGTGCACGTTATGCGTTATTCGAGAGTATCTCTCGGAAAACGCTTATTCCGCGGTTTTGTGCACGTTATCCGTTATTCGATAGTATCTGTCGGAAAACGCTTATTCCGCGGTTTTGTGAACGTTATCCGTTATTCGAGAGTATCTGTCGGAAAACGCTTATTCCGCGGTTTTGTGCACGTTATCCGTTATTCGATAGTATCTGTCGGAAAACGCTTATTCCGCGGTTTTGTGAACGTTATGCGTTATTCGAGAGTATCTGTCGGAAAACGCTTATTCCGCGGTTTTGTGCACGTTATCCGTTATTCGATAGTATCTGTCGGAAAACGCTTATTCCGCGGTTTTGTGAACGTTATGCGTTATTCGAGAGTATCTGTCGGAAAACGCTTATTCCGCGGTTTTGTGCACGTTATCCGTTATTCGAGAGTATCTGTCGGAAAACGCTTATTCCGCGGTTTTGTGCACGTTATCCGTTATTCGATAGTATCTGTCGGAAAACGCTTATTCCGCGGTTTTGTGCACGTTATCCGTTATTCGATAGTATCTGTCGGAAAACGCTTATTCCGCGGTTTTGTGAACGTTATGCGTTATTCGAGAGTATCTGTCGGAAAACGCTTATTCCGCGGTTTTGTGCACGTTATCCGTTATTCGATAGTATCTGTCGGAAAACGCTTATTCCGCGGTTTTGTGAACGTTATGCGTTATTCGAGAGTATCTGTCGGAAAACGCTTATTCCGCGGTTTTGTGCACGTTATCCGTTATTCGATAGTATCTGTCGGAAAACGCTTATTCCGCGGTTTTGTGCACGTTATCCGTTATTCGATAGTATCTGTCGGAAAACGCTTATTCCGCGGTTTTGTGCACGTTATGCGTTATTCGATAGTATCTGTCGGAAAACGCTTATTCCGCGGTTTTGTGCACGTTATCCGTTATTCGATAGTATCTGTCGGAAAACGCTTATTCCGCGGTTTTGTGCACGTTATCCGTTATTCGATAGTATCTGTCGGAAAACGCTTATTCCGCGGTTTTGTGCACGTTATCCGTTATTCGATAGTATCTGTCGGAAAACGCTTATTCCGCGGTTTTGTGCACGTTATCCGTTATTCGATAGTATCTGTCGGAAAACGCTTATTCCGCGGTTTTGTGCACGTTATCCGTTATTCGATAGTATCTCGTCGGAAAACGCTTATTCCGCGGTTTTGTGCACGTTATCCGTTATTCGATAGTATCTGTCGGAAAACGCTTATTCCGCGGTTTTGTGAACGTTATGCGTTATTCGATAGTATCTGTCGGAAAACGCTTATTCCGCGGTTTTGTGCACGTTATCCGTTATTCGATAGTATCTGTCGGAAAACGCTTATTCCGCGGTTTTGTGAACGTTATGCGTTATTCGATAGTATCTGTCGGAAAACGCTTATTCCGCGGTTTTGTGCACGTTATCCGTTATTCGATAGTATCTGTCGGAAAACGCTTATTCCGCGGTTTTGTGCACGTTATGCGTTATTCGAGAGTATCTGTCGGAAAACGCTTATTCCGCGGTTTTGTGCACGTTATCCGTTATTCGATAGTATCTCGTCGGAAAACGCTTATTCCGCGGTTTTGTGAACGTTATCCGTTATTCGATAGTATCTGTCGGAAAACGCTTATTCCGCGGTTTTGTGCACGTTATCCGTTATTCGAGAGTATCTGTCGGAAAACGCTTATTCCGCGGTTTTGTGCACGTTATGCGTTATTCGATAGTATCTCTCGGAAAACGCTTATTCCGCGGTTTTGTGCACGTTATCCGTTATTCGATAGTATCTGTCGGAAAACGCTTATTCCGCGGTTTTGTGCACGTTATCCGTTATTCGATAGTATCTGTCGGAAAACGCTTATTCCGCGGTTTTGTGAACGTTATGCGTTATTCGAGAGTATCTGTCGGAAAACGCTTATTCCGCGGTTTTGTGCACGTTATCCGTTATTCGATAGTATCTCTCGGAAAACGCTTATTCCGCGGTTTTGTGCACGTTATCCGTTATTCGATAGTATCTGTCGGAAAACGCTTATTCCGCGGTTTTGTGCACGTTATCCGTTATTCGATAGTATCTGTCGGAAAACGCTTATTCCGCGGTTTTGTGCACGTTATCCGTTATTCGATAGTATCTCTCGGAAAACGCTTATTCCGCGGTTTTGTGAACGTTATGCGTTATTCGAGAGTATCTGTCGGAAAACGCTTATTCCGCGGTTTTGTGCACGTTATCCGTTATTCGATAGTATCTGTCGGAAAACGCTTATTCCGCGGTTTTGTGCACGTTATGCGTTATTCGAGAGTATCTCTCGGAAAACGCTTATTCCGCGGTTTTGTGCACGTTATCCGTTATTCGATAGTATCTGTCGGAAAACGCTTATTCCGCGGTTTTGTGCACGTTATCCGTTATTCGATAGTATCTCTCGGAAAACGCTTATTCCGCGGTTTTGTGAACGTTATGCGTTATTCGAGAGTATCTCTCGGAAAACGCTTATTCCGCGGTTTTGTGCACGTTATCCGTTATTCGATAGTATCTGTCGGAAAACGCTTATTCCGCGGTTTTGTGCACGTTATCCGTTATTCGATAGTATCTCTCGGAAAACGCTTATTCCGCGGTTTTGTGAACGTTATGCGTTATTCGAGAGTATCTGTCGGAAAACGCTTATTCCGCGGTTTTGTGCACGTTATCCGTTATTCGATAGTATCTGTCGGAAAACGCTTATTCCGCGGTTTTGTGAACGTTATGCGTTATTCGAGAGTATCTGTCGGAAAACGCTTATTCCGCGGTTTTGTGCACGTTATCCGTTATTCGATAGTATCTGTCGGAAAACGCTTATTCCGCGGTTTTGTGAACGTTATGCGTTATTCGATAGTATCTCTCGGAAAACGCTTATTCCGCGGTTTTGTGCACGTTATCCGTTATTCGATAGTATCTGTCGGAAAACGCTTATTCCGCGGTTTTGTGCACGTTATCCGTTATTCGATAGTATCTGTCGGAAAACGCTTATTCCGCGGTTTTGTGAACGTTATGCGTTATTCGATAGTATCTGTCGGAAAACGCTTATTCCGCGGTTTTGTGCACGTTATCCGTTATTCGATAGTATCTGTCGGAAAACGCTTATTCCGCGGTTTTGTGAACGTTATGCGTTATTCGAGAGTATCTGTCGGAAAACGCTTATTCCGCGGTTTTGTGCACGTTATCCGTTATTCGATAGTATCTGTCGGAAAACGCTTATTCCGCGGTTTTGTGCACGTTATCCGTTATTCGATAGTATCTGTCGGAAAACGCTTATTCCGCGGTTTTGTGCACGTTATCCGTTATTCGATAGTATCTGTCGGAAAACGCTTATTCCGCGGTTTTGTGCACGTTATGCGTTATTCGATAGTATCTCTCGGAAAACGCTTATTCCGCGGTTTTGTGCACGTTATCCGTTATTCGATAGTATCTGTCGGAAAACGCTTATTCCGCGGTTTTGTGAACGTTATGCGTTATTCGATAGTATCTGTCGGAAAACGCTTATTCCGCGGTTTTGTGCACGTTATCCGTTATTCGATAGTATCTCTCGGAAAACGCTTATTCCGCGGTTTTGTGAACGTTATGCGTTATTCGATAGTATCTCTCGGAAATACGCTTATTCCGCGGTTTTGTGCACGTTATGCGTTATTCGATAGTATCTGTCGGAAAACGCTTATTCCGCGGTTTTGTGCACGTTATCCGTTATTCGATAGTATCTGTCGGAAAACGCTTATTCCGCGGTTTTGTGCACGTTATCCGTTATTCGATAGTATCTGTCGGAAAACGCTTATTCCGCGGTTTTGTGCACGTTATCCGTTATTCGATAGTATCTGTCGGAAAACGCTTATTCCGCGGTTTTGTGCACGTTATCCGTTATTCGATAGTATCTCTCGGAAAACGCTTATTCCGCGGTTTTGTGAACGTTATGCGTTATTCGATAGTATCTGTCGGAAAACGCTTATTCCGCGGTTTTGTGCACGTTATCCGTTATTCGATAGTATCTGTCGGAAAACGCTTATTCCGCGGTTTTGTGCACGTTATCCGTTATTCGATAGTATCTGTCGGAAAACGCTTATTCCGCGGTTTTGTGCACGTTATCCGTTATTCGATAGTATCTCTCGGAAAACGCTTATTCCGCGGTTTTGTGAACGTTATGCGTTATTCGAGAGTATCTGTCGGAAAACGCTTATTCCGCGGTTTTGTGCACGTTATCCGTTATTCGATAGTATCTCTCGGAAAACGCTTATTCCGCGGTTTTGTGAACGTTATGCGTTATTCGAGAGTATCTCTCGGAAAACGCTTATTCCGCGGTTTTGTGCACGTTATCCGTTATTCGATAGTATCTGTCGGAAAACGCTTATTCCGCGGTTTTGTGCACGTTATCCGTTATTCGATAGTATCTGTCGGAAAACGCTTATTCCGCGGTTTTGTGCACGTTATGCGTTATTCGAGAGTATCTCTCGGAAAACGCTTATTCCGCGGTTTTGTGCACGTTATCCGTTATTCGATAGTATCTGTCGGAAAACGCTTATTCCGCGGTTTTGTGAACGTTATCCGTTATTCGATAGTATCTCTCGGAAAACGCTTATTCCGCGGTTTTGTGCACGTTATCCGTTATTCGATAGTATCTCTCGGAAAACGCTTATTCCGCGGTTTTGTGCACGTTATCCGTTGTTCGATAGTATCTGTCGGAAAACGCTCATTCCGCGGTTTTGTGAACGTTATGCGTTATTCGATAGTGTCTCTCGGAAAACGCTTATTCCGCGGTTTTGTGCACGTTATCCGTTATTCGATAGTATCTGTCGGAAAACGCTTATTCCGCGGTTTTGTGAACGTTATGCGTTATTCGAGAGTATCTCTCGCAATACGCTTATTCCGCGGTTTTGTGCACGTTATGCGTTATTCGATAGTATCTCGTCGGAAAACGCTTATTCCGCGGTTTTGTGCACGTTATCCGTTATTCGATAGTATCTGTCGGAAAACGCTTATTCCGCGGTTTTGTGCACGTTATCCGTTATTCGATAGTATCTGTCGGAAAACGCTTATTCCGCGGTTTTGTGAACGTTATGCGTTATTCGAGAGTATCTGTCGGAAAACGCTTATTCCGCGGTTTTGTGCACGTTATCCGTTATTCGATAGTATCTGTCGGAAAACGCTTATTCCGCGGTTTTGTGAACGTTATGCGTTATTCGAGAGTATCTGTCGGAAAACGCTTATTCCGCGGTTTTGTGCACGTTATCCGTTATTCGATAGTATCTGTCGGAAAACGCTTATTCCGCGGTTTTGTGCACGTTATCCGTTATTCGATAGTATCTCTCGGAAAACGCTTATTCCGCGGTTTTGTGAACGTTATGCGTTATTCGAGAGTATCTGTCGGAAAACGCTTATTCCGCGGTTTTGTGCACGTTATCCGTTATTCGATAGTATCTGTCGGAAAACGCTTATTCCGCGGTTTTGTGAACGTTATCCGTTATTCGATAGTATCTCTCGGAAAACGCTTATTCCGCGGTTTTGTGAACGTTATCCGTTATTCGAGAGTATCTCTCGGAAAACGCTTATTCCGCGGTTTTGTGCACGTTATCCGTTATTCGATAGTATCTCTCGGAAAACGCTTATTCCGCGGTTTTGTGAACGTTATCCGTTATTCGATAGTATCTCTCGGAAAACACTTATTCCGCGGTTTTGTGCACGTTATCCGTTATTCGATAGTATCTCTCGGAAAACGCTTATTCCGCGGTTTTGTGAACGTTATGCGTTATTCGAGAGTATCTCTCGGAAAACGCTTATTCCGCGGTTTTGTGCACGTTATCCGTTATTCGATAGTATCTCTCGGAAAACGCTTATTCCGCGGTTTTGTGAACGTTATCCGTTATTCGAGAGTATCTCTCGGAAAACGCTTATTCCGCGGTTTTGTGCACGTTATCCGTTATTCGATAGTATCTCTCGGAAAACGCTTATTCCGCGGTTTTGTGAACGTTATGCGTTATTCGAGAGTATCTCTCGGAAAACGCTTATTCCGCGGTTTTGTGCACGTTATCCGTTATTCGAGAGTATCTGTCGGAAAACGCTTATTCCGCGGTTTTGTGCACGTTATCCGTTATTCGATAGTATCTCTCGGAAAACGCTTATTCCGCGGTTTTGTGCACGTTATCCGTTATTCGATAGTATCTGTCGGAAAACGCTTATTCCGCGGTTTTGTGAACGTTATCCGTTATTCGAGAGTATCTCGTCGGAAAACGCTTATTCCGCGGTTTTGTGAACGTTATCCGTTATTCGATAGTATCTCTCGGAAAACGCTTATTCCGCGGTTTTGTGAACGTTATGCGTTATTCGAGAGTATCTCTCGGAAAACGCTTATTCCGCGGTTTTGTGCACGTTATCCGTTATTCGAGAGTATCTGTCGGAAAACGCTTATTCCGCGGTTTTGTGCACGTTATCCGTTATTCGATAGTATCTCTCGGAAAACGCTTATTCCGCGGTTTTGTGCACGTTATCCGTTATTCGAGAGTATCTCTCGGAAAACGCTTATTCCGCGGTTTTGTGAAACGTTATGCGTTATTCGATAGTATCTCTCGGAAAACGCTTATTCCGCGGTTTTGTGAACGTTATGCGTTATTCGAGAGTATCTCTCGGAAAACGCTTATTCCGCGGTTTTGTGAACGTTACGCGTTATTCGAGAGTATCCCTCGCAAAACGCTTATTTCGAGGCATTGGGCACGTCAGAAATTATTTCGAGAGTATCTCTCGGAAAACGCTTATTCCGCGCTTTTGTGCACATTATGCGTTATTGGAGAGTATCGCTCGGAAAACGCTTTTTGACGACTATTTAATCCAGCGGAGCTCGTCAGCCTTTTGTTGTGGCATAGCTTTATTCTCAGCTGAGTATGCCGAACTCCCTCTCAGCTTGCCAGGGTAATGAATCGCTTGTGCTGTTGTATATCGCAACTCGACAACCAGGAGAATCCTTGTTCTAAGGGTTAAACGGCAAACTATTGGGAGAGTCTTCAATGAATCGCTTGTGCTGTTGTATATCGCAACTCGACAACCAGGAGAATCCTTGTTCTAAGGTTAAACGGCAAACTATTGGGAGAGTCTTCAAATAATACGTTTAATTTTTCGACTCATCCAGATATTTGCCGATGATCTAAGTGGTCATTTTCGAGGTGAGATGAGCTCAGCTGGAAGTTTTGAGAGAATCTCCCTCCACGAAAGCTGATGGCTTGTTTTCCAGAAGTACGTCTTAGTACTGTTCTCTATGAAGATCGTGAGAAATCATGTTGTACCAGCATTCAAAATGTCCGCAGAAAGAGAAGACTTCAAATCTTGAAGGTGTTGCCGAATCCGAGTATATTCGACCGATCTACTACACTGTGTTAGGACGAGGTCGGTCACCTACTTTGATGCCAGATACAAGTGGGACAATGAAACGAGTGGATGAAGTGTTGGAGCTACTTCTATAGGAGTTATGCTTCGGTTTTTCACAAATAACGTCCAAATTATTACAATAGAAAGTCACAAGGCACGTTACGGAGATTTTGCGGTAAGATTGACCGTGAGGTTGAAACAGAAAGTATGAAAATGAGAACAAATATGGTGTGGACGAAAAGGAAAACAATTGGGATGAGATCTACACCGGCCGATACTCTTTCTGAGAAGAATGAAATGTAATTAGTACACGTTCTCAAAGATGCTGATCAACTGTTATAGAGCTATGGTAGATTATTACTATCACTAATTGCGTGATAAAGGATGTGGACACATCGGCGGTGAAGATAGTGGCCGTGGTGATGGTGGTGCTGGTGCTTTATGGTGGTATTTCAGCTGACAGGGACGTTATTCTCTGCCCAGTCGAACACATGGCACTGACGTTAAGCAATGACGATTACAAATTTACGGTTGTTATTCTGTCAGCATAAACGCACACGAAACTTATTGCCACAATTATGGCCCACGTAGGGAACTACGGCTCTTGTTTTCGTTACTAAAAATGTTTTGGTTTGGTCTTGTAAATAGGATTTTAACCTTCCTAAAAAATCGCCGTCTGACAAATGCTGGATGCAAAATTACTGGAGAGTTTCGGAATACTATGGTTTTAAGAAGAATCCCATGACCAACATGTGTTTATATTGTAGTGCTTGCACGAGGTTGAAAAGGGATAAAAAAAGATAGAGCTCTCGGTGTTGATCAATCCCTGAGGGATGCGCAATGTATTCGACTTAGGTATCGTTGGAGGTGACTGAATGCATATCTGGCCTTTACAGTGACTCACGGTGGTCTATCGATGTATCGCGCCAGTGCTGCTATCCTCCCAGACAAGTCCGGTACCAATTTGCCGACCCCGGAGGGATGGAAGGCTTGGTGGGCCATGAGCGCGGGGATCGATTCCACGTGTGTGCCGCAGTGGCGCCTCCAACAACTGCGCCACACGAGGTTGATAATTATGTTTATTCGGCTGTTTCGACGGCTTCGTCTTCATCAGAGCCGATGATCCGAGTCGATCGTCCACAGTTGTTCGCGTTCTCGAACTGGTGTCTTCGTCGCATATCAAGCTGGATGTTCCCCCGTGGAGCACTGCTCGAATATTATTGTAACCAAATTCTTATGTTTTACTTTTCGCGGCTGTAATTTCTTATAGCTCAGCGATTTCTTAAATTAGAAAGCATTTTGATGTTCTTGTTAAATGTTGGCAGCACCGCCAGAGACCTTATGGCACAATAAAACCTTGTTATAGAAAGACGCAATGAATACCTGAAACAAATGGGAAATATTTTACTGAGTAAATAGAAGGTCATACAAATGGGGTTCCAGTGAGCCTACGATTTCTAACAAATTTCTTCTGAGGAGTAAAATGTATGAGTGGATTCTAATAACAGTTTTCGTAATTGTCTCATCGCTTCTCAAATTCCGACATGGAAAGAATGAATGCTTTCAGGAAAACTTCTGTAGGTTACGAAATAAACAGTTTAGATCACAAGGACTTCGTCATTAGAGACTCAATGGCGACAACGATGAGATGAACTAAAACTTGTGTTATAAAAATGATATCTACAAGTCGCATCATCGAAAAAAACACAATCAACAGTCTAGCAGATCGCATTGACATATTTAACGTAATTCTTTGAAAGCCGTTTTTTCTAGTTGCAACTTATTAACTAATAAAACTAAACTTAACTTATTGCCCAAGTTTAATGGCAAAAAGATAGCAGTGATCTGATGAAATCGTGCCTGTTAAGGTATTAAACCGCTGTTCTTAAGGTAATGTAACTCAAAAACGGACAGTATCCGTCAACGTCATGATTGTCGGATTTTAACAATATTCAAAGACCGACTTTCTATGAACCTTGGCATAAATAGTTGATATATTTATTTATATGATCTTACAAACTGATCCTGTTGTGCTAATGCGGGGTTGGAATAGGTCCGTATCAAGCTTCGGAGCTGTTCATTGAACTCCGCTCACTCGAGCAACACTGGCAGCATCGCTTTTTTTTATCAATTACATCTTGCTATTATTTCTTACTACTCTTCATATTGCTTGATAATAGCTACGCCACCATGTTCTTTTGTACGGGGTACTCACTAAAGCACTGTAAGCTGAGAAAGAAATCAATATTTCCATCGAAAATCCCCATAGAAGAGTGGAGCTGTGCCACGGGAGAACCGTGCCAGTCACTTGCGATTGACCTTTCGCTATAACCATTACAAATATATGCCTCGTACGGAAATTGTTCTGCGTCTCAGACAACTCTCGCGAATTCAGCCTTTTGGATAAATGCAGTTAGAAGTGAAGGATACTTTCTAAGCGTGAGTCTTAACGAAAAGTATTGTCCTTCTGATTTCGTTTAAGAAAACAGAACTCATCGGGCTGTAATGCGAGGCGACGGTTGCGAAGGGCAGATCGCTCAACCGGACGCACCCAAACAGGAGCATGAGTTATATAGGGTTATCACTTCCAGTGTGGCAATATAAACATTTGGCGTACCGACATCCAATTCAAGGACGACTACACTGTTATCACTATTTATTATGCAAAAAAAGTGGTCCTAAAAAATGGAACGCCATCTTGTGGATTTCCGCAACTCTTTCAAAAGATTCCTACAGAATGCCGGCAGCAATAGAGCTGGTGAAAAAATCCATTAACTGTATACCGCTTCTTCGTGGCTTAAAAGCGATCCTAGGTTTCGAATTGTGACGACGCAACACGAATTGTTTTCCACGGCGGGGTTTTCGAAGATGGGAGGGAATTGGATATTTCCAGCCTGAAGCCCGGATTAGAGTTAACCAGTGTACCTTGGTAACATAGCCCAGTTATTGGCTGGGATGCAATGACGATCTGAGAAAGCTCAAGCACAACAGCTTCCAATACTAAAGAAAACCTTCCTCAAGGAGCAAATTACACATGAAATGAAGATTTTGCTGTGGATCGGACAATTTGTCTTGATGCAGTAACAAAGTATTCAGGTAATCAAGTATTCAAATATGACGCCAAGAAAAATCAAAATGCTAAAAGAGAAACAAATCTTCAGAAGAAAAAGCCGATTTTACCGAACGACTATGATAGAACCGTGAATTATACTAGAAAGAGCCATTACGACACGTCAATTCATTTCAATAGGAAAAAAATGCACACAATCTATTAACTTAGGGTATCGATGACGCTCGATACGTATAAAGCACATTGTAGAGTGAGAAGAACGTAATTAAAAAGCCTAACCAAAATCACTTTTGAAACCACATAATTTCAAGCAATGTCCTGTACTACAGTTTGCCCACTCATAACTGACAATTTTGCTGTGTTATGGGCCTACCTTTTTAATGATTTCCTGAGTAGCGTGCGAAACGGTAAAGCTTTAAAGATTTAAATAGGCCAATGTGTAAGCTACAACAATGAGTTCTCATTTGAAAAAAGATTGTTCTCGCAGGCGAAGCAAAAAGAAGGAAGGGAGAAACGCAAACGTCTGTGAGAAAATATTTCATCTCATTTATGGCCAAATAGCCATTTCGAATGGTTACGAAACTGTAGCTTCTCGGCATAGGCATAGAGGAAAAACCACAACCCAAAGCGATAATTCTAGCAAAAACAAGGCTCCGTTCCTCTTGCCCTTTATTTCAAAAGAAATAAGTGCAGTCATAAAACGTTGCCTAATAAGGGCCGATCTAGAGAATTCCGTAAGAGTGATAGAAATACCACCGGACACTCTAAGACACCAGCTAGTTCGCAACCGCCTGTATGACCATGTATAACGAAAAACTGCATAATTTGCCCTAACGGTAGAGACGGTGATTGCATGAGTTCGGGTACAGTCTATCTGATCTCTTGTAAAGCGTGCGGGAACGAATACGTTGGCGAAACGGGTAGACGGCTCTGCGTCCGCATGAAAGAACACCTTGTCGGTAAATCTAAATTAAAGCCAAGCACTCCACTACGCGCGCATAGGATGCAGAAACACAACGGAGAAGATTTTGAAGTAGGAGTCACTATCCTCACGCAGGAATCCAAAACATCAGCGCGTAAAACTCTTGAAGCGTTTTGGATCAATTCCAAAAATTCAGAAATGAACCGCAGGTAGGAGTGTTTTGTCATCAGGCGTGACCTGGCCCATACCTCAGGCTGATCCAACGAGCTAACACAGACACAATTATCGCCCATGTATTACTCTGTGTGGCTGCTATCCATCAACTAACTTAAATACTTACAACAAATAAACGGTAGGTTTAAATGAAGCTGTTTCTTATGCGAATACAAATTTATTTGTTATATTTTATCTGCTGGGGTTATGAAGGTGTTTGGCTGAGTGGATCGCATCTCAATTTGACCTTTCCAGGCTCTGAAGAAGGCGAAACCGCCGAAACGTCAGCTATTGTATCCTAATAAATCTATAATAACAACCTCGTGTCTGCTTATTGAAGAAAAACGTCGAATTATCAATCAATGCCGAGGTTAACAGAAAGTCGGTCTTGGGAATAAAAAGGTTCGTCCTCTGAACTGATGTACTTCTTCGAGAAAATAGATGAGCGCTATCACAAAAGGTTTGTGAGTCCTTTCCATCTAGCTGTGGATTTCTGAGAGACCACCGACGTGATGGTGATCTGTAAAGCGCCTCACCTACCAGGTCTTAAAATTGTCGCCATGCTGAAAAACATCTCCACTTGAATTTTTTTGTCAGCTTCTCGATTGTTCTCCTTGATGAAAAATGTACTCTCTTTTACATTTCTTCACGTCTACTGTGCGGATCACAGCACTTCTCACACTCGATTCGTTTCCTCGCATCCATTGTCCACGAAGATCTTCCAATTCTATGTGTGGCTTCGGCTACTGCTCGAGGATTTTCATTTCATTTTAAATGTTCTAGAATGTTGGTCGAGCCGATTCACCCTGGAGCCCTGAGATAGCCGCGCTGGATCGTTCCTAACTGGATTGCAGAGAGTGATTATTTCATTCCCGTCAAAAATGTACTCATGTCAAACAAATTTATCATTAATTGGCTGTGGTTTAGCAGCTTGTTATAACTTTTTGTAGTTCTAGAAAAGGCAAGTAAACTACCATGGTGGTCAATTATTGGACTTCTAGCGCAAATCATAAAGGATAAAGGATAGAGCTCTCAGTGTCTGTCAATCGCTGAGGAATGCGCCATGTATTTGACTTCATTAAGAATCGTTGGAGGTGACTGAATGCATATCTGGCCTTTACAATGACTTGCAGTGCGGTAGCCTACCGATGTATCGAGCCAGCACTGCTCTCCTCCCAGACAAGTCTAGTATCAATTTGCTGGCCCCGGCGGGATGGAAGACTTGGTGAGCCTTGAGCGCGGGGATCGATCCTATGCGTAACGCAGAGCGCCTCCGGCTACTGCGCAACACGTGCGTCTAACTGCAAATCATAATAAGCTAAAACTGATACTTAAAAGACGTCGAACTAGGCAGCTCCATTTCTGTAACTCCGGATGGACATAGACACAGTAGCTATGAGAAATTCCAGAATGGAGAAATTTTTGAAAGCTCACATAGATATATTCTGACTATAACAATATTGAAGCTGCTGGGTTATGTAGAAAAGAGGCTGCAGGCTATCAAATGTGTGAAGAAGGCCCTTTAATAGAAGCTAAGCTAGGAAAAAAAGAACAGAACGACAAGCCAAAAAAGAGTCGATTGCTACCTTAACGAGCACTGTCCTCGTTACTAATGTTTTTCCATAGAAACAGAATCTTTGCTGTTAGGCTTGCACATGACACCGACTGCAGCAGGAAAGAAGCAGTTAGAAAACGGTTTTAACTGAATGTTATGTGAAAATCTGAAAAGAAATCTACGCAGTAAAAGTCACTTACTTACTTGATACTTGAATGGCTCGTCCTCACTGGTTGTGCGGGCCGCAGCATAACCTCCATTTTTCGGAGATTTCCTAGTTAAGTCATTGTGCTTCCCCGGAATCCCGAGGTCAGCTTGGCCAAAGTCTGCCCCAGGTCTTCAACACCACAGGCAATGGCAGCCCATGTGGATCAGAGTGAGATTTGCCACCATGCGACTTTAATACCAGGACGGTGATGGTTCCTGCTACTGGTTTACTCTTAGCTAGGCTTCCTGTTGGAAACGCCGGACTCCTTCTCAGCTTGGGAGACCCTACAAGGGAGATAAATTTTCCCGCCGCACATCGCAGCCCAACACCCAGGAACACCTCCCACCCACGATGAGGCGGTAAACCGTTGGCAAGCAGTAAAAGTTTTCTTGTAGAAATCCACCATTTTCAAATCATTGGAAAATGCGAAGCGATAACCCGTTCGTCTTCTTGAAAAACGAACAGCGAATTCCTTTTTTATTCTTCAGTAAAAGCCATATAACTGGCGAAATATCTTGAATAAATACTTGCTTAATCAAAGGGTAACAGCAACGAGAAGTAGATACTAGTTTTAGCTGTAGAATAAATATTGTCTTAACAACCTCATATCTACTCATGAAGAAAACATAACTTTATTGATCAATGCGGATTATAGAGATGTGGACCTGGGAGTTTCTAAGAGGGCTTCCGAAGGTATTTGACAGCATCTTCAATCAAAGACGGTGAAAAAACAACGGACACCTTACGACGAATCGCAATAGGGGCTAAAAACGCTGGCGCTTGCAAAAGCTTAAGTGCGGATGTGCTGCGAAGGCTATGGTCCCATGCTGTCAAAATCTGGAATGACTATATCGACGAGCTATTCTTTCAATGCAGCCAGTAGAGCACCGGAAGTGAACAGTGAGAGCATGATGGCGCGCCATTCAAAGTGAGCTGTTCACCAGAATACAGAATAGTGGAGAAGTTAATATACAGATCGGTGTTCTAGTCACTACGAAGACGACCATGAACGTCGACCACATTAAACAAATGGCGGCCCGAATTTACAAAGAGAAATGTGTTAAGAACGACCTTGATGTTTTTGTCACCCATGTTCTTGGCTGCGTGAATGAAAGTGAAACATTGGTGTGAAAATCCCCAAGAAAGAAATCGTATTTTCTACAGTGTTACTATTGGAGATTTGTATGTGAAAATCACCCCAGGGAACGTTTGAAGAACTTCGCATTGTACAGCAGTGCTGGGATGGAATGAAAAGAGTGAGTGGAAAGAGAGGCTCTGTGATGAAAAACAATACCCCTGACTCAAATTTCTGGAAACCGTTCATCCTCCAGCTCCTTGTGATAAAGAGACGTGGAATGATGGAATGATAATTCCAACCATTGTAGAAATTCCGCACGATTGGACGAGGTATTCTGTAACATAATAGGCGCACAACAACTAGTCAAAAGGCGAAGCTCTGATCTTCGAAATTCATTTCATCTTCGAAACCCGGATGACTACAAATCTATGGCGAAAGGACAGTGGGTCGGTCAAAAACTGAGGACAGAGGACAAATGGACGAAAAGAACTGTGGAGTGGATTCCAGAATTATAGATGCGCTACCTAGGGCGACCGTCCAAACGACGGGAGGGCGTATTCGTGGCTAACCTCCAACATCTGCATTCGCAAATGGGAACGACTTCAGTACTACGTAGTGGACTTCGTGGGCGTCACTATGTTTGAAGCAGACCATGACCATGAACGACGAACACAAGGCAAAGAAACAAATGGAAAGTGTGCTGGGATCCGCATAAATCATAAAGATGGTTGTCCAAGTGTTCAGGTATCAAGCACTCATCCGACACTGACTATAACAGCATTGTAGTTGGTAGCACTGTACTAGATATCAGTGATTGGAACGGAGACTCCGATCAACCTTTATTAGCGAGACTTCTCCTTGAGACCAAAACATTGACTCGTAAGCGCAAGATTCGTCTTTTCTTTCAAGAAAAAAGAATGTGGAAGAACCGAATTAATGAAATCCCATACAGATCAAATATTTAGATGTTCATTCTATGAGGCAGCTCCCGAAAGCACACCGTTACTGACAATGATGGAGTAAAATACGACTGGAAAGGAAGATGCTAGTAATATTCTGTGTCACGCAAGTAGCGCAAGGGGATCCGAAGTTCCGACCTGCGTCAACGATCAAAAATCAAAGATGACGTTCAGTATGCCAAATTGTCGAACATAAGGTGGACCGGACACGTAATGCATATGAATGACAACCGATGGACACGAGCCGTCAACGACTGAATTCCTCAGCATGTTAAATGCACTGCAAGACCACCGATCGGATGGTCAGAATTCTTCACGAGTGCCTAGAAGAAAGATATGATGCTTAACGAGTCCCTAGAGCCAGCAGAACCCCCACTGGGCTGCTCTTGCACGCAACGGGGAAAAAATGTGCGATTTACTGGCGCCCGCTCGAGTCACTCCACAATCAGTAGGACTACAGGTGGTATTTGTGTTAGTCTACTTATGCAAATTTCAGTTCACCGTGTGTGCAGCGTATTTCTCCTTGATGCTTTGTCGTTTCTTATCTTCTTCGTTCACTTCTTGTTTAAGAAATTCCAGGAGATCGCTAAGAGTAGTTAGAATAGATGTTAGCGACTGGATTGCATAGACATGATAAGAATTTTATATCATCGTACTTTTCAGTCATAAAATATAAATACAGTGTATATATATATATATGTGTACAGCGTCCATATATATAATATAGTGCGTAATGTGTACGTAGTGTATATAACGTATGTATATAATGTGTATATAAATATGATGTATAATGTAATATAATCTACGTATATATTTATATAATATGTGTATCAATTGCAAATATAATGAAGTATACATAATATAGTAGCACAATGCTTATATATACAAATATACGTAAATATATATATATATATATATAAATTCTACGCAGGACCAAACCACCGTCTCCTTCGCGCAAGATTATATTACTCGCGGAAAGGAGAAAAAAGCCGCTAAATTCAAAAACCGAACTCGTAGAACCACCACAAACTGGGACTTATTCAATTCATTAGTCGGGTGTTGAAAGATGCCATTGTCGACAACATCGATGAGGAATACGATCGGCTCATTCAACATCTTCACGTTAGCGCTATGAAAGCTGAGAGTTCGAAAGTCACCAAGAGCCGTCTGTCTCTAGAAACACTCGAGCTGATACGCTAGCGTGGAACCGCACGAGCTGCAGGCAACCGCGACCTAACGTCCGAACTTGCAAAACAATGCAGGCAGGAGATAAAAGAAGATCTTAAAGAGAGAAGAGCAGCAGTAATGGTCAGCGCTGCAGAGGGTAGGAAAAGCATTGGCAAAGCTCACGGAAGCTTCGCCAATTACAAGACCAAGATGATTGCACTCTGATGCCCAGACGGAACAGTTTCAGCATCCTGAAAGACAACGGAGAAAATCATTCACGAATACTACTCAGATCTTTTTGATAGCTACGTCCACCTCCCGTCATATGAAACAAAGGAGGATGGATATGTTGTACCATCGGTTCTCCCTTCCGAAATCCGAAATGCCATTTCGTCGGTGAAAAAATCGAACAGCACCAGGTCCGGACAGGATAAGATCAGAACACCTGAAGAACCCTCCGCCAGTTCTCGTAAACACACTGACTCGGCTCTTCACACGGTACCTGTCTGAATGCAAGGTCCCTACTCAATGAAAGACCAGCAAGACCGTGTTATTGTTCAAGCAGGGTGACCTACACGATATCGGCAACTATCGCCCAATCTGCCTGCTGTCTGTCGTCTACAAATTTTTTCACTCGAGTGATCCCAAACAGGATTGACAGAACACTGGACAAAGGAAAGCTATGTTAGCAAGCAAGGTTTCGAAAATGATTTAGTGCGATGGACCACATCCATACGATAACAAGGCTCATTGAAGTATCGCGAGAGTACAAAAGACCACTCTGTCTCACTTTCATCGATTTACAGAAGGCCTCTGATTTAATTGAGATTGAAGCAGTCATGGAAGCCCTTGATAGTCAAGGTGTTCCTACTCAGTATATAAAGATTTTTTCGTGACCTGTACAAAAATTTCACAACCAAGATTTCACCATTCTACAACGATATTAACATCGACATCAAAAGAGTGGTTAGGCAAGGCGATACCATCTCGCCAAAATTATTTACCGCCACCCTCCAGAACGTCATGCGAACACTGGAATGGGACAATATGGGAGTGAAAATCGATGGTGGGCAGTTACATCACCTTCGCTTTGCTGATGACATTGTCCTTATAACACCAAACATTAGCCAAGCGGAACGTATGCTTACCGACTTTGATAAAGCCTGTGGAAAGATTGGTCTTCAACTAAATATCACAAAAACGATGTTCATGATCAACGGATTGGTTTCGTATGCACCATTCACGCTCATTGGAGTGAATATCTCCGAATGCTCCAGTTATGTCTATCTAGGTCGGGAAATCAATATGATGAACGACTTAGCTCCACAGGTGAGCAGAAGGCAACGAGCGGCTTGGCGAGCTTTCAAGAACATCGAGGACGTAGTGAAGAGAACAAAGAACACCCGACTCCGTGCCCAGCTTTTCGACTTAGCGGTACTTCCTACCCTAACGTATGCGTCAGAAACTTGGTCGCTGCGTAAGCAGGATGGAAGGTCACTTAGAGTTATCGAACGCGCAGTTGAAAGGAAGATGCTAGGAGTATCCCGTTTCACACAATTAAGGGATGGGATCCAAAGCTCCGACCTGCGTCGACGATCAAAAATCAAAGATGCCGTTCTGTACGCCAAACAGTCGAAGATAAGGTGGGCCGGACACATAATGCGTATGGATGAAAACCGATGGACAAGAGCCGTTTGTGACTGGATTCCTCGAGATGTCAAACGTAGTGCAGGAAGACCACCGACCCGATAGTCAGAGTTCTTCACGAAGAGCCTAGAAGAAAAATATGATGCTCGACGAGTCCTTAGAGCGAGCAGAACCACTGGCTACTCTTGCACGAGACTGGGAAAAGTGGAAGATTTACTGGTACCCGCTCGAGTCACTCGACGATCAACGGGACTACAGGTGACAGGTCATATATAATTTCTCAAACAGTGAGTCGAAAGTATTTGGAGGTCTTGTTGCTCTCTTCTTCTTTTCTACGTCTTTTCTCCTCTTTATACCACAGTAACAAAGAAAAACACACTATTTTTGGTGTGGAGTGAAAATGGGTTCATAAGCGATGCAAGTGTGACACTGTGCGAATACACACACATCTCAAGATTTAATATTTAGAGGACGTCTCGTCTTTTCAACAACCATTTCAGCATGAGACTGTTGTGTCCGCGTGGTCTTCAAGGCGTCAGCTGTTTCGTTAAGTCCGTTAAGCTGTTTTCTTTTCCCTATTACTTATATGGGATTCTTTTAGAAAACTTAATAGGAAAAGCCAGTTATAGAGACCATACATGAAAACAAACAAACCTAGAGACTTAGTGTCACTGTCATAATGGATATATCCTCTAGTTTACGGAACTTAAAGCATGTTAATATGTGAGCAGTTATTTAACCATTACCTTACATGGAATTCTGGTCCATACGATCTGAAACACCTAGCTGATTTTTTATAGAGTATTTCCCTTTATGAGAAAGAAGTGGATTTAGAGATAACATGCTGGCTAACGTAGTACTTATTCGTTCAGAACTCACTGAAACAACGAAAATCATCTCGCCATAGCGCATGTCACCATGTACGTCAAGGAAACCACGGTGTGGAACGTGCTTTCTTACACAAAATTGAGCGTTGCAGCGAATGTGTTAACTCCTCTACTGTAAACACAGTTTTGCAGCTGAAATACATTCAGGGAGTTGTATGAGGCGTTCCGATCTGCTCGCCCAGTGGCACTTGCCGAGGACGGATTCGTCCCTTAAGTACTATATTATATACGAGGTAAACTAGTGCTTGTTTGTAGTTTTGAACATCACCTGTTACCTGTGGTCCTCTTGATCGTCAAGTGACTGGAGCGGGCGCCAGTAAATCCTCCATTTTTCCCCTGTCGCGTGCAAGAGTGGCCCAATGAGTTCTGCTCGCTCTGAGGACTTGTTGAGCATCATATCTTCTAATAACTCAAAAGACCGACTTTCTATGAACCTCGGCATACATAGTTGACATATTTATTTATATGATCTTAAAAAATTGGCCTTGCTGAGCTGATGCGAGGTTGGCATAGGTCTCCGTTGTCGTTGTCTTTGTTCTTGTCGTTGCTCATGGTGTTGTTGGTCGATGGCTGACGTTTCGGCAATTTTGCCTTCCTCAGATCTTGGACGTATTTTATACAAGAGCACCTTAATTATTCGGTGAAAAAAATGCATTAATGAAGATCAAACTTTTAAATAGATGCCATATTGGTCAAAAAGGCTACCCACCGTGCTGTTATGAGTGGGACTGTCCGCGTGTTGTTCACGTGGGGTCGCGAGCTAGACACACCCAGTGGTCAAAATATCATTTTGAAATAGGGCGCCAGGTCACGCGTGATAGTGAGGCATTCGTCTTTCCGGTTCGCCTTTGCACTTTTGAAATTTATCCGAAACGCTTCAAGTTTTGCGCGTTGATGTTTTCGATTCCTGCGCGAGGATCCGCACAGTCACTTCGAAATCATCGCCATTGTCCTTTTGTATCCTATGTATACCTAGAGCAGTGTTTTGACGAATTTTAGCTTTCCCATCTAGACGTTCTTTTATGCGGACACAAAGCGGTCTACCCGTTTCCCCAATATATTCTTCACCGCATGCGTTACATGATATCAGTTGTATTATACCTGGACTCATGCAATCCCGTTGCTCCCATTAGGACAGATCATACAGTTTCTGAGCTGCACAAATGATCATTGAGACGGTTGCGAACTAACTGACGGCGTAGGGTATGGGGGTGGGATGTCAATAATCGTTACATAATTTCCATGACCACTTTTTCTTCAGCATCTCTTACTGGCGCAACTTACTTCATTTGAAATGAAGGTTAGCTTAAAAGGGATCTTAGTTACTTCCGGAACATTATTTTGGGGGAACAACCCTACCTTTTTTGTGTAACCCAAATGGCTTCTCCTTCGTAGCCATTGGACATGGCTATTTTTCCTGCCAGGTTTAGCGACTCCTTTCTTTACGGTACATGTTTTTGATGAGCGCTTTTTTTCATGTGTGAAGGATGAGAGGAGAGGTAGTCAACTAGTATATTTCTACTACTTGGCTTACAATACCATTTTGTCACATAGCCAATTTCTGAGAGCTTTAATTCGATTTTGAAGAAGCAAGCCACTCCTCGGTTGGTTTCTCCCGTGTAAATTTTACGTACTCTGACTGGCCGTCTAACAATTCAAAGCAATCATCCATCTGTTCTTGTGTGGAACAGATGATGAAGCAGTCGTCTATGTATCGACAGTAGAGTAAGGGTCGACGATCGAGAACCGGAGCTTCCACCTTACACATGAAAGCGACGGCAAGACATGGTGCTAAATGCTGTCCCATGGCCAACCCACTAATTTGCACAAAGTATTTTCCAGACCCCACGGATCTCGCTCATATGACGGATCTCGAGCCGGTTAGTCGCGAGGTAACGTGGCGCGTCCCCAGGTGGCGGATAGGGGGGTTAATCGCGGACCAAAGCGACCTTTGTTTCCCTGAGACGCACGTGGATGCAGGAGATGGACTCCTTGTTTCTGCTGCGCCGATTTGGCACATACTTTCTACATTTACGGGGCGTATTCATGCACGCGTGTATGGGTGCGTTCTAGTTTATGCAGATTGTATTCTGAGTCAATTCGGCCAAAAGCCTGCAATCATCAAGTGACAGGGAAGTATATGGGAGGAGGTTAGGAGTCGCCTCCAACAAATAAGCTCCATGTCCGCTCTGGGAGAGCCTGGCAAGCTACCGGTGAGTATACCCAGTCCCCACCTTCAGAGCCCAGCAAGTTATACGTGGGTATCAAAAAATGCTAAACACAGTAAAAGAAAAAAACGGGCCTCATTCCCCCTGACCCCGAAAGAGCCCCCCAAATTTCGTAGCGTTGGGTAGGACGAGTACGGAGAGGCTGCTAAAATCTCAGGGCCAATGGAAGCTGCCTGGATTTCAAAGAATTGTGGTGACAATCTGTACCTACAATGCACGTACCCTTGTATCCGAGTCCTCGGTAGAAGACTTGCTCATACAAGCAAGAAGGATAAAGTACGACGTCATCGCCCTGGCCGAGATGAGAAGACGCCACCTATTCAACGCCGTCTAGGACACCGGAGAAGAACTGTTCCTCGGAACATGTGACAGCATAGGAGTCGGCAGTGTCGACGTTCTCGTCAACATGAGTTTGTCTATGAACATCGATTCATTCGAACAACTAACAACCCGAGTCGGACGTTTAAGATTGAACAGAAGTGGATCAAAGCCGGCTTTGACAATTCTCTTCGTTTACGCGCAGCGTCCTATGTGGACTTGGGAACGTATGCTTACCGACTTTGATAAAGCCTGTGGAAAGATTGGTCTTCAACTAAATCTCACAAAAACGATGTTCATAAAGAACGGATTGGTTTCGCATGCCCCACTCATGCTCAACGGAACGAATATCTCCGAATGCTCCAGTTATATCTATCTAGGTCGAGAAATCAATATGATGAACGACTTAGCTCCAGAGTTGAGCAGAAGGAAACGAGCGGTTTGGGGTACTTTCAAGAGCATCGAGGATGTAGTGAAGAGAACAAGGAACACCCGACTCCGTGCCCACCTTTTCGACTCAACGATACTTCCTGCCCCTAACGTATGCGTCAGAAACCTGGCCGCTGCGTAAGCAGGATGAAAGATCAATCTGCGTTACTGGACGCTCATTCGAAAGGACGATGCTAGGAGTATTTCGTATCACAGAAGTAAGGGAAGTGATCCGAAGCTCCGACATGCGTCAACGATCGAGGACCGGACACGTAATGCGTATTAATGACAACCGATGGACAAGGGCCGTTAGTGACTGAATTCCTCGGGATGACAAACGTACTGCAGGAAGACCACCGACCCGATGGTCAGAGTTCTTCACAAAGAGCCTTGAAGAAGGATATGATGCTCGACGAGTCCCTGGAGCGAGCAGAATCCATTGGGCTACTCTTGCACGCGACACGGAAAAATAGAAGACTTACTGGCGCCCGCTCGAGTCACTCGACGACCAACGGGTCTACAGGTGACAGGTGATACAGGTGATTTTCCAGACCACCTAAAAATTGAACAACTAAGACACTGTTTTAAGAGAGTTATTTTCTTTTCGTGCTCTACGAGCAGCTTGAGAACGGCTTCCACTGCGGACTCATTCAACACGTTGGTATAAAGTGAAGGAACATCGAATGACCCCATTACATGCGTGCTGTTTGGCTGCACGCACCGTAGGTGGTCTAGAAATATTTTGGTTTTGGGTAGAAGGGTTGGAATGAACCTTACCAACTGGGTCAGAATAAGATTTAGGAACCACGCTGTTCTATCCGTTGGCCTACTTATACAAATGATGATTGGTCTCACTTTAAATGAAGATGGATCGTTGGACGCAAGGTCATAGGTAGAAGGAAGCTTATGTGTCTTAATAAGCAAGTATAGGGCAGGGTATGCTGGATGTTCGTTCTTAAGCCGAGAGTTAACTGACCGGCTTTAAACCCGCTGCCTCTGCCGTATTGACCCACTCCACACTTTGATCTCTATATTCCTTTTCAGAAGATGCTCGATAGAGAGAAACATCGTTGAAATGCTCCTCTGCTATTCCAACATCCAACTGAATAGGAATCACAACAAATTCTCCACCTTTACCACTAATAGAAAGTCTCATAGATTTTGAACTCAAGTGCTCTTTAACCTGGCGCATACTACATTTTTGTTGGTGTGTGAGGTTGGAGCTCAATTTTCTTTTTTGATAGTGATTGAGAATGCGGAGAATTTCGTCAAAAAAATAAACGAAATACAGGACCAATGTCGCTAATTGGTGGCTCTTGCTTAAAGGAAGTTCGAGGAAAAGGTATTGGTGGTAGTTGCCTTCTTGGCACTACTTTACCTAGCCTTTCTAGCCTAGCTTTGTAACGTAGCTGATCTTGAAGTTCATGCAGCTTTACTGGGTGCGTAGCCGACTTGGGCGATTGATAGATGATTGCTGATGGCTTGATCGATAGAACTAGCTGAGAGACAGGCGAGACGAAGGACCCGCATGTTGTGGTGGTGAACGCGTTACTCCCCGGAAAGGACAATAGCGCGTTCGTTCCTCACCGCAGACACCTGCGGTCCGGACTTTTGCAAATATCTCAGCATCATTGAAGTTATGTTTCGCAATATACCCTGCCATTAAAAAGACTAGGCAGTAAATAAAACGGTTAGAATTATTTCAGCATCACTGTGGTTGAGATCAGAAGATAGATTGCTCTCCTTCTACACTTTTACAGCTTTTTGCCAGTTTCTTCAGTTCTCAAGAAAATAAAAGAAAAAAGTGGCGCACGAGCCTGAAAGTATTCATGATTGGATTTCATAGATGCTTTTTCCTTCTAAAACAAACACAAAACATAATAACGGTAGTCGAACTACACGCATTATTTCTTAAAGAAAACGAAATCACTCATTCAGCACTGAATGAATGCTGAAACGCTGATGACGAAGTCTGATTTCATGTCGTTATAGGTTTGTAGGTTTTTTGACAACAAACCACATCTGCTCGATAACTAGAGGATTTGGGGTTGAGAACATGACATTATTATAGAGCAGACTTCGCTCTACTACTGTACGGAAATACATACGTATGTTACCGGTTTGCAGCTTATGTTAGGTCTATTTCTCTACTTTCTAAACAAACCCATTCCTTAAAATGGTCGTAACTCATCGTAGCGCTTGAACTTGAAATAACAAATAATTACCGGTTAAATTACCAGTAATGGATTCGTTCGTAGTAATGTTCTTTGTATATTTCTTAATAGAGAATACAGATTGTTCCAATCGAGGACTGCGCCAAAATGTCTTGGGTAAGCTACCAAACGATGACAAAAATGCAGCAGAAAAGTATTATGCTACAAAACAAACAATGGGAAAAAATGTATCACATATGAATTCTTGGAGTGTAGAAATCCGAAATGCAATTGTCCAGTTTTGCCCGAATCCTGTATCTTATATCATCATGAACCACGTCGTCAACCTATTGGCTAGCTGACTAACACCACTGTTTCTCAGCAGAAATAGATTATTCAGTACGAATTTCTACGCTCCAAATGCTAGTCTTGCTCCATCTTCTCGAGGAACTATCATAAAAGAAGGGAAATCACAAAGTTTTCTTCAAGATGCACTAGCTAATTCTCGTTCACCATAAATACGAGCAAACTTTAGATGTTCTGTAGAATTTAACCATTAGGCTATTCGGAAATTGATGTCCGATTTGTAATTTCATTCTACTTGTATGTGTTTTAGCAATAGTTTTCTTTTTTTTCTTTAGAATGCTGCACTCTTACACATCCACTATGCAGAAGAACAAAACACCAGTCAGAAATTTTACCGGGACAGATACCTTTTTGTGAAGATAGCTCATCTAAGCAATGAAGCGTAAAGGAGAAAGCGTCCGACGTTTACCAGCACGTATTGTATTCCATTTCATTCACAGTATCGTAGACAGAGAATACATATTTGGCATATGCAATAACTTGTGCGCTCTAAAGCTTTACCAAGTCAGCGTTTTTTATGCTCCAAGAAAAATCTCGTGCCAATTTACCACCTCCGAAAAATGAAGGCTTGCTTAGCCCTGGGCTCAGGATCGAACCAAACACCATGTGTATCGCATGGCTACTGTACTCAACGCGCTATAATTTAAGAAAATGATACATCTCAAAATTTGGCTTGTGAGTAGTATAACATGATCTAGCTGTTGCTGGAAGCACGCTAGATTATCTCTTTTACGGTTCTAGCTTTCTACCTAACGAAGTGGCGAAGTTGTTTAGTGGCTTATTAGACGACACCGAGAGAGTTCCGCGTTGAAAAGAACATATATAATAATTTTGGCAATAAACTCGGGAATGTCGAGAAACGAGCTACTGCACCACACAAAAGACTACTGATATTGGGGAAATTCCAGAACGTCCGAGTAGAAATTGCTGTCTCGACGATCAAGAAATCGGTTTCTTTATCTGCTCCTAAATCCACACGCAAAACTGAACGTCTCCATGGATGACAGAAGCAGAAAAACGAAATGAGTGAAAGAAACGCAATGGTCATTGTGAAAACGGATCATGCGGACTAAAATTTAGGAAATGGTTTTCATCGCATTTATAGGAGGTTTATTATGGGCCGGGTGATTGATTGTATAGTGAAATACGGTCAAATGAACAAACCTATATTGCACTGCTAAAAAAGTGCAAATCCCAATAGTTTTGATTTCAGCTCAGAGTTTGTTATGTGAACTAGGATATGTGGGTACAAAACTGAGTGGAAAAACCGCAAACCTTCAGAAGTTCAACATTCCTTAACGTCACTAGCCACCGTATGGCATGGCCGCTTCGTCAGGACCTCATCGCAACAACGGCAACACGAACGTCATTCACTGTTTTTTTCTGCTCTCTTTCCTCCTTTTCTTTCTTCTTTCCTTGCTGTTAGAGATGCTTCGCTGGTCTGGAGACACAGAAATCGGAAATCTTATCACTCTCATATTTCCGAACTCAAGAACAAAATTCTTTTATCCTTTTCCATGTTCCCCCTAGAAGTCGTCTACATGTGTAAGTATATGTATTTATTTTTGAAAGATCCGAAACCCCTCCCAACGGTTTACCGCCTCATCTTGAGTAGGAGGTGTCCATAAGTGTCGCGCTGCGATGTACAGCGGGGATTCATCCCGCTGGCAGAGTCTCCCAAACTGAGGAGACCGGCGTTTCCATCAGGAAGCTCAGCTAGGAGTAAACTAATACCAGGATCCACCACCGCTCTGGTATGAAACTAGTCGCATGTTGGCAAATCCCCCTCTGATCCACAAGGGCTGCGACTGCCTATGGTGGTGACGACCTGGGGCAGACTTTTTGCTAGGCTGACCTCGGGACTTTGGGTAACCACAGTGGCTAAACTCGCAAAACTCCGAGAAAATGGAGATCATGCTGGGGCCCGCACAATCAGTACAGACGGGCCATCCAAGCTTCCAAGTATTTATGAACATGCTGACGTTTCGGCGGATTTCGCCTTCCTCTGAGCGTGCAAAGGTCAAGTTGACCGCCATATACCTAGCAAAAAAAAACACCTTCATAACCACAATCATAACCAACAATGGAAATTTCGATGGGGCCCGCACAACCAGTGAAGACGAGGCTACCAAGTAACCAAGTAAGTAAGGTCTGATGCTCTATAATGTGCTGATCCCAGCAAATCTTCCACTGAATTCGTTTCCTCGCATCCATTATTCACGAAGGTCTTCGAACTTTGGGTTCGACTGTTGCTTGAGGAATTTTGGTGCTCTTCATGAATATCGTTGAATGGTGATCGAACAGATCCTAAAGTCCAGTGGAAGGAGTACCGCACGAGTGGTTCACTGGAATGGTCTGAATGGTTAAAGGAATGTCGATTCGCTATGCGCTAGCTAATATAATACCGACTGCAGCAGCTTGCTCTGCAGGCCCAAAGTAGATCACATTGGAGGCGCCAATCGATTAACACCTGTTGTGCATAAAGCATCGCCGCTAAGTGAACTGAACTATTCGAGCAATGCTCCTTTCACTGGATTCGACTCGATGCGACATCGACCAGCTGTGGACATCGGCTCGGATCAGTCCAGCTCTGAAAAGACGAAGATGTCGAAACGATAGCCGAATAAACTTTGTTATCAACCTCGTGTTAGCTTAATAAACAAGAAGGTATAGATTCTAAAGTCTTCGAGCAACCGTGGTAGTGGGTTCGGAGGCCTTCATCGAAGCGAACCGATTGCGGAGAAGTCTAGGACCAATGTCCGGAGATATGAACGATGGAGATTTGATTGGCAAGGGCAGGTCGAGCAAGGACCTCATGCGAATTGAACGGCATGATTGGGACCCTACTACTATGTATAGTATTTTTGCAATTTGTTCTCAGTCTGTAGCATCAAGGCTTCCAAAAAAAGTGGTTTTCTTGTGATGGTCGCATCAATTATGTTAGGGTAGCACAAGTCAATGAGGTTATACACAGTGGTATGCAACGGTTTTTGGAAAGCCACCGAGTCGTAACAACAACAACAATTGAAACCATCCTCTCGTCTGCTCAACACGGGTAGTTCATTAGAATTTCTTCTTTTTGTTTACGACATGACCCGTCTTCAGGTCTACTGCGCGGATCCCAGCACTTCCCACAATGAATTCGTTCCTCGCATCCATTATCCACGAAGATCCTCCAACTTTTATGCATCATTTCGGCTGCTGCTTGAGAGTTTCTCTTTCGCTATGAATATCGCTGAACGCTGATCGAGTCGATTCTCACTGGAGTCTTGGGATAGCCAGGTTGGAGTGCTCGGTCCCAGTCTGGTACCAATTTTCCCGCCCCGGAAGGATGAGAGGCATCCTGAGCCCGGAGCGGGATCGAACCAGCACAAAAATCACACGTGCTAATTATGAACGCCGAGGTTTACAGAAAGTCGATCATTTGCGTTTGGAGGCCTCCGGAAGTCAAAAAAATTCGGCAAATCACTGTCGAGACGACTAGTCAACACAAGTAAAACTTCGGTAAAGATTCGGTAAAGACACCTTTTTAAATAGCAATCAAATTATTCATCTTTCAAGTAGAATGGCATGGTGCCACATTCCTCAAAGTCCTTAGGTATTCACAGTGGTAAACCCACCTATACTTAATATAGTAAGTGTAACGTAACTAGTAACCCTGTCGAGTTAAAAATACCCCCCGATAGCACCACTTTTCAAAGCAATAAGCGACTCCTATTAAAGGGCCCACAGAAAGAGGGGTCCTAGTGCGAAGTTAGCTAATGCCATTCGCTATCGATTGGATATAGCGTCGTTTCGGCGTCCATCCACTCTGTCCAGTCCATTGCATGTGTGGTCGGTTTCCATTTCTTTGTGTAAAGCCGAATTTAACCATTTCAGCTAATCTCGACCTAAGGCCTAAAGGAGATGGGTTCTGCTGGGATTGCTATCGGACCCGACGGAAAGGTGCGGTTTCTTTTCTAGGGAGACTAGAACACGTGTAGAGGATTGCTTATAGATTTTTCTAGTTGGAAAGTTTTTTCATAGAGTGGGACATCGTAATGTGTTTCTGTTATAGCCCTTGAAGAGACAAGAAAGAAGATCTCATCCTGCACGTGGATTTGCAAAGCATGGAAATAGGAGAGGAATGGGAATGGCAGGGGTACGTTTTCAAACTTTAATCAATCATTAGCAATTTTCCTTATTTCTCCGTACATATTTGCTCAGTAGCAGAAGCTGCGTTCGTAGAGAATAAAGGAAGGGCTATGGATTTTTAAGTACTATTAACTTTACTTTGATACTTAGATGGCCCATTTTCACTGGTCGTATGTGCCCCAGCATAATTTCCACTTCTTCGGGTTTTGCTGGCTTAGCCATTGTGGTTCGCTGGAGTCTCGAGGTTAACCCAGCCAAAGTCAGCCCCATGTCGTCACCACCACGGACAGTCGCCGCCCATGTGCGTCAGAGTGTGATTTGCCACCATGCGACTTTGATACCAGGACGGTGGTGGATCCTGGTTTACTTTTTGCTGAACTTCCTATAGGAAACGCAGGACTCCCCAGCTTGAGAGATATTGCTAGTGAACGAATTTACCCCCCTACCTGCTGCACATCGCGGCCCCTACACCCAGGAAAACCTCCAGCCACGATAAGGTGGTGAACCGTTGGGAGGACAGTTAACTGGCATACCGGCAAGTACTGGTAAGCTGGTAAATACTGATATACTGGCAAATCTGGTGTACTTTTCTTTTCAAGTGTTTCTGAAAGGTACAGATATTCAATGTATGTGACGTTTTCCACTACCAGTAAGTTCAAATTTCGTACGCTGCCTTAGCTTAGGAGAGCTTCATTTGTAAATTAGATTATTATTTATCCCAGTGTGGTGATTTGAACTCAAAGCCCTTCCTGAACCATCCTTCGTTCCTATTCGGATGTGTTTTGGGGGTGCATTGAAGTTAGTCTGAGGCATAACTAAGGTTAAATGACAAAGAAGCAGCACAGACACGCTGCTAAGTCCATAAACTGTAGTAAAGCTCTAGAAGTTATTACGGGGTTTCCACTATATCGACGTACCATATCATTTTGTCTGTAATTCTAGAGTATTCCCGAATACATCCTTTGCTGAGACGAAGATTACGACCCAGTTATCGGATTGTTGACATGAACTCTCTATGGAAACTGCATATTCCGTTTTAGATCCTGCACATAAAGGATAAGGTTCTCGGCGTTGATCAGTTCCTGAGGGATGCGCCATGCATTCAACTTCATTAAGCATCGTTTGGAGGTGATTGAATGCATGTCTGGCCTTTACAATGACTCGCGATGGCCTACCGATGTATCGAGCCAGTGCTTCTATCTTCCCTACATGTCTAGTACCCATTTGCCGACCTCGGATGAATGGAAGGCTTGGTGAGCCATGGGCACCGGAATCAATTCCACGCGTGTGTTGCAGGGCGCCTCCGATCACTGCGCCACACGCGCCCTTTAGATCTTACACATAACCAGTTTTATTTGGAAATTAAAGGTTATAAACTTATACGAGAGTAAGAGCAATTTCTTGTAGAGTTTACAGACTTATGTAATGGGTTTTTTCATTAACGTAGGAAATTAGGAAGCTTGACGGAGAAAATTGCAATTCGTTGGTCCGCACAAAAAGAAAAGTCGTCAATAATTCGATTGCCAAAAATGGTAGTGGACTTTTTTGGCTGTCATCTGAACATTTGTGTTGAGTATGAATGGTTATTAATTTTACAATGTTCAACTAAATATGTTTGGTCATGCGGCAATAATAGAGCAGTGAGCAATACATGTCAAGAGGGTGTACTACCTGAAATCACAAAGTAGCTGGAGTCGACCACAGTAGTTTAATACTTGTCCTTGTTGCATGTCTGAGTTGCTCTGCTTTGTATTAAATATGGCATTAATCGCTAACCTAGTGAAGGAGTGGTTTTAGGCTCCATAGAAAGTAATCATCAACTGAGAAACCGGTTAATGGTTCATCCAGTCATTGTTTCGAATTGAAACTAACAAAGGAGGCAGAGAAAAGAGGTTGCAGCTAAGCAAAGAATGCAAAAAGAATACGTTATGGTTAATAAGGTTTATTTAAGCAAAGTGCTCAAGTAAAGTTTGACGTTCTTACTTACATTTTTGCTAGCAATATGCCGAAAATCATTTTTTAGCGACCAATGCATGGAGGACCGGGTCCTATGATGAATCCCGGTTTCGGTAGACCGGGCCCATTTATGGAGCCGTATGGCCCTTTTCCACCAGGAGTTAGAGGTCCAATGCCATTTGGAGGGCCGGGTCGGAACATGGGATTCGGCGAAGGCAACCAGAATGTCAGCTTTTTCAATGGTCCCCAGTCGATGCCGGGTCCGGTACGTTCCCAGTGCTTATTAATGATATCCTGTAAGTGTCTGTGCCTGTGATTTAATGTTATTTCGGATTTGTCCACTTACCAAAACAAAATATTTGTCTGAAATGCACTCGTAAGTGGGTATTTTTTCTGACTAATTTGAATATGAGCCATTACTTTCGGTGTAGCTGGTGAACAGTGGCTGAGCGCCGTAGACATGGCCCACTTCACTGGTCATCAAGCACGTAATAGTGCATCTTTTGCCTTTGCTAGTTTGTATTTCTTCACATATTTGGTAAAACATGCTGTTGTTTTGATTCAAATTTTTATTAATCTGGATTTGATTTTAGAACATAATTTCGTGGAAGACTTCCTCTCCGTGCTGAGCGTTTTTGAGAGTTTAACTAGAAAAGTCAGCGACGGCGGCTGGAGAATATTTTTTAACAATCCTTTGTTTAGGAAGAGTTAACACGGAATGTTTTTTGCGAATACAAGTTTTTTACTAGTCTTGGTGTTGATAGGCTGAAATGAGCTATTTCTTTGACCCGACATGTTATTAGATGTATTCCACTGTTTGGCGAATTTTCGTTGCCAGTGGCGCTGTCACTTGTAATTACGAAAATTGCCTCACAATATCAGTTCTTTGGCAGAATAAGCTTTAGGCAATGTAGTTATCGCGTAGGCCTAAGTGATTTAATCGTATAAGGAGAAAGACAAGCGTGTTTGTCTAAACGAGATATCATTGAACAAAACATTCCTGCCGCAAAATCGATGTTCGGCAGCATTTTTTGCATTTCGAGCACATTAGTTGCTCTAAGAAGATCAATAGATGCATACCACAAGAAGAAGCTGTGTTCTTACTCTGCGACTTTTCCAGATGGGCGACGCTAGGACAGGTGCAATGCAGTCAGGTCTAGTTCGTTTCCCCCTAGAAGTTCAAAACCGATTTTTCGAGCCAACAGGATCATACATAGGAAGTGTTTCCTGGAAATATTATTAGCGGTGAAAGTTTTTTCCCACCAGGTTGCAAAATTAGCCAAACTTTCGTTGTTACTTTGTATGGTATGGTCCTTTAACTTTCGAGATTTCAACGTGGTATCATTTTTTTTCTTGCCTCTTCGAATGCAAATTCAGACCGCACTTCTACCTGTTGGCTCCACTTTTGACAAACTGTCGTTTAACTCTCAAACCATTGAAATAGCTTTTTTGGTTTTGACTTATAGTACTTGTGTACCTAGTTGTCGTATGTTGTTCGTTCAGGCCAAGCGGCTACACCATCTGCATCTACTGTAGGGAGAGGATCCGTTGGATGTGGACCAGCCGGAATGGCAAGTGTTAGTTGAATTTTTTTTCATAGTTATCAGGATGTGGGAGCATAATTTTTGCGTGAGGTTCTAGAGGTGCTGTACCACACTCTCTGGAGCGCATATTCGACTCCGCCATTTGCTAACCATGTCCGACATTTCTCAATGGTCGGCTAATTTCTACCAACTTGTCCCCGCAAAGCTTTCTCTGATCCACAACAAAGACAATATCTTATTGCAGCAGGCAAAAACATTCAAATTTCTACACCTTTCTGGATATCGGGTTCAAGACGACAAAAGGGTGTAATGTTCTGTTGGAAGATTAGCTTGTGGAGCTCTATAAAAAGTTCTTACTTGGATACTAGGACGGTCCATCTTCACGAGCTGTGTGGACCGCAGCACATTTGCCATTCGTATCTTTCCCTCGCATTCGTCGTCCATGGTTGTGGTTTCATCCAAGCACGGTGGCGCGTGCGAGTCTCATACCGTGATCTGTAAAATAACTGCAGCTAGGTGTACAGCTAACTTTGTTTGCAAACACGTCGGCCCAGCGTGTAGATGGCCGGCCTGAGGACGTCTGCATTCTCTTGGAGCCCACTCTACTGTTCTTTTCGTCCATCCGTCGTCCGTTCTTTTCATTATGTGACCGGTCCATCTATGTTTCCCTATCGATGGTTATTTTCCTGGACTCCGAAGATGTGACAGATTTCGAAGACCAGAGCTTCGCATTCCGGGTAGATATTGAGAGTGCCGGTTATCTTTCAGAAGACATCGTTCAAGCGCTGTGTGAGTAGTGCGAAGCATATTTGACGTGGTTGAAGTGTCAGCCTACGTCTCTGCAGCAGAAGGAGCGCTGGGTGGACCATCGAGTCGAGAAGGTGGGCGCGGTTTTTGTTGTCCTTTAGTTGATCGGTGGCTTCTCTGAGAGGCCCAAATTGGGCACAGGCTGCTCTCCTTCTTTTATCTGATTCTTACTTCATGTTGTTCCCCATGTTCCTTGGACGCCAAGGTATACTTCCGACATCATCTTTGCAACCAGAGAACTATCCGGTTTGATCTATTCGTCTTTGCACCATTGGTTTATCAAGAACTGAGTCTTCCGATTTACATCTACTCCGATCTTTCTTTCCGCTTCGTTGAGCTCGTTGATGATCGTCTCTGTTTCACCGGTACTTCTTCAAAAGATGACCCCTCGTGAAGTGCTTGTAGAGGACACTCAGCAAGCATATCGGACTGTAGTTACGAAGATCCCTTCGGTCACCTTTCTTGGATAGGATGACCGTACGCAACTTCCGCCACAGGTTTGGGATTTTTTCCTTCTGAAAGTAGGTTCTGGTATGGCTTGCGAGAACTACATGCAAATCGTGGCTTCCAGCTCTGAAGAAGTCGGCAGTGATATCATCGGATCCTAAAGCTGTGCCTTTTTTCATGCTTTCTATCGCAACCCGAATCCGATGCAAGAATTCTAGGCGGTTTTTTGCTCAGCGAGGATTTTAGAGTCAAGGACCGGGATTGTGGAATGTGGATAAATGTTCTAGTAAGAAAAAGTCTTTACTGGTAAAGTAAAGAAGCAACGAAGTTGGTATTATTGACTCATAAAATCCACGCTGTTTTAATTTGAATGTGGCATATATCTCTCGTTTCAGGGTTCGGCTGAAGCCAACAATGGTGTGCCATCAAACACTGCAAATGAAGTGCCGGGATTTGGAACGAACAGTAGTATTCATGAATTATTTGGTAAGTGATGATATGGGTCAGAGCATATGTTTTGCAAGGTTTTCCATCGACTTTAACGTTTTATAGAGTAGTTGGTGCCATTATTGACCATCTTTTATTTAAGTTCAATTTGTATCTAGGTAAAATGGTCTGGAAGAAAATGGAGGGTCTTCGTGATGAAGCTGTCATTGATCGTCTACAGAATCGCATAATGAACATGATCCACGAAGCTCTTGCTCAGCAGTCTGATACCCCTGCAAGTAGTAACGGTATTTATTTAAAGTTCTGAACTGTCTATTTCTTGTCAATAAATCGAATTTGTTCGTAGGTGGGACAAACCAGCCAGGAGCTGTAAATGGACGACCCGCTAGTAGCTTCAGTTCATTTTAACTAACTTTTTCCTACTTTTATAGTTCGCGCAGCATCATTAGAAAATATTTCTCTTTGTCATTTATCGTTTCTAATCCTCTACTCAGAAGTATTTCCTTACCATGATGTAGCTTTCTTTTGGAATGTTTTCTGATCTTTTTTTTAAACTTTTTTTTCATATTTACGTTAACTCACTGTTGAATATTCATTTGAGAAGTTTTTCAATGTAGTTGTGTCACCGAACTTTTGCAAGTTATTATATTCCTATTTCAAATCTTGACAGCGCTTCGCTTCTGTGTTCGTGTTCTCGATAAATTGGTATTCGCTGCTTGACTTTAGTGTTCATTATGGTTTGTCCACACTTATGTCCTGAATTACCTAATATTTGTGAGACATATATAATGCACATGTTGATGAGTGCATACGCATGTATTCATGTATGTTGTATTTGTACATATACATGTGTATGTATGCTTCTATATCTGCTGTTAGGGCTATGGCGAAAGTCGATCCTGAATGTATTCCTCCTGATGTACCTGAAGGAACAACGGACTCAGCGGTACGAAGTTAGATTTCGGTTGTACTTCTACATATGGGTGCTTAACAATCCTCCACTTTCAGGAAGATCCTTCTGCTCAGAACAATACTGGAGAAAGAAATGCAGATGGAAGCGATGTTGGTGTTGTCTTTGTAACATATTTTATTTTGTTGACGACTTCACTTAGCAGGAAATAGTCTTTTAGCATCCTGTGCCTGGAACATACTTCAACGGAACACCACATGTAAAGCGTCCTCAGCCAGCGAAGGTATTCTTCGCGCCGCAGAAATATGGATTTTTCACCTTGAATAAAGTTGAGCAGCGATGGGTCAGTTCTGGCTTGCTTTTTGGAAGCTACAGTATGTTCACTGTGATTGCTGGGAAATCCAGAACTGATTTCCTTGTTATATGTGCTTTTCTTTCTTCAGAAGTAGTTTTGAACCAGTGTGCTTGTGTAATAGATGTACCAAATATCTTCATTTTTGTGTTTTCTTTTATTTTCTCTATTTTTTAGCTTTTTACTTCGTCGTTATTTTATAGAGAGATGACCCCGAGAAAGACAAAAAAACTCACGCTGATGATATAATCGCAAATGTTACAGGTTATTTGAAATTAATCTGTTATTTTTTTTGTTTTTGTACGTTCTGAATATAGTGTTTACCATATTGCTCTTAATTAATCAAAGATTTGTCCGCATTTCTTGTATGAACGATGAGAGCTCTTATCTCTTCAAGATTAATCAATGTTGCAAATTTTGAAACCTTATTGAAAATACTTTAATTATTATGTTATCAAGTTTGAAGTAATGGCAGTATTACGAAGTCATCTCCAGTGTTCGACAAGGGATGGTTAGAAGATTACAAGAAAACTTTTGGGGGGGATAGAAATAGTGTAGTGAGCGGTCTTTTCTCATTTTGGTTATTGTGCTGCTTAGGCCGTGGTAATCGTGTACTTTTTCCTGTTCTTCGATAGCACTAGAAGCCTAATATCTGGTCTACTCGCTGTTTCGAAAACTAATATTTGGAACTGACTTAATGTTTAGAACTGAAGTGAGGCTAAAGCTCTAAAGCTCTCGGCGTTGAGCAATCCCTGTGGGATGTGTCTTGCGTTCGACTTCATTAAGCATCGTTTGCGGGTGATTGAATGCATGTCTGGCCTTTTACAGTGACTCGCACTGGCCTACTGGTATATCGAGTCAGTGCTGCTATTCCCCCAGACAAGTCTGTTATCAGTTTGCCAACCCTAGACTCCTGGATAGATTCCACGTGTGTGTTGCAGGGCGCTCGCGACCACCGTGCCACACGCCCCCTTAGGAGTGCTTATCCAAAAAGTAAAACCTGGAAAAATCCAAACATCGAGATAATGTCTTGCGGAATCGTTTACAGTTTGAAGATTTAAATTATAATTTGATTTTACTTCCAAATTTTAGCAATTTCTGACAAATACTCGCGAGACGTGCTTTTATTATGAAAAAGATTTCTCATCTTATTTTGAAAAAACGTGCAGTAGAAATGCTATGGTTTCCTACTCATTTCAAATCTTTTATCAGTCCATGTTGTGAGTAGAGTAGTCTGCCACGCGGGGCTTTTATTATTCCACAAATCGTCCCTCCGATTTGGGTAATTACTGTTTTATGTACAAGTTGTTAATGTAACAGTAATGAATTGGTGAATTCAATTAGTACAAAAGCAAAAATTCATGAGTAACGTGACTAGGTAGCGAAGATAATCAGACAAAGAGGAACAACGAGGAGAACTAGCAATAGCAAAGAATCTTTTATAATTAGGTGCCTAGGTAACACAGGGAAGCTACAGCGGTGTTATTCATCATTAGCGAAGATGACCATGGTGGGTGACATCGTGACGGGATGCTGGCAGAAATGAGGTCGTAAATCGATTGTGCTCTTTAAATAGTACTTACTTAATGGGTGGAGTTACCGAGTTAGAGGTGATTAGAAATAACTGTTCGAGAGGACGATAGTGCAACAGAATATAATTTCGTAAGAAAACGGATGACAATAATGAGCGTAGGACGGTGTACAAAGAACACAAGAAACGTATGATAACATTAAAGGTTTGGGAACTTTCTCTGAGTTGTAAGGAATAGTCTCTATATTTCACCCAACAGGTAGCCTAGATTGTACTTCTCATATGCTGCTGGGGTCTCTATGAAACAACTGGAAACCTTATTTTATCTACTTTTTTTTTTACTTTAGTTGGTCCTTTTTCACCTATATTTTTCGGATCGCAGCACTTCCCACATTCGATTCGTTTCCTCGCATCCATCATCCGCGAAAATCTTCCAACTATATGTGTGGGTTCGGTTACTGCTTGTGGATTTTCGTTTCATCTTGAATATCGTAGAAGGCCAATTGAGCAATTCCCCCTGCTGTCCTGGGATGGCCGGGCTAGAGCGTTCTCAATTGGATTGCAGTTTTTTTCCTAGATAAGTCTGGTACCAATTTCTCGACCCCGTAGGCACAAGAGACTTGGCCTAGAGCCGAATCGAACTAACACCATGCTCGTGATGACGGACATCGCTACCACTGTGCTATCCGCTCCCTAACTGGACAACCTAACTGGAAACCTTAAAAAAGACAAAACGGCTTTGAAGAACGCGAAACCGCCGAAATATCTACTAATTATATATATGAATAGTTTTAATAGCACACGAGTCTATGAGAGCTGTAGTGAGCTATCTTTCTTATTAACTTCCAAAGCTGTTGATCGTTCTGAACAGCGACGTCTCTAGCATATTTCCTTGAAATCACCACTGTCCTCAATTATTGATTTACTTCTGGCATATCTGCCAGTCGCTTGTGGCGCAGTGGTCGGAGACGCCCTGCAAAACACGTAAGAATCGATCCCTCCGCCCATGGCCCACCAAACCTTCCATCCCTCCGGAGTCCGCAAATTGGTACCAGACTTGTCTAGGAGGATAGCAGCACTGGATCGATACATCGGTAGGCTACCGCGTGTCATTGTAAAGGTCATATATGCATTCAGTCACCTCCACACGATGCTTAATGAAGTCGAACGTATGGCGCATCCTTCAGGAATTGATCAACGCCGAGAGCTTTATCCTTTATCCTTTATATCTGGAAGACATAGCACATTATGAAATGGGGCATAATCTGTTATATGAATGCTTGCTTTCACTAAAAACATCGTTACAGCTTAAGAGATGAGTAATTATTTAGAAAAGAAACTTTCTGTGGAAATAGGACCCGGTAGGTGTTTTATATCTTCGGTCGTCATGGCTATCATGTAGTTCTTCCTCAATTGCTTGTTTCTCTAAGAGTCTCTTGTCGACCTCTGGTTTACCACATTTTTCTTTTCCTAGTCGTTCATCGTTATGTATCCAGTGATTTATGCGCATATCAAATAGTGCATAGGGAACCCTCAATTCATAAATAACTTTTTAGCTAGTGCTGCGTTGCTAACGTGATCTCATTCAGAAAAAATTCTTTCCTGGACAGAAAAGGTCAGCTGAATCAGGAATGCCAGTGGCTCCCTCCTTTTTGCCGCCTCCTCCAGGAGTAGTGGGTTTTGTTGGACTTTTCTGAAAATTTATATTAAGAAGAGAAAGAAAGAGCCATGCTTGACTAAAGCTAGCGGCTTGCTGTGTTTTTATGACTGAGAATTTTTGGTTTTATCTATCCCATATCTCTTTAGTGCTTCTTAGTTATGGCTTATACCAGTTAATAAAAGGAACTTCTTCAGGTACCACCAGGCATACCACCGCCTCCCTTCATGATCCCACCAGCTGCTCCTGGAAGAGATGGAAAGAGAATTAAGTTCAACGATGAAGAAAGTGATGAAAACGAGCTGTTTGGTATGGTTTCCCTAAATGGTTTCCTTTATTTGGTTATCACCTTTGTACAGTACTACGTTTACCGTGCGGATGCTTTTGAACATAGGATTTATAGAACTGTTTCGAATTGGACGTTAACAATAAAATTGTTAACGTACAATAGGTACAATTTTGCAAACACATTACATCTTTAAACTCTTCACCTAAAGAACTCGTTTTGAACCGTGCAGAGCCTATTTGGTTTAACGGTTAAAGTTTTTGTTGCATTTTGGCACAAAGCTTTTCTATGGTCACAGTTTTAGTAAGAAAGTTAAAACGATTTGATTGACACGGACCATCGAGCATCAAACAGTGGCCGTAATTTTGGTTTGTGAAATCTACAAACATGTGTGATCCATGTTTTTATCAACATCAAACTATCGAACTTGGCATCATCTGTTATCGTAGGAGATTGATTTTGAATCACAAATCATGATTAAATCCAGGGGTATCGTTTTAGTATTTCGAGTAAGGAACGAGTTTCTTATCTAAGTAGCTTTTTCCTTTAACACTTTTAACAATGACAGTGATGTTGAGATATTGGCAGAACTTGGACCTGAAGGCAGGTCGAACCGCGATTACCCTTTCTGGGGGCTCGCGTTTTACACACTGGACCACTGAGGCACTCGCTTTGCCTTTCTTTCAGCTATAAAAGGTGAACTTTTTAACAATACTTGCTCTGCCACTTATAGCAACTTCATGCTTTTCCCTCGAATTCAGATGTGATGCCAAATATACTCCGTTTTTTTCTATTTGTATAAGTGAGCCGTAAGTCTGATCGTCAGTGTGCCATTCATCAGTTCTCATAATTAACCAGATTTCTAGGTCTTTCATGGTCTGTGTGTGCAACGGTTTTATCTCCGTATTCAAGTTAATCGGGTTGCGTATGGAGCAGTTGTTGGAGACACGTGCAATCGATCCCCGCGCCCCATGGCCCACCAAGCCTTCCATCCCTACGGGGTCGGCAAGTTGGTACCAGACTTGTCTGGGAGGTTAGCAGTACTGGCTCGTTACATCGGTAGGCCACCACGAATCATTGTAAAGGCCAGGTATGCACTTAATCACCTCCAACGATACTCAGTGAAGTCGAATGCATGGCGCATCTCTCAGGGATTGATCAACGCCAACAGCTTTAAAGCTAATTCAAAAAAAGCTAAGCTTTAGCAGCTTATTCAAGTTAATTGAAAACTACTATGATTGGTTCATTTGTTGACAAAATATCTCCAGAAATGGGATAAGTATGTCGATGTTTAGTGCGGCATTGCATCCATTTCTGTTCTGGTGCAGAAAGTATCACGTTGATCCATGCTGAGAAATAGTTCGTAAGAGCAGTTTGATTTTATGAACTAATGTGCAAAAGAAAGAACGACTTCTTATATTTAATATGATATATAAAAAACACTGATGCAACTAAAATTGCCCTAAAAAGTGCTTGGGCTTTCACAAACCTCTACTTAGTAATCAATTAATGCCTTGTTACCTAGACTCTAAGCAGTGTTTCAGCAAAATTGCTGTACAAGAAGCTTACTTCGATCTCAAGCCGCAAGCGACTAGAAATTCTGCACGTTTCTATCATGGAGATGGTCAGGCAAGCACAAGAAGAAGATGAGAGAGAAAGAAATGCTGGAATAATGAACCCGTCTACGCAGCCTCCATTGATGAACTGAGGGTTTCATGTAATAAAATAAGTGGTTCATATACTCATTCCGTTGCAACTGTTTTCTTTTCCAAGTTACACATTGTTTCGATCTTTTTAAGCGTTGCGGATTTCGAATTGTGGTGCAGTATTTGGCATGTTCAGATTGTTTCATTTCTGCTTGAGAAGTGAATAAACCTTTGACGGACGACACTACGAAGAAGCGGACAGATTTATTTTATTTTGTCCGAAAACTGAGGACAAGCAAGTAGTCAGGTGGTTATTTTGTAAAACATCGCTTGCTAGATATGCAGGTTGGAAATAAGAGATCACTTTAGAGTTGCTGGTTATGAGGAAATGTTCCGTTAGATTTGTGTTGCATTATGAATTGGACTCACACGAATGGACGAATGTGTTCGTAGGGCGTAACACAGCAAACTAGCGGTTTCCTTGGCGGTGACATGTAGAAGTCTAGACAGTTATCAAGAGAATTGTTAAATGAATTCTTACTGGTTAATAGGAAAAAAGTGTTTTGCTGCTGAGAAGTTTCGAAGTTGTAGGGAAATGGTTGATAGACTATTAAACGTGCTTGGTTGTGTAATGTGACATTTTCATTCACAATTGAATCAACCAACTAGTCGTGGACACTTACAAATCCGTTCTATAAAGGTCGAATTGATCAATTAGACAACAGAATTGGAAGTCTCATGACCACGGAAACTGTAATGCGAAGAAGATGAACACTGTGCTTGTTGTGCTTGTACTTTCACGGTGGGTCAGGATTAAAAGCAATGGCATTGGTGAGTTGTATCTCCAGTCGCTTGAGCCTGGCTAGTGCCTTGTTAGGAGCTGCTGGACGTAACTACTAGATAAGTTTCTTCCTTTTTTTTGCGAAGAAGAACGACAGTGGACGGTGGATTTGAATCAACTAGGCTCTGAAGAACGGAAACGCGGAAGCGTTGATCGAATAAAACTTTCCAGCATTGTCGTATTAGCTTAATAACCCAAGAAAACATTGACTGCTGTTGCCAAGAATAAGCAGAAGTCTGTCTTTAGATGAGTTGACTGTATAGTTCATCTTCTTAATAAAGTTATAGAGAGAGATTTATGAGCTAAACAATGCCTTATAAGTTTCCATACTACCCATACGTCAATCGTATTATGAGGGAGCGGATAACTCTGTCGTAGTGATGCTGGTCATTATGTGCGCGGTTGTGGTTCGATCTCTCTTTGGGACTCAACAAGCCACTCATCCCTCTGTGGTCGGGAATATGGCGCCGGACATGTCCTGGAGAAGATCGCTTGCTAGAGTCTTACAGGGAATGCTGCACCCCGGCTATCTCAGGACTCGAGGGAAAATCAACTCGACCAGCATTCTACGGCATTCAAGATGAAATAGTGGTATTAACGTTGCGGCAGAGGCCACATGTAAGGGTGGGAAGACCTTGGAGGATGATGCATGCGAGGAATCGAATCGAATGTAAGAAGTGCTGGGATCCGCCCAGTAGACATGGGAACTGGTCGCGCGAAATAATAACAGTAATTGGAAAATTGTATTATGTGCTATTCTGTATTGACCATTGCCGCTCCACACAAACATTACTGGTTATTATTGTCTCGAGTAAATATTATGAAATTGCTAGACCTATAACACATGGATTGTGCAAAGCTATGGTTGTCATCAATTTTGCTTTTGCTAGCTCTTCATCATCAGCAATATATATATATATATATATATATATATAACTTCAATTATTCTGAGATATTTGCAAAACTCCGGACCGCAGATGTCTGCGGTGGGGAACGAACGCGCTGTTGTGCTTTCCGGGGAGTAACGCGTTCATCACCACACCATCCTGCTCCTTCGTATCGCCTATCTATCTATCTATCTATCTATCTATATATATATCTATCATATCTATATATATATATATATATATATATATATATATATATATATATATATATATATATATATATATATATATATATATATATATATATATATATTGCCCTGTCTTAAATAGCTCTTAATCACTTAATATGCAGGATCTTACTACTCTTCCGTAGGCAGGTCATTCTGTTTTCTCTGTCACTGCTATTTGCTACTGATGCGTTAATGTAGCTAGTCTTTCCTCTATGATGTACGGCATACTTTGATATTTAAATTTTTAAGTAACCCCTTTTCATGAAGAACCTTCCACTTTCCTGTCATCATGATCTTTCACTTTCTATTTGCTTTTTCGAGGAATACGTATTATGGTTCATGGGTGCGTTCATGGGTCGTTATCTGAGGCGTTTCCAGGACGCTGGAAATTCCTGGAAATGGTAACTGTAGCAAAGCTGATTGAACTGAAAGTATATACAGCATTGGAGAGTAGTGTTATCCATTGTGCACTACTTATGCATGCCCGTACTCTGTAAGTATTGAGTTATAAGTTCTTTGAATTGACTCACAAAACACTGATTTTCATTACTAAAGAACTGACATTCAGCAAATAGATCAAGGTGCACGTGATTACATTTATCGACTTTAAAGAGATTTCTCTATTTTGTAAATATTGAGTCCTTGGACTCAGTGGCGAACTTTGTTCAGCATAACGTTCTTGGAAACATTCTCTCAAATTTGCGGATAGTAGGTACTCTGGAAGTTAATGTCCGATTCCAACCTGTATTTTCATACTGACATATCTCAGCTAAAACAAACTTTATTAATCAAATTAAAGGCCATTAGAATCTACACATTTTTTGCCAATGAGAAATAACCTCATCATACCAGTTACTCAAAATTCGTAATGTCTAGAGGTTATGAAGATGATAAAGGCAGTTTCGACGACCGCTTGCCTTCTGATGCATTTCTCGCACAGAAAGTCTGGTAAGAAAGAGATCTGGTAAGAATAGTAGATAAAACAGAATAGTGCATAAAACAGAGTTTCGCAGTCTAGCTCGTTCAACCCATGGAGCGTTGACTGCAAGAAGTGTGGCCGTTTGTTTCCATGGAAAGCATTGGTCCATTTCTGTTGACCAGTACGAGGCATAACAGTTGAAGCTTTGGCGTATTTCGTCGTCTTGATGACGTACTTCTCGTTCGTAATAGTTCTGCCCACGATTCAGTAAGCTGTGATAGGTCAAACCATCAGCAACCAGCAAACGGTCAGCACGAACAACTTTTGGTGCAATTTCGGCTATCTCAAAACAAGGATTTCATTGATTGTTATTCAGTTCCTGCCGCACTCGTTTTTCGAACTTTCTCAGCTTTTCGATTTTCTTTAGATGCTCCGAAATAATCATCGTGCTTACACAGAGTTCTCTGCAAGTTCAGGAAGGGTTGCGTTAACTAACGGCTGTTGTTCATCAGTTGTTGTTCATACGCATTACGTGTTCGGCCCACCTTATCTGCGACAGTTGGCGTATAGAACAGCATCTTTGATTTTTGATCGTTGACGCAGGTCGGAGCTTCGGATCCCTTTTCTTATTTGCGTGACACGGGTACTCCTAGCATCATCCTTTCGACTGCGCGTTCAATGACGGGGAGCGATATTTCATCCTCCTGATGCAACGACCAGGTTTCAGGCCCATACGTTAATGCAGGAAGAACCGCGGAGTCGAAAAAGATGGGCACGAAGTTGGATGTTCTTTGTACTCTTCACTATATCCTCCACGTTCTTTAAAGCTCCCCAAGCCGCTCGTTTCCTTTTGCTCGATTCTATAGCTAAGTCGTTCACCATGTTGGTTTCCCGAGCTATATCTACCTAACTGGAGCATTCGGAGACATTCGTTCCTTTGAGCGTGAATGGATCATACGTAACCAATCCGTCTATCATGAACACCGTTTTTGTGAGATTTAGTCGAAGACCAATATTCCCACACGCTTTATCAAAGTCGGCAAGCATTTGTTCCGCTTGGCCAATGTTTTATAAGAACGATGTCATCAGCAAAGCGGTGCAATTGCCGGCCATCGATTTTCACTCCCATGTTGCCCAATTCCAATGTTCGCATGAGGTTCTCAAGGATGGCGATGAATATTTTTGGCGAGATGGTATCTGCTTGTCTAAACCCTCTCTTGACGCCGACATTAATATCGTTGTATTATCGTAGTAGAATGGTGATATGTTGGTTGTGAAATTTCTGTACAGCTCACGAAGAATCTTTCAAGGGCTTCCATGATTGCTTCTATCCCAATTGAGTCAAAAGCCTTCTTTAAATCGATGAAATTAAAATAGAGCGGTCTTTTGTACTCTCGCGATTCTTCAATGAGTCTTGTTATCGTGTGAAGGGGGTCCATCGTATTAAATCCTTTTCGAAACCCTGCTTGCACCATTGCTGCCCTTCGTCCAGTGTTCTGTCAATCCTGTTTAGGATGACTTGAGTTATGATTTTGCAGACAATAGATTGCAAGCAGAGTGGGCGATAGTTGCCGACATCGTGGAGATCTCCCTTTTTGAACAATAACACGGTCCTGCTGGTCTTCCACTGAATAGGAACCTTGCATTCAGACAGGTAACCTGTGAGTGTGAGCAGCCGAGCCGGTGTGTTTGTGAGGATTGGTGAAAGGTTTTTCAGGTGTTAAGATCTTACTTTGATCTGGTACTGTTCGACTTTATAGCGAAGAAATGGCATATTGAATTTCGGAAGGTGGAACCGGTAGTGCGACTTATCCATCCTCCTTTGTTTCACATGAGGGCAGGAGAACGTAGCTATTGTAGAAATCTGACTAGTAATTGTGCATGAATTTCTCCATATCCTTTTTGGGCGCTGTAACTGTTCCTTCTGGGCGTTGGAGTGCAATCATCTTGGTTTTGCAATTGGCGAAACTTCGGTGGGCTTTGCTAATGCTTTTCTCAACCTCTGTAGCTTCGGCCATAACTACTGCCCTTCGCTTTTAATATCTCTTTCTTTGTCGGCTGTCCGCATTGTTCTGCATGTACGGACGTGAGTTGGGAGCTGTAGCTCGTGCGATTCCTCGCTGGCGCATCACCTTAAGTGTTTCTGAAAACAGACTCCTTTAGTGACTTTCGAACTCGCAGCATTCACAGCGCTGACGTGGAAATGTTGAATAAGCCGGTCGTAATTATCACCGATGTTGTCAAGGACGGCACCCTTTTAATAGCCGACTGATTAATTGAGTAAATCCCAGTTATTGGTGGTTTTGGGACTTAGTTTTTTGAATTTAGCGGTTTTAATCGTTTTAGCGAAAAATGAAGTCTTGCACCGAGGAGGCTATGAGGTGATCCCGGATAGAATTTTGGGACAACGGCGACGTCGGTTGGGCATAGCCGTCGACTTACTGTGATGTGCTCTTCTTCTTTGCGGTACTGTCCATTGGGAGACTTCCATTTCCAGCGTTGAGTATGGCGCTTCTGGTATAAATGTTAGCGTGAATGGTCCTGATCGTCATGATAAACTCGGACAGCCACTCACCCTGCTCGCTTCCTTCTAATCTATAGGTCCCAATATGACGTTCTTAATACTTTCTTCTGGATCCAATCTTAGCCTTAAAAGCTCCAATGGTGACCATTATTTCATTGGATAGCTGATTTCATACTACTCTTTCCAACTTTCCAGCCGCCTTTTTTTTATATTTTATTAAAATTGTGGTTTTTACCAGTTTTAAGCTTTGCAGTTTTAAATGCCTAAAACAAATACTCGACAAATTTTCCTTTATGAGTTCAAACTCGGAAAATAGTGCACTAGAGACGGCTCTAAACAGTAATGATGCTTGGGGTGAAGGTAGCGTTGGTGAATAAACAGTGCGGAAATGGCTCCAGAAATTCTGATCTGGTGTTTTTGAAATCGATGAAAAGGAAGGCCGCGGACGTCCCAGTGAAACTGATGACGACGAATTGAAGGCACTATTGGGAGCGAACACGCGACCAGCTGTTTGACAGCCCACAGAAAACTTGGCATAAGCACAGGAACAATTTTTACTCACTTGAATCGCACAGAAAAGACAAGAAAAATCGACAAGTGGGTGCTGCACGAACTAAACGGTGATCAAAAGAACCACATTTTTGAAGCGTCATCAGCTGTGTTTCTGCGCAACAAAAACGACCCTTTTCTTGATGGAACTATGACGTGCGACGAGAATTAGATCTGTACGATAACCGGGGACATTCAACTTAATGCAATCAGGCTCCACATCACTTCCCTAAAGCCGAAATCGCACCAAAAAAGGTTATGGTGAGTGTTTGGTGATCTGCAGCCGAGCTTATTCATCATAGCTTTTTGAATCCCGGTGAAACGATTACGGCAGAAAAGTATTGCCAAGAAATCAACGAAATTCACCGTAAACTCCAACAACAACGACCGGCATTAGTTAACAGAAAACAACCAACCCTTCTCCACAGTTCCCAGGATCGACTTTTCTATTAACCTCGGCATTGGAATATGAATGCGTCGTTTTCTTGTTCAGCAATCGCGAGGTTGTTAAACAGCATACATTTACTTCCATAGAAAAACACACAATACAATACAACAGTAGCTGACGTTTCGGCAGTATCGCCTTCTTCAGAGCCTGGAAGGATATACTGCGAAATAACACCAGCGCGAAAACTTCTTGAGACTTTTTGGATAAATGCCAAGAACCCTACAATGAGTAGCAGGGATGAATGCCCAGAGGTCATACGCGACCTGACCCCGTATGTTCGCATCAATTTCTGATGTGGGATGGTGCAGTCATCAACCTTATGCGACTATAATCAGCTGTTCTAATCTTCCTCATTGGAAGGCACGTAGAAAAAGCGGTGAGTTTTTTCGAGAAGCTGTTGACTATGTAATTGCCATAGAGATTTTCGTCTTTTTGTAAGTGTTATTGAAGCGTTTGGCCTGGTAAATTGTATATCAGTATACCCTTCCAGGCTCTGAAAAAGGCGATACTGCCGAAACGTCAGCTACTGTTGTATTGTATTGTGTTTTTCTATGGAAGTAAATGTATGCTGTTTAACAACCTCGCGATTGCTGAACAAGAAAACGACGCTTCTCCACAGTGATGACGGGCCACACGGTGAGGAACGAGCGCTGAAAACTTGAACGAGTTTGGCTACGAAACTTTGCCTCATCCGCCGTATTCGTCTGACCACTCGCCTACCGACTATCACTTCTTTAAACACTTATACATCTTCCTGCACAAGAAACGCTTCACCAAACACGATGACGCAAAAAAATGCCTTCAACGAATTCAATGCTTTCAAAACTCCACAGTTTTTATGCAGCTACAGTAGATAAACTTTTTTTCTGACTGGCAGAAAATACATGGATTCAAATGGTCTTATTTCAGTTAATAAACTTCTCTATGAAGCATGTTATGACATTTTAAATAGTGTGGTTAAAAAACGCCCATTTATTTCTGAACCCCCTAATAATGATGGTTGGCCCATAAGGTCCTCTAACGCTAATGTAAAAATAATGGGTAGTTTTGTCAATATGAAATCAGTGAAAAATTGAAATGGATTGTTGATGTATATTATTTTAAAGATTACTTCTTGCTTAACAATATGAAATCCAATACTCGTTTTTGAAGCCAAGTATATAACAATTTAAGAGTAGTTGAAACACTACGCCCAAATAATCACATTCGTGTCGTTTTGCTGCATCAGTTGAAAGTTGAAAATAAAGCTAAGGTAGCAATTCGATTTATCGTCGACACGTGTGCCAGAAAGGGTCCTCTGAAGACCCAGTGCGCAGATGGTTCAAAAGGCTTCGTACCGGTCATGTGGATCTTCACAACGGGGAAGCTCGATTGCCCTGATCAACAGTTGACGATGACCAAGTAAACCCGATAATCGGAGCTGTCCCAATAGAAATACTTGATGGTTTGAAGACAAACCCGATATTCATGTTTCAACAATCGTTCGAAGTTTGCAAGAAAATGGAAGGGTTAAGATGCTTGACAAACGGGTGCCACATAAATTAGAATGGATAGCATTGAGATCGTTCGCCACAAAGTCTATTCTGAAGTAAGATAACGAATTAGGTTACTAAACCCTTCATTATCAATCTCCCACTGGCCACAACTGATATATTATTCTTCTCGGCCACCAATTTCTGACAAAATCTTCGGGAACTAAGCGGCCTTAAAAAGTTACATTAAAGAATAGGTGGATCTCAATAAATCGAAATTATAATCTACGGAAATAAATCAACTTACACCATTCACGTAAAAAATTTGTAGGCTTTAAAAGCTGTTAGTTCGACGGTCAAGGTTCCTCTTATAGGATTAAACCATCGCTGAATCTTGGAAACTATGTGCACTTCCACACCTAGTATGGCACCCATTCAGTCATCAGTAAGAATCCCAAGAACTATGAGAGGTTCTCTTCCATCATCGTCGAGTACATAGGCGATCGAAGTTAACAGAAATTGAGCGAAAATCCATTTCTTCCTAAGCACTGGTAAAATAGAAGGAATTACAAATGTAGAATTCATTCCAGTATACTAAGATCTTGCTTGTGAAAAAAAAATGTGGGCTTTATATATGTGTGTACATATATATATATATATATATATATATATATATATATATATATATATATATATATATATATATATATATATATATATATATATATATATATATATATATATATATATATATATTTTTTTATGAGATGCTCAGATGCACGACTGTTAGTGTTCGTTCTCGAACATCTTGAAAGCTATCGACCGTCTCCTCCTTTACTGCATGCTGGTCTGAACGTCGCCGGTGATAGATGAGTTCTTTGAGTGACTAGCAGGCGAAAGATTCCTCTACTCGGAACGCGAATCGAACGACCATCTTGTTCATAGTTTATTTGAGGTACTACTTCCTCCTGAGAAGATGTATTGTTACCGCAAAACTCTGCTGTCTGCTGTGCAGATAGTTTGGCATTTATTTTGTGATTACAACAACCAGTAGATTCTTCCAATGCGTAGCTCGATAAAAATTATACTTTAATGTTCCTCAAGGAATTTTCCGTGTCATGGTCAACTTCTTGAATCGTTTCTTGTATTTCCTATTCGACATTGTTTCCCTGCTATAGAACTTTTTGCTGCAGAGTTTTTGATCTTAGAACTCTACATTTTGTGCGAGTTCCTTGCTTACTCTCTACTTTAGTGATTTCATTAAAGAGGTATCGTATTCAGTTATGGTTTTATTTATTTTATCATTTTTTTATTCTGTATCGTATCTGCTATTAAGAAAATAAAACGAATGAACTGAGATTGCTGAAAAGATCTGTGTAGTTGTCGTCCTCATTTGAGATATGTCGTCGCACTTCCATATAGTCATTGGTGTTCTGATCATTTTCTACTTATACTCATTGGGTCAAACTATCAGTAAAATTGATAGAACAAAGTAAGTTTAATCGGTCGCATTTTTTCCATCTGTTCGAGCATTTTCATTCATTCTTCAGTGTTTTGCCTTCATTTTCCATTGATTATCAAAATAATCAATTCCTTCTCGATGGACAACCATTTCGCTATATTTCTGGATCGATTCACTACTCTCGAATTCATCAGAGCCAATGGAAGGATAGGTAAGTAAAGTGGTTAGTGAAAACGTTCTTTTAATCTTTCATATGGAGTTTTCTAAGATTTCCACCTTTTCAAGAAAGATGGGTTTTAGCTGGAATGTCGTGATTAGAAAATGAAATGGAAGAAATTTTATGCCTGCGAAACGCCTCTAGAATACTTAAAATGAACAGTATCTGAAGGCTCCTTTTGTGTATTGACAACCATTTTGCAGTTGTTTACTTCTTGGATTTTTAAAGTGAGATTTGAATTTTAAATTTTTTTGGAACAGGAAGGTGTAGGTGCTCTTCGAATATAATAGTAAGTCAGAAAAAAACTAAGTAATGGTGTTGGGCTTTCCATTTCAGGCTTCAGCGAGTTCGCGCACTTGGCCTCAATGCTATTCAGTACTACATTCCATGGAATTATCATGAGATCTTCGAGGGCGAGTAAGCATACAGAATATCCCAAAGCTTTTAATCATTTTTTTTTGCTTGTATATATATTACAGACTTGATTCCCTATAGCTTTCCGCCTCAGCGGCTGGGTGGTGTTTAAAGATGTCGAACTGCTATATACAAGGTCCATCTTTAAAAAAATAAAAGAACTCTCTGCGTTGACCAATCCCTGAGAGATGCACCATGCATTCGACTTCATTAAGCATCGTTTGGACGTGACTGAATGGATATGTGGCCTTTACAAGGACTCGCGGTAGCCTACCGATGTATTGAGCCAGTGTTGCTATCCTCGCAGACAAGACTGGTACCAATCTGCCGACCCCTGAGGGATGGAAGGCTTGGTGAGCTATGGGCGCGGGGATGGATTCCACGCGTGTGTTGCCTCTCACCACTGCGCCACACGCGCCCATTTCCATCTTTCGGCAGGATATTGCAAGCTCAGCAAGAGGTCAACAATCTTACCTGAAGTGAACTTAATGCTAAACCAATACTAGGAATTAGTGTTATCTTCCAATAGAAAAAGCACCAGTTGGGATGTGGTAATGACATGAGAGAGCCCAAGCACGGCATGTGAAGCTCACGGAAAAGGAAATTTTCACTGATCTAGTTTGGGAACTATCCCTTATGATTTCTGACGATGGGTCAGTCAAGTATCCTCTGCAAATACAAATTAGGTAGCAAAGTGCTGAAAAATTGTTCTTTCTGCTTCATCTCCATCATTTTCAACCTTAGCCAAAAAGCTGCACTATTAAGCGTTGTTTTGATTACTGAAGTCACAAGTCACGGCGAAGCATTGTTGTTTTTGTTGCTGAAGACATGTGATTAAAGTTTTTTAACGTAATTAGCGGTGTGAGCAAATCCATTGGTATAGTTTCTTCTTCCTAATAAATTTTTTTGTATGAATCATTGAGCCATTGCTTCATGGCAAGAAACTGTAGAGAAGTCAAAGAAGGCTTAAATGCCACTACCAGTAACTGTAATTTTTTACGTCTCAAAGGCGATTAAACGTTGTGAAGAAAATTATGAGAACATGTTATTTATTTTTTAATTTATTTCTCATATTTTCCACAGAGGTCCCTCATATGAAGGATCTCGAGCCGGTTAATCGCGAGGCCAGGAGGCGCGTCCCCAGGTGGCGGGTAAGGAGTTAATCGCGGACCAAAAGCGACCGCATGTTTCCCTGAGACGCTGGTGGATCTAAAGGATGGACTCCATGTTTCTGCTGCACCGATATGCCATATACTTTCTGCATTTACGAGGCGTATTCATGCACGCATGTTTGGATGCGTTCTAGTTTACGCAGCTTGTATTCTGAGTCAATTCGGCCAAAAGCCTGCAATCAAGTGACAGGGAAGTATATGGGAGGAGGTTAGGAGTCGCCTCCAACAAATAAGCTCCATGTCCACTCTGAGAGAGACTGGCAAGCTACCGGTGAGTATACCCAGTCCCCACCTTCAGAGCCCAGCAAGCTATACGTAGGTTTCAAAATGCTAGACACAGTAAAAGAAATGGGCCTCATTCCCCTGACCCCGAAGGAGCCCCCCAATTCGGCAGCGTTGGGAAGGACGATTACGCAGATGGTGCTAAAATCTCAGGGCCAATGGAAGCTGCTTGGATTTCAAAGAATTATGGTGACGATCTGTACCTATAATGCACGTACCCTTGTATCCGAGTCCTCGGTAGAAGACTTGCTCATACAAGCAAGAAGGATAAAGTACGACGTCATCGCCCTGGCCGAGATGAGAAGACGCCACCTATTCAACGCCGTCTAGGGACACCGGAGAAGAACTGTTCCTCGGAACATGTGACAGCATAGGAGTCGGCAGTGTCGACGTTCTCGTCAACATGAGTTTGTCTATGAACATCGATTCATTCGAGACAACTAACAACCCGAGTCGGACGTTTAAGATTGAACAGAAGTGGATCAAAGCCGGCTTTGACAATTCTCTTCGTTTACGCGCAGCGTCCTATGTGGACTTGGGGAAATTCTACAGAGAAGACCATACATTCTTTAAGGTCATCACTGGATATTTAATGCTAAGACTGGACCAAGAAGAACGTCTGAAGAACGTCACATTGGGACCCACGGATTAGGATGCAACGAGCAGGATGAGCGACTGTCCGAATTTATACCGATGACCAGGACCATCCCGTGCTAACACGCAATTCTAGAAGCCCCACTCTCAACACTGGACGTGCTAGTCTCCTAGTGAAGAGTACAATAACGAAATAGACCACAGCCTAGTAAACGGAAGGCTCTGCCTAACTTGCCGTTGTCCCTAAAATTCTATTCAACACGGGATCAGAACACCGCCTTCTCGTGCAAGACTCCATTTTCGCAGGAAGGAGAAAAAGCCGCTAAGTTCAGAAAACGAAGTCCCAAAACCACTATAAACTGGGACTCATTCAATGCATTAGTCGGCTGTTGGAAAGATGCCGTTGTCGATAACATCGACGAAGAACACGATCGGCTCATTCAACATCTTCACGTTAGCGCTGTAAAAGCTGAGAGTTCGAAAGTTGCCAACAGGCGCCCTGTCTCTAGAAACTCTCGAGCTGATATGCCAGCGTGGAATCGCACAAACTGTAGGCAAGCGCGAACTTACGTCTGAACTTGCAAAACAATGCAGACAGGCGACAAAAGAAGATCTTAAAGTGACAAGAGCAGCAGTAATGGTCGAAGCTACAGAGGTTGGGAAAAAGCATTCGCAAAGCCCATCGATGCTTCGCCAATTACAAGACCAAGATGATTGCACTCCGACGCCCAGACCGAACACTTACAGCGTCCAGAAAGGCGATGGAGAAAAATCATTCACGAATAGTACTCAGATCTGTTCGATAGACACGTCCATCTTCCATCATGTGAAATAAGGAATAATGGATATATTGTACAACGCGTTCTCTCTTCTGAAATCCGAAATGCCCTTTCGTCGGTGAAAAATTGAACAGTACCAAGTCCGGACAGGATAAGACCTGAACATCTAAAGAACCTTCCGCCAGCCCTCATAAACACGCCGGCTTGGCTCTTCATACGTTACCTGTCTGAATGCAAGGTTGTACTCAATGGAAGACCAGCAAGACCGTGTTCATTTTCAAGAACGGTGACCTCCACGATATCGGCAACTATCGTCCAATCTGCTTACTGTCTGTCGTCTACAAACTTTTCACTCGAGTCACCCTAAACAGGAATGTCGAAACACTGGACGAAGGGCAGCCATGTGGGCAAGCAGGGTTTCGAAAAAGGATTTAGTACAATGGACCACATCCACACGATAACAAGGCTCATTGAAGTATTGCGAGAGTACAAAAAGACCGCTCTATCTCTTTCATCGATTTATAGAAGGCGTTTGATTCAATTGAGATAGAAGCAATCATGGAAGACCTTGATAGTCAAGGAGTCTGCTCAGTACATAAAGATTCTTCGTGAGCTGTACAAAAGTTTCACAACCAAGAAATCACCATTCTACAACGATATTAACATCGACGTCAAAAGATGGGTTAGGCAAGGCGATACCATCTCGCCAAAATCATTCACCGCCACCCTCGAGGACGTCATGCGAACATTAGAATGGGGCAATATGGGAGTGAAGATCGATGGTCGGCATTTACACCATCTTCGATTTGCTGATGACATCGTCCTTATAACACCAAACATTAACAAAGCGGAACGAATGCTTGCCGAATTTGATAAAGCTTGGGCTGTGGAAAGAATGGTCTTCGACTAAATCTCACAAAAACAATGTTCATTAGGAAGAGAGTGGTTTCGTCTGCCTCATTCACGCTCAACGGAAGGAATATCTCCTAATGCTCCAGTTATGTCTGTCTATCTAGGTCGGGAAACCAACATGATGAACGACTTAGCTCCAGAGTTGAGCAGAAGGGAAGCGAGCGGCTTTGGGAGCTTTCAAGAGCATCGAGGATGTTGTGAAGAAAACATGGAACACTCGACTCCCTGCCCACCTTTTTCGACTCAACGGTACTTCCTGCGTTAACGTATGCGTCAGAAACCTGGTCGCTGCGTAAGCAGGATGAAAGATCACTCAGCGCTATCGAACGCGCAGTCGAAAGGACGATGCAAGGAGTATCCCGTTTTACGCAAGTAAGGGATGGGATCCGAAGCACCGACCTGCGTCAACGGTCAAAAATCAAAGATGCCGTTCTGTACGCCAAACAGTCGAATATAAGTTGGGCTGGGCACGTAATGCGTATGAATGACAACCGATGGACATGAGCCGTTAGTGACTGGATTCTTCGGGATGTCAAATGCACTGCAGGGAAGACCACCTACCCGATGGTCAGAATTCTTCACGAAGCGCCTAGAAGAAAGATATGATGCCCAAGAAGTTCCTAGAGCGCGCAGAACCCTCTGAGCTAGTCTTGCACACGATTGGGAAAAATTGGAAGATTTACTGGCGCTCGCACGAGTCACTCGATAATCAATGGGACTGCAGGTGATGCAGGTGAATTTATTTTTATTTAAAATTTACAAAGATTTTATCTCATTGGTCCTCAAAAAAAATTAGTTGAAGCAATCAACGAAGCGATCCGAGATGGTGGAAAACACTCATCTGGAGAGATGGAAACTGGCGATGCAACTCTTACTAGAACAAATGCAAATGTTCGTTCTTCGCAAGTGTTAGACGATTGGTATAGCAAATGTACAATAGTTTCCACATAAAGGCAACAACAATAAAACATCAAGTGAAAATTCTCCCTATGCAAGTTCATGTCTCTCCACGAGGTCATCGCTTATTCTTTTAGATTTGGAAGAATCTGTACCACTCTTGTTGTTGGCTTTTATCACATTCCGGTTTTTTTTTCTGGCAATGACTAATGCGTTTGTATGCGATAACGGAATTAGGTTACCTCACTTACCTAATTACTTTAACGGTCCGTCTTCGCAAATAATCCTGCCCACCCTGACGTAATTTCCATTTTAGTGGACCTTATGGGTTGTAAAGAGGTTTGCCACCTTTCGGGTATCTTTCAGGACGACAGGAATTTGCAGTGCTGGTTTACTCTTAGATCTTTCTTTAAATGGAGCCATCAATCTCGTCAGCTTCTGAAGCATATGAAAATCTCGCTGTAGATTGCTGTTCGACATCCACATTCAGTACTTTGCCACCGTGAGTCGGTAAACTATCGAGGTGGATCGAATCATTGCAGTAAAAATTGAAACTAGGAAAAACTTAAGATAAAACACCACTTTTTTTCCATATCCGACAATATTTAATTAGGTATAACTTCGCCGGAGGGCGCAACTTCAGCGAATTCTCTCTCATCGCTCAAGAACTGGGAATGTACTCATTGATTAGGCTGGGTATTGCTATAGCAACTATTTCAATCAATTTGTATTTTTCGGGATTCTTGATATTGTTTAGGTCCCTACATATGTGGCGAATGGGAAAATGGTGGACTGCCATGGTGGTTGCTCAACAAGAACATTTCGTCTATGCGAACTGGTGATAAGCGGTGAAGGGAATTTCATTGTCATATGCTCAAATTTTGCTCGACACACCAAAAAATATCTGCTTTACTCTTTTAATCAGTTGCTGTAGTTTAGTCCATACATTTGCTACCTTTTTCACTCCTCTTCTTCCTGAAATAATCAAAGAGTCCATAACTAGTTAGTGCCGTTCATTGGCGCGCACAAGGCCCGAAACAGCTCCAAGCAAACTGAACTTCCAGCCATCCGGGGCCCACTAATTGGTACCAGCATTGTTTGGAAAGAGATTTTTCTGCTGAAGAAACTGATGGCTGCCTGTGGTAATGATTTGGATGAGCTATCTCGGAATCCCACTGGGAATCAATTCTATCAGCTCTCAACGACATTCATAAAGAAAGCCACTATTCTCAAACAACAGTAGAACTTATATTTATTTATATGATCTTATAAACTGATCTTCTTTAGCTGATGCGAGGTTGGTATAGGTCTTCGTTGATGTTGTCGTTGTTGTTGGTGTTGTTGGTCGATGGCTGACGTTTCGGCGATTTCGCCTTCCTCAGAGCCTGGACGTATTTTTATATTAGAATACTTTAATTATTCGGTGGAAAATGCTAAAGTATTAATGAAGATCAAAGTTTTAATAAGATGGTGGGTTAGGATGCTACGGTCAAACTGAAAGGCTACTCACCGTGATGCTACGAGTGAGACTCGCGAGCACGACACACCCTGAGGTCAAAATACCATTTCGAAATAGGGCACCAGATCACGTGTGATAGTGAGGCATTCGTCTTTCCAGTTCATCTTTGGACTTTTGAAATTTATCTAAAACGCTTCAAGAGTTTTGCGCGTTGATGTTTTTCGACTTCTGCGCTAGGATCCGTGCAGTCACTTCAAAATCATCGCCATTGTCCTTTTGTATCCTATGTATACCTAGAGGAGTGTTTTGACGAATTTTAACTTTCCCATCTAGATGTTCTTTTATGCGGACACAAAGTGGTCTACCCGTTTCCCCAATATATTCCTCACCGCATGCATTACATGAAACCAAGTATATTATACCTGAACTCATGCAATCCCCATCTCTCCCGATAGGACAGATCATACAGTTTTCTGAGCTGCACAAACGATCAAAGAGACGGTTGCGAACTAACTGACGGCGTAGGGTATTGGGTGGGACAGTACAGTAGAACTTGCTTGTAGTTCTTGTGGATAGTAGATGTGAGTAATTGAATCGAATGAAGCAAATTTTGGGTAGGTAGCTCCTATGTGAAGCTACAAATGGAACAGTTAAGCTTGGGGGCGCTAATGACGACAGTTTCACATCCTAGCCTTTGTTAGCCGTAACGAAGCAATGAACTTTGGGATATCGACAAAGTGCAGAGGATAATACGCAATGAAAGGTTGTGAAAAAAGTGGATTTTTTACTACAAAGTAGTTTAAGATATGGTTTTGATATCTTTGCAAGGTGATGGAGAAGTTTAGCTTTAAAAAAACGCTGTGCAAACTTGGTTCTCTGTGCTTCTGCCTCTTATCAAACCACTTTTGCGAAAAAACGACGGTCCTGTCTTGATGGTTCAAATTGAAAACGAATACGGTAGCTATAAGGAGTGCGACAGGTAATCAGTTGCTCTTCTCTATTATTCTTATATTGTTTCTGCAACGGCCTTTTTTCCATCTAACCTTCATATCTAGGAATTACACTGCTTGGTTGCGAGATTTAACAAGAAAGCTTCTTGGCAAGGATGCAGTAGTCTATACAAGTGTGTTTCGACGATTTCTCTGATTAGCAGGCCAAGTATCGTTTTTTAAAAAAAATCCTAGGCTTTAAACTGAAGGATTTTGTGCCCCCACGTACTACAGATTCGTTTTTTCTCTTTTCAACACGAGAATTTTGGTGGAACTGAACAGATATTGACCCAGAATTCGTAGTGTTTCGAACTATAGCATATAAAATGCTATAAGCCGGTAATTGTTAAGACACAAATTGTTTCCTAAAATCGTAAAAAGGGGTTCAGAGCAACAGCAGAAGAAATTGTTCTTCCTGGTCCGCCATATCTTAAGTCAAGAAATTTTACCATCATGGTTCCATAATGCACTTTTTCAGTTTTTTTTCTCCATTTAAGCAGATGGAAATGGCGACTCATTCTTAAAGTGTGGGACAGTCCCTGATACTTTTGCTACAGTCGATTTCGGTCCATCTTCAAAGGCGGCGATCAACGCCTCGTTCAGCGCGCTGAAGAAGTTTTTACCACAAGGCAAGATTGATTCTTTATCACCAGCTTTCAACAGCTTTCTATTTCAAGTTGGAAGGAATCATGAATTGATTAAATAGTTTTGAACGAGTTTAGTTGCGAATTGTGATTTGAAAGAAATTCTGTTTATTTATTACACTTATAGTTATACTGAACATTGAATGACCAAAGCCGGAACAAGTGAGCCAGGGGAGTTTATCACTTTTATGATGCAGAATAAGAGAAGCCCAATGAGCTTTGTCTTTTATGTCATGATCAGCACTCGGATTTTCTGTGAGACACTTCACCTCTGCCGTTTTTAGCAAGACGATGACCTAATTGTGCCCAATGTATTTTTCAAGTTTTTATTAGACGACCCAATTTCATATCTACTCTGAAGATCCAACCACTTCCAACATTCGTCGATCATCCGAGAAGGTCTCTGACCTTTTCGCGTGCGATTTTAGGTCCTACTTGAGGATTGTTTCTTCATGAATGTTGTAGAATGCTGGTCGAGTCGATCCTCCTTGCAAACTTGGAGGTATGGCGTTCTCCGTTGGCTTGCAGAGAGTGAACTAGCCTCAGATGCGTCTGTTGCAAATTTCCAGATCCCAGAGGAATGGGAGGCTTATTGAGATTGTTACCTGATCGAATTAGCACCATGTTTTTAGTGAGCCATATCACTGCCAATGTGCTACCCGCTCCCTATATATGTATAAAGCATATAAATGTTCTCTTTTGTTCTGCGTGTAACATTCTCTGTCAAAACGCAATATCGTTTCCTCGTGACTAACTACCTTGAAATTCACATGAGTGGGACCTGTCGTGGTTAACGATTATAACAACTTTGTTAAAAACTTATTCAGATAGTCATTCGAATGATTAAGATAAGGAATGGTCCATAATCGTTATGAAAAAGAAATTGGAGACGGTAGAGCCCGTTGATCTTAGCTGAAAGGTCTGGAAAACGAAACGAATTTTCTTTTACCTAATCTAATTTTTTGTTTTATTTGTTCTTCTTCTGAAAACTCTCCGTCATTGCTTGTTATCATTGATTGCTAATATCTCATTTATTCGTAACACCCTTGGGAAGATGTTATCATTATCGATTAGGTCGAAAAGGTAGACGAAACGTTTTACTAAGAGCCAATCTATTCATGAGTGCCAAGAATTCATTAGGTCGTCTCCAAAGGGATCCTACTAACTACCTATGGCAACAAAAAACAATGCCTAGAAGACGTACTGCGTTTTATCGTTTCCATTTATAAGAAGCTCCCAAGGGGGTGTGAATAAAGAACACAGCGTTCGGGGTTGATCAATCTGAGGGATGTGCCATACATTTGACTTCGTCGAGAATCCTTACGGTTGTTTGGATGCATACATGACCTATCCATTGAGGTCACTGTTGCTATGTTACCAGAAAAGTCCGGAACCAATTCTGCAATGCCGGAGGGATGGAAGGATTTGTGAATCAGGGTTGCGGGATCGAACCAACGACCACATGTTTATTGCAGGGATCCTCTAACCGCTGCTCTACATGCACCTGTATAAAGGATTACAAGCGACATTTCAATGCGGTTCAATTTTACTCCCGAAACATTTCTAAATACGCAAATCCGAAAAAGACAAACGACCAGCAGAAAACAAAATGCGCCTATATCCCGTCGGCAATAATGAGAAGATATAACGAGTAAAATAGGAAGCAATAGAAGATTAAGTTGTAAACGGCGACTACTTTTAAGGGGTTAGAAAGAAGAGATCACAATAGAACGTCGTTATCAGTAACCGCGGAATCAGATCACCGCCCCATAAGCGCAGACTTGTCGTAATCACAAGTTGGTTAAGAGATGTAGGAAGCAGCACATTTTCCTACTTTACTTTTCTATGAATAGAGTTCAGATCTCTACAAGATAAGCGCCATAGTGAATCGAACAAAAAAATATGGCACTCGAATGAAATGACAAATGCAGATTAAAAAAAATATGAATATATAAAATATGAAAAAGTATGAATATTGAAGAAAACTCGACTTGAGTAGCTACGCTTCAATGCGGAGGGAACTCAATAAAACATGCACGTCGAAGTATTTTTCCCTGTAGCGAGAGGAGAAGCAATGAAGACGTGTCGTTGTGACCTCAAAGGACGCTAAAACACCACCTCTGTAGGCTTATTCCCTGCAATTTTTTTACAAGAGAAACCAAACCAGATAATGTGCACGCGTCTGTGTGTATATGTTCTTCGAATTTTTGGAGTTTTTATTGTTTGAAATAAGATTAAGGCATTTTATTATCATCAGTACAATTTTGTGAAATCGTCTTATGCACAGTTCAGAACATTGAACTAGCAATTTCTTCCCTTTGAAAAATAATCGCACATGTCAACTCTGAACGCACCATGGATGAGATTAATGCACTTTATTTTCTAGGACATGGACCTCTCGTGAACTCGGAGTTCTATCCGGGATGGTTTGTGCTTTGGGGTGAGAAAACTGTAACTATTCCCAGTACGAAAAAGTGTTGTAGACTCAGCGCAATGTAAGTTTCATTTAAGCTCACTATTATCATTATTCTTCTAGGTACGAAAAATCTGTGCGCCATTCCAAGTCATTTTTTAAAATTCTTTTTCTTCGTTCTCTTTGTTAGAAGTTGGTATTAAATCATAACACACACGAAGAATAATAAAGTCAGTTTTGGAGTCTTGATAAATTACATAGCTTTAACATGGTGTTCTTCTTAATACGTAATCGTTTCCACATTTAGATATGTACAGCTTGGGAGCAAGTATGAACTTCTACATGATTCATGGCGGAACGAACTTCGGATTTTGGAACGGAGCCGAGAGCAACGCACCGGTGTGTTTTCTAAGTTCCGAATAACGATTTAAGTAATATAATGCCTATATTATATCATTCACTTGAGACGGACACAGTGCAGTTGATAGAGGTGCTCCACTCGGGCTAACCAAGTACCATATTCCTCTCGGAAAATACGACCAGGCTTGTTTGGAAGGATGAAAACACTGATTGAACATTGGCACGATACCGCAATTCACTGTCTGGGCGAAATATTTATCCAATCACCTATACGGTACAAAAATGAGGTGGAATACATTGCACATTCCCAAAGGATTCGATGGAACGTTTCGTCCTTTACGGTGCATATATGCAGAAGACCATGAGATCAAGCGTTTGATTCCCTGCGAGTTTCGCCTTACTGCATGACGCTACATGCACCTGTCTAAAGTGTCTGATATGTTAAATCTTATGTAACCTTTTTTTTCAGTGTATAACGTCGTACGACTATTTTGCTCCAATTTCCGAAGCAGGTGATATCACTGAGAAGTACTTAGCGATTCGATCATGGATAAAAGGGATTCCCGGATGGAAAACTCGGCCGTTAGATGTTCCGAAAAAACAATCCGTTGGCTTATACGTTATTGGAAACTAGCTTTTTTCATAACTGTTAATATTTTTGCATTGCTTAATTTAGAAAAGCAAAATGACTGTAAAGAACATTACTGATCGTTAAGAAAAACAGCGTTCGGAGTTGTGAACCTGCAACCGCTGGACGATCTCTCACAACCACCTAACGAAAGAAATTGTGTCTTTTCTGAGCTTCCAATGTCGTTCGAACAGATCGGCCAGCCATTCGGATTTGTCCTCTACACAAGGGTGTGTTTAGTTCCTATGAAGCTTTGCCGTTCCAGCTGCCTATTTAAATTCTTGGTCTGCCGGTTAAGATATCTTGCACATTTTAGCGTCTCGCTGAGCGTCATTTAACCATAATATTTCAAGTTCTCTATTTTTTTCCCTATGAAAAAGAATGAAAAAAATTCAGAAAATGGAGACCTGTGGCAGACGACTTCAAGTAAAGCAGTTGAAAGACTTTGGATATGTCTACTTACAAAAAAAGCATTTGGTAAGTCGCTTCCTAATCCTCACGAGTTTCTCATCGGATTTTACACGACTTCATTCCAGGGGACACTTGTGCATTCATATTATGGCAGGTCTAAAAACAGTGTGGATTTGAATGGCTGTGTTCCTGGCGACAAATTGATCATCCTAGTCGAAAATCAAGGCCGCCAAACATTCGAAACCATTAACGATCCTAAGGTAACTTTATGCCTATTCTGCCTCATTATGTAGCTCGCCTTCATGAATCATGAATGTTGGGCACCTTTCCCATTCAACCCTTTCTCACATGTCCATTTTTTCATGGTGGTCGTCTACTTTTAGAATGCCCGTCGACTTTGCAGAGTGCTTCATTTCACGAAACACTTGCAGCCGTAAACTCAGCTACTCAAAATGCTCTAATTAGGGGCTACCTATCCTTTAGAGAATCACCCAAGAGGATGCTCACACCCTGCTGCGTCATCGCTGCACTACTTTTTCTCTTTGCATGATAAGCTTTTGGCATAAATTATTTTTCTATGGAATCAGAGGCTTACACATTTATGGAAGGTCTGAAACCAGGATTGATATTGTTTTGTGGCGACTATGTTTCAAAACACACGGTTAAAGTGTCTTGTGAGTGTTGCATAAACTTCTCAAACTAGTTCGAGCTTCGACGGTGTGTAAAAGCGAACAGATGGAATCATCGAATCAAAGTGAGCGCGGATTTTTTTGATCACTCACTTGGCCAGCGCTTTCTCTGAAGGACACGAATGCGTCCACGTTTTCCTTCTTTTACCTTATATTATCCTTCGTTGCGTTTACGGTGTCCGTTTTTCGATTTATTCATAAGACTATCCCTTTTCTTAATCTCTCAGTTTTCGAACATCACCACTTTACGCAGGTATTCTTGCTAAAGATTTGGCCTGAGATCTATCGCACAGTATTCTTTTTTCTTTTTAGGATGTGTTGTCCTTGTAGTTTTTGGCATCGATTTAAAAGAAAGCTGTGTTATGTACTCCTGTAGCTATGTCTGTTCTATGCTTTTGATCTTAGCTCGTTTTTTTCCTGTTTTCGGTTGTTTTCAAGCAGGACTTTAGGGGGTTTCTAAAGGAGTTTTTAACGGATAGAAACATATTAGAACTTCCACGGTTAATAGTGTTACATCATAGTGGGAGGTAGTAGGAACACAATCTTTGTTCAGTAATGCCAATACCTGAACACCATATTCACCAGCTCTCCAATAGCAGTCCCACTGATTTTTTTTGAACTGTCTCCAGAAGTTTTTTCAACCTGAATTCTTCCAAGGCAATCGTTAGCACGTCTTGAAGTTGGGTTTGGCTCCAGTTTTTTTCTCCTCTCGAGCAGTTTATTGGTGGGGGGTAGAGATTTGAACCGAAGTTCCTAATTTAAGAACTAGTGCACATGCTATTACACCCGGAATGCTTTTGTCATAAACGACTTGTGTTTTTCTTCTTGCCTGAAGGGAAAACTTCTTTTCGATTTGTAATTGAAATCAATCAAGAAGCACGAAGACCATGTTCATTGCACATTGAACAGAATAGCGGAACTCAAAGAATTTCGCGGAAGAGTAATTCTCTGCTTGTGAACATGTGACCAATCTTCGCATCAGCCATGTCATAGGTATACCTATGTCCAAAGTGATTATTCCATTACTCGACGAGCAAATTTTCAGGCAAAAAACTTACTAGTGATGCGAAGCTCAAAATCTTTCCACTTTCTCGTACTCCTAGTACAAATTTTTTTGCCACGCATTGATTTTGATTAGGTTTTCTTATTCTACTGTTGACGTCTCCAACATTTATTTTTTTGCAAGGGAGTTTTCACTGGGGATTATTTCCTTTACCTGGTGGTCGAGTGGCGCGTGTGGCGCAATGGTGTGAGGCGCCCTGCAACACACGTGGAACCGATCCCAGCGCCCATAGCCCACCAAGTCTTGTTCCCTCCAGGATCGGCGAATTTGTACCAGACTTGTCTGGGAGAATAACAGCACTGGCTCGATACATCGGTAGGCGATCGCGAGTCATTGTAGAGATCAAATATGCATTCAATCATCTCCAAACGATGCTCAATGAAGTCGAATGCATGGGCGCATTCCTCAGCGATTGACCAACGCCGAGAGCTTTATCCTTTTTTTCTATATTGTGGTCGAACGCATGTAATTCGAGCTCAGCTAGAATACATAATAAGTGTTAGTTGATGATGCTAAACTTTTTTTGATGCAAAGTCTGAACATGGTGGTTGAAAATAGAACGTGGCCTTGTGAGATGATGGAATCAGTTAAGATGATGGCAAATGGATAGATGTGCCGCGACGAGGCGCTAAGCCATACAGTAGACGAGTTGACTGAATTTTTACCCTGTGTCTGCCAGCTGAATTCTTTACTTCTTCTTCGCTACGCGGGACTTTTACTCGTGTGTACCACAGTGAGCCCCAAACTTTGGTAATTAAACCAATCTATCTGGGTAACAAAAGAAGAACACAATAGTCGTAATATGGTAGGGTTAGTATGCAAGGCTTATATGGACGGTTACGGTATTAGGCACTGCCTATTATATGGAAGCAAGAGAGGGTTATATAAAGATATTTAACCTTACGATTACATATCGATGAGGAGCTATAGGACAGTATCACACAGAAGTAATTAACATAAAAAAGATGTAGCTCTCACATCCGACTTTCTATTAACCTCGGCATTGATTGAATAATTCTTTCTACTTCTGTCTAGCAAACACGAGGTGTTATTTTATTTCTTTATTTACGTACAAGCTGACGCTTCGGCGGATTTCGCCTTCCTTAGAGCCTGGAAAGGTCAAGTTGACTGCAATCTACACGGTCAAACGCCTCCATAACCAAACAGAGAAAATGTTGAACCAAAATTTCAGTTACGTTGAACACAGACCCTTCGCACACTCACCGCTTTCTATGTGTCTTCCACTAAATATTTCACGTGGAGACAAATCGCACAGAGTTCACATGGAATCGTAAAGTACCCCTCCCATCAGAATATCAGGCTTATATACTGCCCAATATCACGCGTGATAATGAGGCATTCCTCCCTGCGGTTCATTTTCGGATTGTTGGAATTGATCCAAAATACCTTGAGAATTTTGCGCGCTTGTGTTCTCGATTCCTGCGTGAGGATCGCAACCCGTACTTAAAAATCTTCTCCGTTATGAAAAGAAAAAGAAAATAAAGAAATAAAAAGATGTAGTTGCAAGTGATAATATGGGAGTCAAAACAAGCAGAAATGGAGGTAAGATTGGTTTGAATGGGTGATACGAATTAATATCGCGCAGACCACCGAAGAAGACGATTCTATGACAATAAAGTGAAGTCGTATTATTAAAGTGCGAAACTAGGAGTGAGAGGGAGATGCTGGTTGTAGAGCAGGTTTCTAAGCGGGCAGAACGGATGACACTATTTTCGAACATCTAAGGAGAGTGTGGAGTTAATAAAATTGAGCCTTTGGTTTTTAGACAGCGAAGGTGTCTGCAGACATGGATCATAAATTATGTCTTCCAGCTAACTTTAGTGTAAAACCTCCGCGAGCTGGTAGTGGTGTAGTCCGATTAAGCAGGCAGGAATGTTATGTTAATGTTGGTAACAAAATAACGAAAATAACGAATATTCTGAAGAGTAGTTTTTTGCTGATGGTGGGAGTAATGGGGGCTAAGGCTTCCACACAATGGATGCAAATGATATTTTGCTCTCTGAAGAAGTCTGTAGAAGAGCAGTGCTTACTGATACTGTTCATCAGGAAGCAGAGGCGCTAGTTCGTCCCTCTCCCAACGCTCTCCCCCAAACCACGTGAAACGCCTTGGTCAGGCTATCTCCAATATTTCAGGGCTAATCGACTCGACCAGCGTTCTACGGCATTCATAAAGAAGGGGAATTCTTCAATCAGCAGACAACACACGAAATATTCGAAGACCATTGTGGATTTTGGACTGTAGCAAACGAATCAAATGCAAGGTTATGGAATCCGCAAGGTAAATGTGATGGAGGCTGGTGTTAAAAAAAATTCTACTATAATCCAAAAATTCATCACCTCTACCACCTGTAGTCCCGTTGATCGTCGAGTGACTTAAGCAGGCGCCAGTAAATCTTCCATTTTTTCCCCTGTCGCGTGCAAGAGCAGCCCAGTGGGTTCCCCTCGCTCTAGAAAGTCGTTGGTATCATCTCTTTCTTCTAGGCCTTTAGTGAAGAACTCTGACCATCACGTCGGTGGTCTTCCTGCAGGGCATTTGACATCTCGGGGATTCCGGTCACTAACGCCTCTTGTCCACCGGTTGTCATTCATATCACGTGCCCGGCCCACCTTATTTTCGACTGTTTGGCTCACAGAACAGCATATTTGACTTTTGATCGTTGACGCAGGTCAGAGCTTCGGTTCCCACCCCTTGCTTGTGTTAAACGGGATACTCCTAGCATGGTGTTTTCGGCTGCGCGTTCATTCACCTCCAATTTTCATCCTGTTTACGCAGCGACCAGGTTTCTGACGCATACGTTAACGCAGGAAGTACCGTTGAGTCGAAAAGGTGGGCACGGAGTCGGGTGTACCTTGTTCTGCTCACTACATCCTCGATGCTGTTGAAAGCTCCCCAAGCCGTTCGCTTCCTTCTGCTCAACTCTGGAGCTAAGTCGTTCATCATGTTGGTTTCCCGACCTAGATAGACAGACATAACTGCAGCATTCAGAGATATTCCTTCCGTTGAGCTGAATGGGACATACGAAACCAATCCGTTCCTTATGGACATCGTTTTTGTGACATTTAACGAAAGACCCATCTTTCCACAGACTTTATCAAAGTGATATCCATATCAATATCAAAATATCGATATCAAAGTCGGCAAGCATTCGTTCCGCTTGGCTAATGTTCGGTGTTATAAGGACGACGTCATCAGCAAAGCGAAGATGGTGTAACTGCCGACCATCGATTTTCACTCCCATGTTGTCCTATTCCAATGTTCGCACGACGTTCTCGAGGGTGGCGATGAATGATTTTGACGAGGTGGTATCGCCTTGCGTAACCCCTGTTTTGACGTTGATGTTAATATCGTTGTAGAATGGTGATATCTTGGTTGTGAAATTTTTTGTACAGCTCACGAAGAATCTTTATTTACTGAGGAAGGACTCCCTGACTATCAAAGGCTTCTATGACTGCTTCTATCTGAATGGAGTCAAAGGCGTTCTTTAAATCCATGAAAGTGACAGTAGAGCGGTCTTTTCTACTCTCACGAAACTTCACTAAGTCTTGTTATCATATCCAAAAAAATTTGAGTTTGAAAAAAAAACGAAGAGTTCATATTGCTGAATAATCACTTTGCTTGATATCCGTAGTTTATTTCTTCTTTTAAAACAACGAAGTTGTTGCCGATATTGTCGTGAACTGTTTCACAAAAAAAGACGTTGGTCCCACTTTGACTTTCCAGTTGAAGTTGTTCATTTCTAAGTTCACATATCATTTCGACTTTCAATGTCATATGATTCACTTTAAGGGCATTATTTCTGACGTCGAAATGGACGAAATTGTACTCAATGGTTGGATTCAGTGCAAAGTGAATATTGCCAACGACTACACAGACATCGTTTCTCCGAACTTGGTAAATCGTTGTTAAATAATGCCGTCTTGTCAAAGCACCGTGGCCTCAGTTTATTTAAACCCTATTACCTGTGAATAGAATCACAGTCGTTATTCGGAAATAGAATAAAAATCTACAACGAAACTTAATGACGATGAATAGAGCCTTTGTTCGAGAGAGAGTAGCACAATAGACGATAGTAGCGTTACGTCAAATCCGCCCGCGGTACTTTGTTATCTTGAAATCGAGCAGAATTTCCAAGAGTTGAATTCGATTTCTTCGTTTTAAACATTTCAGCAATCCGCTGGTGGTCATGGTGTGTATCGTGGTTTTTTTAACGTTAGCATGCCGACTGACACGTTCTTGAATACAAAAGGATGGGGAAAGGGTGTAGCGATAGTGAATGGAAAGAATTTAGGACGATATTGGGCCAGTGAAGGACCGCAGTACACACTCTACGTTCCGTCGGCTTTCCTTCGTCCTGGAAAGAACTCTTTGACGATAATAGAGTTAGAAAATACTCATAACTGCTTTAATGGCTCCTGTTCAATGTCTTTCGTCGATCATCCGATATTCGATCTAAATATAACCACGACTAATTATATCTGAAGCTTTTGCGTTGCAAAGAGTTAAGGTGATTGAGGGAACATCTATTGGCTTGCAAATAAGTCTAGTTATTCTTATAGAATTCTCATTTCTAATAACTTTTTATTCGTAATTTTATATAACGTTCTTACTTTTGAGGGTAGCTTGTGCTTAACCACGAATTACTCGACTCGGTGGCGCATGAAATGTACGGAAGGGGAATAAAATTTCAAAGGCTTGCTGTGCTCTTATGTATATCTTACTACTTTTTCGGGTTTCATTTGCTGAAATATCTCTCCGAAATTTCGCTATAAATAGATGATTGAGGGGAAAACAACTGAAGAAAAGAGCACACCATCACGATTGGTGACGGCAAGAGTTTTGGCTGGAGAGATAAGTATAGCCTCAATGCGGCTAAGAAGACCCTCTTGCTCAGTACCTCTAGTAGGTACTTCATTGAGTGATCACCTCGATAAAGGCGATAGGGAGATTGAGGACCAATTTTATTACCACTTAGATACGAATTTGTCCAATATCTATGAACTTAAGAAAGTTGTTAAAAGTTCCAGGTTACATAATTCTTTGAAAAAACCTCTCCAAATTAGCTTTCCATGGAACTCGTATTTCTTATGAATTTGTTTTTGGACAAATGAAAGTTACTTGGTACTTGACATTGGAATGGGGCCCGTCTCCCCTGGTTGTTCGGGCCGCAGCAAAATTTCCTTTTTTTCAGACTTTTTACTGGTTGTGGCTCCCTGGAGGCCCGACGTCAGCCTGGCCAAAGTCTGCCCCAGGTTGTCATCACCCCAGGCAGTCGCTGTCCTTGTGGAACACAGGGAGATTTGCCACCATGCGACTAGTTTTATACCATGACGGTGGTGGATCCTGGTATTGGTTAACTGTTAGCTAGGCTTCCTGATGGAAACGCCGGACTCCTTCTCAGCTTGGGAGACCCTGCCAGGGGATGAATCCGCCGCTGTACATAGCAGTCCGACACGCAGGAAAGCGTTGGGAGGAATGAAAGTTATTTTTGCAAAGTGTTCACGGTAGGACGAAACCTGCTAATGAGGTTAAGGCGAAATTGGATGGTGATATGAAAAACTTACTAGATTGTCATTTATACATAGTTCTCTCTCATTTTCAAAGGGATCAATTTACCTGATGTTGAGGAAAGCTATTTTAATTCCATCTACGTGGCTACGCAAAGATTTGTTTTAGCATTCCAAAAAGTTGGTAAGCTATCTAAAAGTGGAGGGCTTAGAAAAAGAAAAGATAATTATTAAAGATTTCATGATGTTGTGATGGCTGAAATGCCGTTAATCTAACATCGGCCAACATCGTCGTACACCATAATTCTAAGTTCACATGAATTTCAATTTGAGCATCGGCTGTCAGTCCAGTGCATTCCCAAGCCGTTGTGCCGTTGAGTGCTCTGTTCACGTGTTTCTCGTTTTTGTTGTAACGGACGTAGCACAATGCTGCCACACCCTATCATCTATGCCGATTTGGTGGGAAATTCAACACCTACTCAGTTGAATTTCTCATTGATGGATAGGTAGATTTCTGGTGAATCAGACTATACATAACAATATTTACACTCAGTGTTTCGAATACACTTTCATTTGTTCCACCGCTCCAGCACTTGGAAATTGGTGGCAATTTAGGAATGGTTCACGAATGGTCTTCCCTACGAAATTAGTGACTTGATAAATTTCTATCAGTTCCTCCCCGTTTGATAGCACCCACACTATTTGCAAAAGTTTCGCTTCAACATCACGGTAAGACAAGAATTTGGAAGGCGGTAGATTCGAGTGCTGATGAGGTTACTGAGAATTAGACTATCCATAGCATTTATCTTTGAACCAGAATGATAGGAGTTACAATAAGTAAGCAAATGTTTGTAAACGAGCTGATCAAGTGAGATTTTTGAACATCACTGCAAACGCCACCCTTTTTCATTGTTAACGATAAGTGTTGACGGATCGACGACATTTCTATGATGACCGAGTCCGATCATTCTTTCCGTTGCGAATCGTTTGAAACTGAACACGGAAAAGTAATCAAGCAGCCAAAATTACGCAAAACCACAAAAATATAACTATTATGTGTCATTAATCAAAGAAGGTGGGGTCTAAAAACAACTTTTGATTGTATTGTGATTTATGACATTTCCTTGACTTAGCAACTCATCAGTTCCACATTTCATCTAAAGTCAGAATTTCTAGCATATAAATAAATGGACGTCAACCCTATCAGTAAAAAAAAGGGCGGATTATTCAAAATAGTGCTGATCTCTGAGTGCGGAGACTGATTGTTCACCCACTTGGTCTTCCTGCAATTGTAGATCTCGAGTTCGCGTCTTCTCTGCAGTTTGTTCGCATGCCGTTCCATCGAATCCCTCAGTTTTTTTGCGAGCGGTATCTGTCGAAAACGATAATATGTAAGCATTATTTCACTTCTCGTTAGTTAAAAGCGCTCAGCGTTCATCAGTCCTGTAGGCATCCGTCAAGCAGTGGACTTTTTTCAAGTATCGTTGCTAAAACATATTTGGCTTATTCAATAACTCATGGAAGACAACGAATGTGTCGAGTGAGTGTTTGTATCCTCCAGGGACAAGTGTCGCATCACTTCAGAGAACTTGGAGGCTCCAGAGAAATGGAGAGCTTTTTTTGTTCCAGATTCCAGAGCGCATCATGTAAGTGAACAACACACGGATGATCCCACCCTTAATACCACGGCTCTAAGGAAGGCGAATTCGCCAAAGCGTCACCTATCGAATCACAACAGCAACAACAAAAAAACAACAACAACAAAAAAACAACAGCAACGAAGGACAACAACAACAAAAAGACAACAACAACAAAACACAGCAACAACAAAAGACGACAACAACAAAAGACGATAACAACAAAAAAGACTACCTGGCATCAAGTCAACATGGGCAATTCCTCAGAACATGTACATATATCGACTATTTATGCCGAAGTTTATAGAAAGTCAGTTTTTTGAATTATCTTCAAGATTGCTGGAGGAATCGACTCCATCAGCATTCTGCGATACTCATAAAGAATACGAAATCCTCAAGATGTAAGTAGTACATTTTCATGACAACATACCATTAGACATGTACGTAGAAAATTCACTTTCACTTTTTGTTTGTTCGCTGTAACGTGGTACTTTCCGAGTTGTTTTCTAAAAGAGCCATAAAATATTCCGGTAAATAGGAGTTACGAGGCAAACTCTACCTACATCTGTTTTTTTTGTCGAATCGATCAGCAACATGGTAGAGCACTGAGGAACTGCGGACGAGTTGTCCGTATTCTTCGGCTCGAAATCCACGCAGATTTGCGATGTCTAGGACGCAAATGGAGTGCTGCTTCATAAGTTCACGAGGTGTTCGATCCAGAACGGTCCATGGTTTCTGCAAAATAATTTAAGTTTTCATAGATTCTAAACAACTCAGAGGTTTTCGTCTATTTCCGAATCCATAGTTCACTATACAAAACGTGAGCGTTCAAAGAATCACTTTTTTCTTTAACGGTGGGTGGATTTTTTATGCCACTTCTAATAGTTTGTTGAAAGCAAGAGGAACATTTTGCTGAATTCGCCCAAAGTTTTATACTATTTTAGTCCGAGCGTTAAGATATAAGGAACTTAGAATAAAGCACTCGTACTCACTATGAACTTGTGGTTTTTTGTTCCAAATCAATTCAGAGAAGGCGTCTTCGATATGCCCGAACAGTACAATGGCCGTTAATGTCTTCAAAGATTATGTTTCATAATTTTTTTAATTCCCAACAAAAAAAAGAACTGACTCTGTCATCTGCTTACTCGATTGATCGATTATTTGTACTAAAACGTAAATCGAGACAAAATTCCATGTAGTTGCTAAAAAATAGAGCAAAAATTCAAGTATTCTCTCAACACACCTGCAAAACGAGAAGGAATATTGCAATCATCATGAAGAATTCCATCTTCACCGACTTCAAAGTCAAACGTAACGTAAATAAGCTGTAAACTCACAAGACCTATGTTGTTGATGTATGATAAGGCTTTATTTGTGTGAATCCGGATGATGCAGAATCGAAGGAACTTAAGGCGATGATCATTCCAGTTATCGCTTACAATTACTCTTTGTGCGACTGCTTTGCGTCTTGCTGAAATCGTTTAGCGAATCTTCAGTAACGCTGGTGAAACCGCTTTCTTGGATTTGCTTGACATCTGATGATCTTTAAGGATTTGCTGTACAACAATTCAGTTAATGCAATCTACTAAGTGGTCTTTTTTCTCCTTGAATAAACTACAATTCTTTTACTATACACAACAACCCGCTAAGAACCGAGTAAGCCACTTCAAATCACTAGAGTCTTTTTCCTTTTGTTCTTCTGCAAATCTTATTTTTTGCAACACTAGTTCAGTTTTGCTTTTTTGTCCTCGCTATCCTTTAACGTTTTCACGGTCTTGGGCTTAGAACTGTTGCACAACAATATTTTGTTCAGTCGAGTTGAAAAGTCGACTTTTAGGGTGTGCCTTGTAAGTTTGCTGAGTTACGGACGCATGGACACTATGGTGTCTATACCAAATGTTATGTGTTAATAAAAGTTCTATTCGATTACATTGGATGTGGGTGTAGCGCAGTAGTTAGAGGCGCCCTGCAATACACATAGGATCGATCCTGCCCCAGGCTCACCAAGTCTTCTATACCTCGGTGGGCATTCAGTCACCTCTAACGCTGCTTAATGAAGTCGAATGCATGGTGCATCCCTCACGGATTTCAACGCCGAGAACTCTATCTTTTTTTTATTCATTTACATTCATTATCAGCTGATGTACACGAACAACACGAGCCTAGTTAAAATCTGGAGTATTTTTTTTTCTACTGCACTGTGTATACTCATTCTGTAGCTAATTTACAGGGGACCAAAATAGAAGTGGTGAGACCAGAAAAACTATTCTTTACACATAGTGGGCAACAAAAAGCTTATTTTGGAAAAAGTTGATTGGTTGATAACTTGTAATTAACTGTTGTTTCCATTCGAATCACTATGCGCATTTTATACTATATACTATAGTGGACTATAGTAACACATACTAAATGTTAGCGTACATATCGCGCGTACCTATAAAACGATGGAGAAAGTCTCCTAAACATTTCTTTTATCTTCATAACCCTTAAAACACTCTAGTACTTGAAAAGTGATTTTTTGTTGCCATAAAACGAGAAGGTCCTCCGCCGGCGATAAATCGCTCCTATTTCACTATGCCAGCTGTGCTCAACGCAACGCGCCCGTTATGAGACGGCTGTATCCTGACGCAATACTTTTTCGGATGATGTTATCCAGCTGTAGTTTAAGGTGCTTGTTTCGCAACAATGATACATCAAACGTCGCTATGTGCGACGAAGAGTGATTCGACCCTGAACAAATTGTTTACGAACTGAAAACAATCGTGCAATCTGTACATCAATGCAATTGCAAACAACGTTGACCTTGAAAGCGCCGTGTATGCTGTATGTGACGGTAATCTCAGAGTAATTTTTCGAGAATCCATAGTAGATGAGTATTTTAGTCCATTTCGTTAGGCAATTAGGTAGTGTATGTCCTATCATAATTCAACGTATTTCTCTTCCCTTTAGTGTATGAATTTAAGTTAAAGTTGCCGTGTTTTGTGTTTTCGACTGTCATCCACTTGATTTATTCCTTATGGGTGTTTGTGACGTTGTTGTGATGAGCGAGTAATTTGAGAATGATGGAAAATAGTAGGCTGAATTGAGAGTAACGTAGCCACACTACTTTTAACATTTACTGAAATCGAAGATGTTATTGCGCATCATGATCTGCTCGGATAGGAAAAGCTGTGTTAATAGATTATTTCGGTAGCAGCTGTACCGTAAACACTGAGGAACTTGATCGAGCACTTGCAACTTATATTTATCTATATAAAACACAATAGTTGAACAAAGGGAGTCAAAAAAACACAAAACATTCAATGCAATGTCCTTTTTTACCGTTTTTTTTTGTGTAGGGGCAACCACTGGAAATTCGTCGAACTCTGTCGTGGCATAGGTTTACTCCTCAGGTTGTGAAGTGTTGGTGGAGAATCCCCCATGTAGAATAGAAGGAACAACCCAATTTTCCTCAAGCTTTATTTTTTCCCATCTAAGTGCTTAGAAATTTTCATGCTACCACTACGAAGCAGTATTCTCCCTTCTTCATTTAGGATGGCTCATGCAGACCGTTGGACAAAGCACCAATGTACTAACCCTGTGACGTCGGTAGATTCAGGCGATGGGATCCTTGGGTGCGCTGCATTTGATTTGCTTATGCTTCAGAGTACAAGTGGTAGTGGCCATGCTTGTTTACGGTTGTGTACTTGCATGTATGTAGATGTTTTTTAACATGACTTGTCATCACATCTACTGTGCGATCCTAGAACTTCTTGCACTGGATTCGTTATCCTCGAATTTCCAAATTGTGCTCTCAGCGAACCCATGAGTATATCCAGCTTTACCAGTGAATCCTGCTAGTCCATCCTTCTCGTCGCCATGAAGGGGAGTCTGATACGATGAGAGAGGTTCTATCCCTATTTGTTCATGTACAGCCCAGTGGGAAGCTATCGACATGCGGCAGAGGCGAATGGTTACTCTACTGCTGATTGCTCAAGTGATTCGATGGTTAGCGGAATTACGAATGAGAGATTTTTTTTCGTCGCATTTGGATTTAAAAGATTGTTTACGAAACACTTAACAATAACTGACATGTCAGGATATCCATTCGATAGTAGTACATTGTCTAAGTCCGGCTAAATTATGAAACATTTTTTAAGGGCACATATAAAATGCACTTTTACGAGAACTTGGTAGTTTTTTAGATATTTATTTACGAACATAACAGCTGAAAACATATCGTAATGTTAACTAGCCGTAGCTCAATAAACTAGGAAGATATATCGTAATGTATTTAAGTGTTCCACAAGATCAATCCGTTTATTACACGTTCTTTTTTCGTATCCTCAAAGGTCGTTTTCACTTAGTCAAGTGAAAACCAGAAATTTTTGTCGTTATCGAAGGAACTGGTCGCCGCCGAGTACTCATGTTGCTGATTTTATGAAAGGGAAAATGAATGCTAACAAATTGCAATATACTAGGTTAATTGCAATTCAATAGCGGATTTTGAACTATATTTTCAAAGTGGTACATGTTAGGTCAAAGTATTTTTTTATCAGTCGATATAGGAACTGCTAGAATTCACACGTTTTTACCAAGGAAAAATAAGGTGTGCGGGTTCATAATGTTCAAGACTTCTGGTGGCGATGCAGCCGTTGAAGGCAGTTTCGGCCTCGGCTTGGTTTCCGAAGTACTTGTTGCACAGAGATTCATCAAAATTCAAGAAGTGGCAGTTAGTAAGCTGAGTTCCGAAGTGTTGTGGATCAGTTAGAGTTTCGTAGCTCACCGTGTTCAACTTCTTCAGCGTCGGTAACGTGCGATCTGTGGCCGACCGTTATCGTGTAGAAGGCTTGTTCGCTTTCTGTCGTTGAAGTATCCGGTGCATTTGGTTGGCTTGCTGGACGTACTTCTGGTTCGTAGTCTTTTGCGCGCTATTAAGCAAGCTTTGGTAGCTGAAACCAGCTGTTAACCATCAAACGGTCCCCTTCTCCTTTTTTGGGTGCAATTTCGGCTTTAGGAAGTGCGGCGGAGTCTCATCGTTGCCCAACCACTAAACTGATCGTCGTTGGTTGTTGTAAAATATTCATTTTTCATCGCACGTTACATTAGCGTCGAGAAAACGAGTCGTTCTAGTTGGGTACAAGTAGCGCCAACGATACCTCAGAACTGCTCTTTCTGCGACTTTCATTAAATTCGTACGTCATCCGTATGTCAAGCTTCTACGAGTGTCTAATTCAAATGCTCCAAATGACCAGTTCTGTGTGTATTTTTTTTCCACAAAAGCCTTCAATGCATCGTCGTCAGTACCAGAAGGACGGCCGCGACGTCCCTCATTTTCAGGATCGAATTGACTACAGTGAAACCTTTCAAATCACTTTCTACTGTGCGTTCATTGAGAATTCCTTGATCCCATAGCTCATTAATGTTTCGAACCGTTATGCGCTGCCCTACCTCTAAGCTTGAATTCCTAGAAGTAGATCTGTCAGAATTGCTGTTTCGAAGGCTGAAATTCCAACTTTTAAAATTTGTCAACAACGCAATTTATGCTAAAATTCTATTATACGAAGATAAGGGATTAAAATGAGCTTGCAGGCGATATATAATAATACAACATTTGAAAGAAATCTTTTGCTGGAACATGTACAAGAAAAATGAAATTACAAATCCGACTTTGATTTCCAAACAGCCTAATGAAGTTCGAGAAAAGCTGCTGATCCAATAAGTTTTTTTCAGTGCTAGCAAATCCCATATAGATAGTGTTCAATATTCAACATAGTGGAGAAGAGCAGCATTTCACCATTGTCTTCCCACTCTAAGGAACACGAGCATTTCATAGTTCGTTTTTTTTTCTTACAAGCAATTCATTAATTAGGTTAATTCATGAACGTTTTAAAACAACACAGACACGGCAGATACACTCCTCCTTATCGGTTACAATCTACCCTGAAGAAAACGTATCACTCTGCATTCAAAAAGCTTAGCTATCGGCCTCAACGAAGCATAGTACATTTTGCATTACATCTTGTTAGCAATCGTCTTTCGACTTTCCATCCATTAGTCAACTGTTTCGGAAATACATTCAGTAAGAGTTTTCTCTATCAAACTAGTGCTTGAACTTCGTTGCAACCACTATTTAGAAGGCAGATTAAGTAGAAAATGACAACCTTGGCTGTTTTAATCATCTGGTTTGTAGATCGCAATTTTTCGATACAGTCAGAAGAAATCTTTAGGAAACATCCGATAGCTGAATCCTATAGTGTGATAAGAGCCTGATCGACTACGAAGTGTGAATTAAATAAAGACCACCTCAGATATGTTGCCATTTGTCATAACATCTCTCCAGAGAATTATCGTACACTTTCAATGGAACTGATCATGAGCTGTTTGTTCAGGATTATAACGGAACTTAAAAGACCAAATTTTCTCGTATGTCGACCGCTTTGCATTCCTGTGCCCGGAAATCTTCTTGATTTGAACGCTACCTATTCAACTCTTCCACTTGAAATGTCTAGCGACTTCTCTACAATGTAGACGGATCAAATATGGTTGTTGTGTTATTAGCCATTATTCACCTTTTTTACAACCTCGTGTTGACTTAAGAATCCAAGAAGGTATCCAAACACTAATTAGATTGGAGGAATGGCTTAGCAGTTTCCCAACATTGCTTTCTACTTTTCAAGCTCTCAAAAAGGCCGACAATGGTACGTCCATCTTCAGCACCTTCGCTTACTAAACCGTAGGAAACTATTGTCTTGATGGCGTGAAGCATGACATCGTTCAGCCACTGTCGTTATAAACTTATCGATCAGCCATACGGACAATGAGGGTATCATCAACTGAGATAAGTGTCTGGGAATTTGGGAAATGATGGTGTTGCGCTAAACATTTTCAAGTTCGGAGTCATATTTGTTGGATAAATCGAGAACTAGTCTCACTTGAGTGTTAGAAGGCTTATTCATCTAAAAACTTAAATCGTTCTTTCCATTTGCTTCAGAGGAGATCGGGGTTGTTTTGGTTTATGAGTTCAAAAAAAAATGTTTAGTGGGGAGTAGGAACAATTTCTCTGGTCATCACAAAGTAAAACCTGCGAAAATGGCCACATTTTTTAATGGTTGGAAAGTTCAAGAACGTGTTCAATAGAGTTCCCAGCATCGACTTTCCATTAACCTGGGCACTGAATTTAAATGCGTCGCTTTCTTTCCCTTCGACGAAAGAAAACTAGGTTTTGTAAGCCCAACCATATAAAGACGTGTTCAGAAAACTAGATGTCCATCATATTTCAAAAGCCCTCCACAGCGCTGTGGTTAGAAAAATATGCACTGGTGAGCTGTTGGTAATTTCTGATTACTTAATGGATTTTATATGTTCGAAGAAGATATGTAATAAGGAACTGTATTTATACAGAACGATATGCCTAAATTCATACAATTAAATGTCATAACAGAAGAGAAGCTCAATGAGAACAGTGTGGAATACGAATAGGAAATACGAAAACACACAGTCATTTTCTTATCGAATGAGAATCCTCATCGAATTCCTTCCTGAATTTTGCGTGTACGATCTGTCGAAACAAATCAGCACATTGGCCCTACATAGCAAAATCTCACTCTTGAAAAAGGAAAGAAAAGACGGGCAGAAAAGTGAGTGTTAATAATCACACACCTTGAATCCTTTCACTCGATCCCGAAGCTCGCCACTTACACATATTTGGTTAAAGACCTTAATATAGATATTTTGTAGATGCCACAATAACTAGTCAAGTGACAAAAAGGTTTAAAACTGCGAAAATCAGATTTTAGCGCAAAGCGGTTCGATTTTTTGGGGCTTGATCTCAACAAATTTGAGGCCGAACCAAAGCAATGCTGTTAGGTTACACATGACAGTATAATATGAATCCTAATAAATCAACTAGATTATGACCCGCTTATTGGTACGATTTTTTTCAATCGAAAATCGAAATGAAGCAGTACCGAAGTAAGGGAATATGTGGTCCTCCCAGAGAAGTTTGGCACCGATTCGTGGACCGCGAAGGGATGTGGGGCTTGGTTCACCCTATGCGAGGGATGGTCTGTGTATTGCAAGAGATCCTCTCAACGGTTTACCACCTCATCGTGGCTGGTAGGTGCTCCAGGGTGTCGAACTGTGATGTACAACGGGGGGATTCATCCTCCCGGCAGGGTCTTCCGAGCTGAGGAGTCCGGCGTTTCTATTAGGAAGCCCAGCTAAGAGTAAAGCAATGCCAGGATCCACCACCGTCCTGGTAATAAAGTAGCATGGTGGTTAATCTCCCTCTGATCCACAAGGGCTGCGACTGTCAGACTTTGCTCAGTGGAACTCCTCGGGACTCCAAAAAACCACAATGGCTTGACTAGTAAAACTTAAAAAAAAGTGTAAATTGTGCTGAGGCCCGCACGGCTAGTGAGGACGGGCCATCCAAGTATCCAAGTTTTAAAGCATTGCAACATATCTCTAAGGAATGCGCTTCATAGGGATCTTATTGAGCTAAGGAGCCTATTTACATGCCAATCCTTCAAGACGGAAATGTTGAAGCCGTTGAAGCTGACCTTAATGATAAAAGCGGAGCACTTAGGACAGGATCCGTTGAAGCAGTGGAAGGCGCAACGATGACGAAGGCAACGACCGACGTTGGACATATTGCTTGCGCCTTTCGTCAGACACGCCTTCGCGCAGTCAATCAACTCACGACATTCAGCGTCTAAATTCGGATCAGCTCCAGCAAGCACCTTCATTACTCGTAATTTAGAGTTATGACATAGTGAACAAGCCGTGCACTCTCGTGGGCACCCAGATGTGAATATACAACCGTAATCTATTGCCTAAACAATCACTGTTGAAATTTTTGAACCAAGATCTTTCAACTGTATCACAAAAAATGAACATATTTTCCCAAAATAGCGCTCTCAATCTTTTTTGATTTATATGAAAGTCAAGAAAATAAGATGATGTTTAGAAAAATTCCCTTGTAAAGTAATTTGAAAGATGTTTGAAGCCTAGAAATCGTTTCATCTTTCCCAAGTGCTCAGCAAATTGCAGAAATCTGATGAAAGGAAAACGGCGTTCGTTGGAATTCAGTGATCAAGGCTTTCAAACTGGCGAAGATTCCCTAGGCATCGTATTCAACGAGATTTGAGAGAGCCCTACATATGATGAGACAAAACCGACAGATCACCCTCAATTTTTAAAGTAAGTGGCACCGGTTTACTATTAAATAGTCGGAAAGTAGAAAATGAAACAGAGAAGAAGTAAAAGTAGGAAAGAGAAATGAATTTGGACTGTTTTTGAATCTGAAGCGAGATACCGTTTCCTAATGTTTTACGTCTTTTTGTTAGTGGAGTAAGGATTAGGACGAAGATATGTTGTTAGGGATACTTTCGATCATGACAGGAACGTTGAATGAATAGTGTTTTCAAGCGAACACAGAAAAGAGTAAAGTAGTCCAAGTTGACGAAAAAGCAATAAAAAAACGATAATAAGAAAATCATGCTTGAATTCTGGTCAGTGTTGAAAACTTACTGAATCAAGATCGTTGTACATTTGCTCAGAAATCTCTGCGCCTTGGATTCGTCCGACGAGCCATGGAAGCTATAAAGAAATGAACACAAAATTTCCGACAGCATTCGACAGCGAAAAGAAAATACACCAATTATTCCGCTGCCACTAACATCATCATCTCGTACGTGATTGGTCGAGCCCCTTGATGCTCCGCCTCTTCCCATCCGCGAATGGGAAACTTGGCGTTTTCGTTGAAAATAATAGGAAGGTCTATTGAAAGTGAGAGAGAGATTCTTGCGGTGAGGGTGTAATTACCTACTATTTGCCTTCGAGTAAAATGTGCGAACGATATTTACCTCTTGTGTATTGAAAGAACGTCATAGTATCTCCTTAATGCGGCTTGTATTGCATACAAGTCGCCACTATTTCGTTGTTTTTTGGCGTAAAAATCAAAAATTCATACTAGTCATCGTTTATACCACTACGGAAGCACGAACTTACATTTACACAGGTTTTCTCGATTAAACATGTGAGCAGGTCATGGCACGGTTTCTTAAGTGCAAATCGCTCGGAGAACAATAGAAATAATGTGATAATGAACTGCAACCATCTGTTGCTCGACATCTGAAATGACAGGATGAGAATGTGCTGTCAGGAACTCTGAACGGTCAAAAAAACAGGCGTCTCGGCCAACGACAACAAGATGTGCGCCACTAGGCCAGACACAGCAACCGAACGACGACGTATGTCGTCCGTCTATCGTGGGCGGGGTCAGTCCGTATCTGTACATACACATACGCACATAGATACACAAGCATATGCATAAGTACACATGTGCAATACAAATACACGTCATTCTGTAGGATCTGCATAGCTATATGACACTTGTTTAAGAGTACAGTGTAGCCCTACAAGAACATTATTAAATGTAGGAACTCCTAATGAAGGAACTTGAGAAAAATAACATCAGAATTTCTGAAAAAGATGGAAATGTCACAACTAAAACAACACTCTACTGATTAAATAATGAATACTGAATGGATTCTATGAAGCATTCTGACCAATTTACCAATCATTGACGGAGGCAGGTCTTCGGAATTCTCTAAGAAACTCGAACACATAAAAAATAATAATCCTTAGTGCTTGCCTTGTATGTGGAAAGGGTAATTTACTTCTTACATTTATCTGACTAGTTTATTCTGGCACACTTCTCGTAAATAAGAGGAAGAAGCCTGTAACTAAACTGTTTAAAAAAAATTTAAAGTAGACTGTTTATAATGAAGCGTGCAGAAACAAGACGTGAAAAACATTCGGACTATACCTAAAAATTTCATCCTAGAAAGACCACTGGTGCGTCGGAAATCTCCACTCAGAAACCCAGGTGACAGTAAACCAAGGGCAGAAACATGCAGTTTTAAGGTAAATCTAGGGGCCAAACTTCGTTCCGATTTTTAACGACAGACAAGTGATTATGACGACGAATCCGCAAGCCATAGCACTTTCTCCTCGGAAATCAAGAGAATAGATCTTACCAAATCGATAGCATGTCAGCTGAATGGATCCTAGGATCGCAAGACTCTTTTTCAACAAGAATCATCCAAGACCTTATGAATTTGACTACATCAGGTATGTCCCGAAATGTTTTTTGAGTGATGGAAACGCTCGAAATATAGTAAGCATGTTGATTAATAGAATTTATGGTGAAATCCATTTTTTCTTTTTACTAACTATCATTTCTAATTGTAAGTGATGACGACCGCAAAAATATGGCTTGACAAAAAAAGCACAGTCTTGTTTCTTTGAAGTGAATTTTAAGGTGTCAGTGCACATACGATCTAACGACCAGTCAGTGAGGTGTTTGGTTGTCATTCAGTAATTTTGATTATTTCGTCTGATATACATGGAAATATCTTTGTATCGACAGTTTTCTCAAGAACGGAAAATGTCAAGCGGAAGAATTCAAATGTATTTCATTATCTTACTACACACCGACTTTCGCTTACGCGCAGCATGAGTGGTGGGCGAACCAACAACCTTTAAGGTAGTATAATATGTCATAAAAGGTTATATGACAACTCGTGTAAGCTGAACAATATAAACAAATATGACTCATTATCGTTGTTGGAAAAAAGTAAGTAGTCTAAGTAGTCGACAAAGAAACCTGCAGAAATCATTCGAACAAACCTGAGTGTTAAATGACAAGAACCGGTTTTTCATCGATTGACAACAAAAAGGGAAATTCGTGTGAAAATTCTCTAACGTTGTCCTTATTGTAATATTGTGATTGTTGTAAAAATACACGTTCTTGCGACAAAAGTCGTCTGCACTACGATTTTCCAATAGATTTTATTGAATTGGATGAAAAGTTTGATGTTAAGAAACTGCTGTAAGAAAAAAAGTGAAGTGTTTACGCTAAGAGGTGGGATCTGACGAATAAAAATGGAACGCTTTTTTAGTTGGTCTGAAGAGAAAACGGCAATAAAAAAACAGGAAATGAAAGAGTTAATATCGTTATTCTCTACTTGCCCTTTTTGAGCGTAGGCAAGTACATCCACTAGTTCCTTGATGACGTTAACCTTGTCGTGTTCATAATTGATTGGTTAGACTTTTTTTCGCGAAAATTTTTAGTTCGCAGGTCCGGGTTCTGTGGAAAAAGATTGGCGATCGGAGTTCTATTACAAATTGAGTCTGAGTCAGCTCCGATGAATAAGAAAATTCGGAGAGGAAGTTCCTACTACACCAAAGAAATAATATTCAAGGATGAAGATTATTCTATAATGTACATTTAAGATTTCCCCACACACAGAACCCATAACAGAGAAGAAGCTCAAGCGATAAAGTGGGCCTCTCATTTATAACGATGGATGAACTTAGGAAGCTATACAATAAATAGCGAGCTGTTTCCATTCTCGATTTCGTGCCTCAAGTTCACCAAGACTTGAACACCTTCGTGGGCGGCAAATTGGTACCAAACTTGTCCGAGAGAATAGCAGCACTAAGTTGATACATCGGTAGACCATTGAAAGTCACTGTATAGGTCATATATGTATTCAATCATCTCTAACCTTTATTTATACCTTAGTAGTTGATCACTGCAGAGCTTTATCCTTTATCCTCGTGATCGTTCTACTGATTTTCAAATCAGAATGTCTTGAGAATGGATCTAGGAGTGGTAAATAAAAAACTGTCCGTATCATTGAATTAAGCGACTATTCATGCGAAAAGGGTACTAGCGCAATTAACAGCATACCAATTATCATATTTACGTCCTTCAGGAGCATTCTGTATTCAAAACGATTCAAAACGTGAAGAAATACGTGGGAAGAACGAAATATCGACAGTCTCGGTCACATAGAAAAAAGTGGAATCAACAAGTAGACCATGAGTAGAGGACTGTAATGGGTGATGAAGCGATCAAAACGATAGCGAGGAAGGTGCTTAAGAAGATGGCCCAACTTGTTTGTTGACTGCATAACCGAACAATGTTAAAAAACTAGGATGTACATTCAGATCTCCTGGCAACAGCAGAAGTGTTAACCGAATGAGATCTTCGTAACGGCACAAATATCTACGGGGAATTTCTCATAGATATAGCTACTATTTATGTGTGTCAAGACAACAGTAATTATTAAGCACGCAGATGACCCATTATCGTAAATCTCAAAACAGTCCAGTAACAACAACAAAAAAAATGCTATGGAACTTATCCCACCATTCATAACATACCTTTATCCCAGTTATAGTTAAATTCTTATCTCGATTTTGGTGCTCATGCTCAGCCCATAGTTAGTTCAAATACCGACGTTTTACTTTGTTGCTTTCATTGCAGCTCAATCAATTATCCACTTCCTCACGACAATACTTGCAATGGTACTTGAAGAACGCATGTCCGAAACACACAACAAATCCTAACTGACGTCAAAATAGCATTTTCAAAAATGAGTTAAGAAAGACGAAGAGCTCCCCTATCGTGTTAAACAGTAAGGTGAAAGACAACTTTACTGATTCCATATGATATCTTACTGATCAGTTATTCGAACCAATGGCCAACACTGCAATCAAAAATAAACTAAGCTACTTATTCAAGTTGGCGCAAAGCTCCCATATTCACCACTATCTAAACGCTAAATTATGAATTATGATGATCAAAAATGTCTTTCCAAATATGATTTCAGCACTGATAAAAGCAGTAAAACAACACAAATACCATCAAACCTTAAGTACAGACACCAATAATAAAACTGTAACTGGTCCATGACAGACATTAACGAATTCAGGTTCAATTCAGGACGACCAGAATGTCATCATGGACGTCTTCCCATACACGTCTATCACGCTTGTATTAAGAAAGCACCGTTACACGTTAGAACTCTATCGACAACAAGTTCATCTAACAAGGAAGGTACATGGTGTAAAAAAAAAAACGATGAGATTGTTCGTAATGTGCTCATAGTGTGCTTAATTTGCCCTTAGTATTGGTTTTACTGGCGATGAGTAATTAATGAAGAACCAGACTATAACCACAAAAGATCACGCCGTTCCTGAATTACTTTGGTATTGTGGACAAGAAAAATGAGTGTAAGAGATTCATAATACTAGTAGACAATGAGTGATTTCTCATATAACTGCGCAATAATTTCCAGATCGGTTGGCATCGGTGTTACTGCAATATTCTGAACAGAGTTCACTGCGGCATTGGCGAGGTTTTCGATGTCCGAGAACTGAAAACCTAACGCTTGGAGACCGTTTGGCACCTGGAAATCACACATCAATCCCCGAATTTCATCACATAGCTTTTTAGCAATGTAGTCGCTTCCGGCAGATATCTAAACAGCATATTTCGAGAAAAACTGAATCACCGGCATACGGTGTCCACTCTATGACAGTGTGAAATGAAATCTATGAAAATAATGTTTCTAGATAAGTTGACTTTCATAGACTAATCGGAATCCAAACATAATAATGGCTTAACTCGACTACAGAGTTTTGGAACACTGATAGGAACAAACGCTCTGTGAGATTTCCACAGCTGAGACAACCTCTTCATGTAAACTTTGCTGCTATACTAGATGCCAAAGCAACAATAATAATAATAATAATAATAATAATAATAATAATAATAATAATAATAATAATAATAATAATAATAATAATAGCCCCATTTCAAGAAAAAAGTCTCATGCAACTAACACTAACAGCACCTGTGTACTTTCAACTATAAGAGATTTTCGGCAAAATTAGACAGTAACACTCTAAGACAGAGCCTTGAGGAATGTGGTAATAAGTTGGGAAAAGCAACATCACTATAAAAAGTATGAATGTTCAAAAGTCGATATATCCCAGTACCAATCTGCATAAAAGGATGCAATTTTTGAGTAGTTTAAATCCTAGAAAAAAGTAAATCGCAAAGTATCTCTTTTAAAATCATTTTTCATGCTTCTCGAAAACTCTTTGCCATCGTTGAAATAAAAATGAATGTAGTAACAATAAAAGGTGAGGACTCATGCAACAAAAGAAACAGATGCCTATGGTGGGGAACGAACGCGCTATTGTCCTTTCCGGGGAGTAGCGCGCTCACCACCACACCATGCGGGTCCCTCGCCCCGCCTGTCTCTCAGCTAGTTCCATTGATCCTTTGCCATCAGCAATAACGGATTGATCTGAGGGGCCCAAATCGGCATTGAACCCAGTTAAGCTGAGGCTATTGTCCTGTCCGTGACAGTAGAAGTAATATGTAACGGATTCGACGTGTTATTGAATTCTGGGGAAAGAATGGATGGAATGAACTAGTTATTTCTCTAGCAAATTAAATTTTATGTTGTTTCTCAAAGAAATCCTTAAGTGCTTTCCTAGTTTTGACTTAGACTAGAACTAGCTGAGACACAGGCGAAACGAAGGACCCGCATGGTGTGGTGGTGAGCGCGCTACTCCCCGGAAAGGACAATAGCGCGTTCGTTCCTCACCCTATGCACCTGCGGTCCAGAGTTTTGCAAATATCTCAGCATCACTAAAGTTATATTTCGCAACGCATACCCTGCCGCTAAAAAGAGTAGGCAGTAAATAATAAGTCAAAAAAAGAAACAGAGATTTTTTGGAGCTCGCTGAAATAGGTAAACTGCTTTAGAGACAAGCCATATTATGTGAAGCTGAGTAAACGATAGCAACAATGTCTTAGAAACTCGTCTGCTATGGTCACACGCCCACCTAACTCTGGAAAACTTTTTTCATTCCTAGGTGACAATGTCGCACCTTGTGTTGCTTTAACAGTTATGCTGTCTTTCCCTCAAAAATATGAACTATTTTCACAAGCTATCAGCCATAACTGTCTTCAGTAACTTTCTAATCGTATCTTTACAAATTAATGCGGACTATTCGTTTTTGACCCTATAAAACTTCTCACTAGCGAAGTTTCAACTATAGCTCTCACGCAGTGTCTTACAGTCAACTATTTTTCGTATTCCTACATGAAACCAAATTTCGTTTCCTGGAGCCGAAAAATGGACTCTGTTTAAATTCTATTCACTGCCTACTAATTTTTCACGGCAGCGGTATTACGTGAAATGCAACTACAACGATGCTAAGATATTAGCAAAACTCGGAATCCCTGGCCAGAATCGAACCAACGATTATTCTTTCCGGGGAATCACATATCACCTACATGACCACTGAGGAACTCGCCCTTTTTGCTTGTCTCTCATCCAATTTTTCTATCTTACGGTGGCATCCCCGCCAATGGGAATGATCAGAGAAACATAAACCGGCAATGAATTCAGTTAAGCTGAGGTTGCAGTAGAAATCATAAGGCTTATTTTTTACTTAGTGCCTATTGTGCCTTCTATTTCTATGTATGTGGCCATTTTTAGCACCGTTCAACAAGTGAGCCCCATGAAAGGGTAATCGCTGGTTCGAAGCTCACCTAGAATTCGAAGTTCTGTTCATATCTCAAAACCGACTTTTTGCTGAAGCTCACATTTAGACGAAGCTTCACTTTGACTTTGATCAGTAATACTTTAGCCTTTCTTTTCCACCGAATAATTAAAGCACTCTTATATAAGATAAGTCCAGGTCCTAGGAAAGGCGAAACCTCCGAAACGTCAGCCATCGACCAACAACACTAACAACAACGATAACGACAACGAAGACCAGTACCAACATCGCATCAGTTAAAGAAGATCAGTTTATAAAACCATATAAATAAACATATTTCTATCATTGTGAACCCCACCACAGTGGTAGTGATACAAGACATATTCAATAATCGCGGTGGCACAGCTTGCGTCAAAAACTTTGGCAAATTAAAAAACTTCACGTAAGTTTTTTAAAGTTTCAACAAATTCCAGGCGGTATAAATTGTTCAAATCTTCTATCCAACTTCTTCTTTTTGGGGGCACAGAGTTCTTCTGACATAATTTTTTACACCTTTTCAACAGCAATATCACAACAAATGTTGTACTACGCCTTCGCCCGGGAAATCTATTTTCTACGCATGATCATCTACACAAAACTGCTTCTTGAACAAACTGGTCCGTTTTTTTAACAAAAGTACAACAGAAACTACTACTCCTGTGGAGATATAACGCCATGTCATTACCTTTGGGAGGAGATGTTTGGTCAGCTTGAGTTGATTCCAATACATTGGGACTGCCCACAAGCTGTTCACGTGGGATAGCCAGCGAGAGCAACCCAGGTCAAAAAAATCGTTTTGAAATCAGGCGCCAGATCACGTGTGACAGTGAGGCATTTTATAATTCGAAGGATGAGTTCTTTGAATTGTTAAACAGACAGTCAGGGTACATAAAATTCCCGCCGGAGAAATAAACCGACAACTAAGCTTCGCCTCCACTGCTAAACATGCAAATAAAGCTTTCAGAAAATGGCTAAATAACAAAATGGTATCGGAAACCAAGTAGTAAAAATAATACAGTGCACTACCCCTCCTCACATCCTTCAAGCATAAAAAAACATGCACCGAACGGCTAAAAAATGTGGGCACAGGAGGCGGGAAAAGGATGGAATCGCAAAATTGGGCACAAAAGATAACCATTTTCAATAGCTACGAAGGAGAAGCCACTTGGATCAGACAAAAACGTAGAATTCTTCACCAAAATAATGTTTGCAGCCTAGGTACGATCTCTTTTCAGCTACCCTTCAAATGAAACGAAACAAGTTACGCCATTAAGAGGTGCATAAGAAAAAAGTGGTCTTGAAAATTATGCAATTATGTAATGATTACTAATCTCCCACCCAATAACCTACGCCATAAACTAGTCCGCATTAGCCTTTATGATCGTTTGAGCAGCTCAGAAAACTGTATGACCTACCCTACAATATACTTGATCTCACGTGAGGGATGCAGTGAAGAATACATTGGAGAAATGGGCAGACCACTTTGTGTCGCATGAAAGAACATTTAGACAGATGGCAAAGTCAAAATTCGTTAAAGTACTCATCTCGGTATGTATAGGGCACAGAATAACGATGGCGACGATTTTCTAATGAATGTCCGGATCCTAGCGTAGAAATCGTAAACATCAACGCACAAGACTTTTGAGGCGTTTTGGATCACCTGTACTACCTGCAGTCTCGTTGATCGTCGAGTGACTCGAGCGGGCGCCAGTAAATCTTCCATTTTTCCCTTGTCGCGTGCAAGAGCAGTCCAGTGGGTTATGCTCGCTCTAGGAACTCGTTGAGCATCATAGCTTTCTTCAATGGTTTTCGTGAAGAACTCTGACAACAGGGTCGGTGGTTTCCTGCGCTGCATGGAATCCAGTCACTAACGGCACCAGTCCAACGATTGTCGTTCATACGCATTACGTGTCCGGCCTACTTTGTCTTCGACTGTTTGGCATATACAACAGCATCTTCAATTTTTGATCGTTGATGCAAGTCGGAGTTTCGGTCTCTTCCGTTACTTGCGTGACACGGGATACTCCTAGCATGGCGTTTTCGACTGAGCGTTCAATCATCTCCAGTTTTCATCATGTTTACGCAGCGACCAGGTTTCTGACGCATACGTTAACGCAGGAAGTACCGTTGAGTCGAAAAGGTGGGCAAGGAGCCGGGAGTTCTTTGTTCTCCCCACTATATCGTCGATGCTCCTGAAAAGCCCCTAAACCGCTCGTTTCCTTCTGCTTAACTCTGGAGCTAAGTCGTTATTTATGTTGATTTCCTGACATAGATAGACATAACTGGAGCAATCGAAAAGATTCGTTCCGATGAGCGTGAATGGGCCATACGAAACCAATGCGTTCTTCATGAACATCCTTTTTGTGAGATTCAGTCAAAGACCAATCTTTCCACAGGCTTTATCAAAGTCGGCAAGCATTTGTTCCGCCTGGCTAATGTTTGGTGTTATAAGGACGATGTCATCAGCAAAGCGAACATACTGTAATTGCTGACCATCGATTTTCACTCCCATATTATCCCATTCCAATGTTCGTATGACGTTCTCGAAGATGGTAAATAATTTTGGCAAGATGGTATCGCCTTGCCTAACCCCTTTCTTCTCACGTCGATGTTAACATCGTTGTAGAATGGTGATATCTTGATTGTGAAAGTTTTGTACAACTCATGAAGAATTTTCATTTACTGAGTCGGAACTTCCTGACTATCAAGTGCTCCCATGACTGCTTCTGTCTCAACTGAGTCAAAGGCCTTCTTTAAATCGATGAATGTGAGATAGAACGGTCTTTTGTACCCTCGCCATACTTCAATGAGTCTTCTTCTCGTGTGGATGTGGTCCATTGTACTAAATCCTTCTCAAAACCCCTGACTGTTCACCTGCTCTTCGTCCAGTGTTCTGCCAATTCTGTTTAGGATGACTCGAGTGAAAAGTTTGTAGACGACAGACATCAAGCAGACTGGACGATAGTTGCCGACACCGTGGAGATCTCCCTTCTAGAACAACAACGCGGTCTTGCTGGTCTTCCACTGAATAGGAATCTTGAATTCAGACAAGTTACGTGTGAACAGCCGAGCCAGTGTGTTTACGTGGACTGACGGAACGTTCTTCAGGTGTTCAGATCATATCCTGCCCGGACCTGGTATTATTCCACTTTTTCACCGACGGAATGGCATGTCAGATTTCGGGAAGCAGAACCGGTGGCACAATATATCCATCCTCCTCTATTTCATATGACGGAAGGTGGACGTGGCTATCGAAGAGATTTGAGTAGTATTCGTGAATCGCCTTTCTGGACGCTTCAACTATTCCGTCTTGGCGTCGCAGTGCAATCATCTTGTTCTTGTAATTGGCGAAGTATCGATGGGCTTTGCGAATGCTTTTCCCGACTTCTGCAGCTTCGACCACTACTGCAGTTCTTCTCTCTTTAAGATCGTCTTTTATAGCCTGTCTGCATTGTTTTGCAAGTTCGGGCGTTAGTTTGCCGTTGCCTGCAGCTTGTACAATTCCATGCTGGCACATCGGCTCGAGAGTTTCTGGAGATAAGCGCCTGTTCGTGACTTTCGAACCCTTAGCTTTCCTGGCGCCAACGTGAAGATGTTGAATGAGCCGACTCGTCGATGTTATCGACGGTGGCATCTTCCCAACAACCGACTAATGAATTGAATAAGTCCCGATTTATAGTGATTTTGGGACTTCGTTTTTTTAATTTAGCGGCATTGTCTCTTTTCTGCGAGAAATGGAACATTGCATAAAGCAGATGGTGATCCGATCCCGTGTAGAATTTTGGGAAAGCAGCCACATCGGTTAGGGGCAAAACCTTCAATTACCTATGATGTGGTCTATTTCGTTATGGATAAGACCACGGATCTCCCTCAGAGGAGGGGGATCCTGCTAGTCGGTCAGTCGCGAGCCTACGTAGGGCGTCCCGACGTGGTGGAAAGTGGTTAATCGCTGACCAGAAGTTATCATTTCTTCCCTGAGACGCAGGTGGATCCAACGGATGGACTCCCTGTTTTTGTTGCGCCAATATGCCATACACTTTCTGCATTAAGGAGGCGTATTCATGCACGTGTATGTGGGTGCGTTCTAGTTAATGCGGATTTTATTCTACGAGTCAGCTGGGCCAAAAAGCCTGCAATCAAGTGAGGGGGCAGTACATGGGAGGCGGCTCCTAGCCGAATAAAACAATAATTTAATACAACAACAATAACAATAAGAAAACAAATAATTTCCATGTTCACTCTGGCAGAGCCTGGCAAGCTACCCTTGAGTATAACCAGCAGCCACGTTCAGAGCACAGCAAGCTATACGTGGGCATCAAAAAGCAAAAACAGTAAAAGAAACGGGCCTCATTCCCTGACCCTCAAAAGAGCCCCCCTAATTCGGCAGCGTTGAATAGGACGAGTATGGAGAGGCTGCTAGAATCTCAGAAAGAATGAAAGCTGGCTGGATCACGAAGAACTAAGATAACGAATAATAACTAACGAAGACGATCTTTAGCTACAATGCACGTACACTTGCATCCGAGTCCTCTATAGTAGACTTTGCTCATGCAGGCAAGAAAGATAAGGTGACGTCATCGGCCTGGCCGAGACGAGAAGACGCCACCATTTCAACGCTGTCTATGATACCGAAAGAAGAACTGTTCCTCGGAATATGCGATATCAGACGAATCGGCGGCGTCGGCGTTCTCGTCAACACGAGTTGGTCCATGAATATTGATGCACTCGACCAACTTACAACCCGAAACGGACGTTTACGATTAAAAAAGATATGGATCAATACCGGCTTTGATAATCTTCGTCGCCTACGAGCCGACATCAAAGTATGACGAAGAATAAGTAAAAGCGTTCTATATGGGCTTGGAGAACTTCTACAGAGAAGACCATACATTCTTCAAAGTCATTAGAGATTTCAACGCCAAGATTGAACCGAGAAGAACGTCTGAAGAACGTCACATTGGGACCCACGGATTGGAATGGAACGAACAGGGTGAGCGGCTTTCTGAGCTTACCATGACCACCGAGACCATCCATGGTAACTCGCTATTCCAGAAGCCCCACCCTCAACGCTGGACGCCGGTCTCCCAATGGAGAGTACCACAACGAAATAGACCACATCATAGTAAATAGAAGGTTTTGCCTAAGCGATGTTGCTGTTGTCCCAAAATTCTACAAGGGATCAAAACAACGTCTCCTTCGTGCAAGATGCTATTTCTTGCGGAAAGGAGAAAAAAGCCGCTAAATTCAAAACCGAAGTCCCAGAACCACCGTAAACTGGGACTTATTCAATTCATTAGTCGACTGTTGGGAAGATGCCGTTGTCGATAACACCGATGAAGAATACGGTCGGCTCAATGAACATCTTCACGTTAGCGATATGAAAGTTCAGAGTACGAAAGTCACCAAGAGACGTCTGCCTCCAGAAATACTCGAGCTGATACGCCAGCGTGGAATCGCACGTGCTGCAGGCAACCGCGAACTAACGCCCGAACATGCAAAACAATGCAAACAGGCGATGAAAAGAATATCTCAAAGAGAGAACAGCAATAATAATGGTCGAAGCTGCAGAGGCTCGGAAAAAGCATTTGCAAAGTCCACCGAAGGTTCGCCAATGATAAGACCAAGTTAACTGCACTGCTACGCCCAGATGGAACAGTTAAAGCGTCGAGAAAGGCGATGCAGAAAACCATTCACGAATTCTCAGATGTCTTCGACAGCCACGTCCACCTTCCGTCATATGAAACAAAGGAGGATGGATACCTCCGAAATCCGACGTGCCATTTCGTCTGTGAAAAACCGAACAGCACGAGGTCCGGACAGGATAAGATCTGAACACCTGAAGAACTTTCCATCAGTCCTCGTAAACACATTGGCTCGGCTCTTCACACGTTAAATGTCTGAATGCAAGGTTCCCACTCAGTGGATGACCAAGCAAGATCGTATTATTGTTCAAGCAGGGTGACTTCCACGATATCTGCAACTATCCCCCAATCTGCTAGCTGTCTTTCGTCTACAAATTCTTCACTCGAGTCATCCTAAACAGGATTGGCAGAACACTAGAAGAAGAGCAGCCATGTGAGCAAGCTGGGTTCGAAAAGGATTTAGTACGATGCACCACATCCACACGATCACAAGATTCATTGAAGTATCGTGAGAGTAAAGAAGACCGCTCTGTCTCAATTTCATAGAATTAAAGAAGGCCTTCTACTCAAATGAGATAGAAGCAGTCATGGAAGCATTTGAAAGATTCTTCGTGAGCTGTACAAAAAATTTCACAAGCAAGATATAAGCATTCTGCTACGATTATACAACGATATTGAAGTCGGCGTCAAGAGAGGGGTTAGACAAGGAGATACCATCTCGCCAAAAATATTCACCGCCACCCTTGAGAACCTCATGCGAACATTGGAATGGGATAATATGGGAGTGAAAATCGACGGTCGGCAGTTACATCATCCTCGCTTTGCTGATGACATCGTCCTTATAACACCAAACATTAGCCAAGCGGAACGTATGCTTGCCGACTTTGATAGAGCCTGTAGAAAGATTGGTCTTCGACTAAATCTCACAGAAACGATGTTCATGAGTAACGGATTGGTTTCGTATGTCCCATTCACGCTCAACGGAACGAATACCTCCGAATGCTTCAGTTATGACTATCTAGGTCGGGAAATCGACATGTTGAACGACTCATCTCCAGAGTTGAGCAGAAGAAAACGAGCGGCTTCGGGGAGCTTTCAAGAGCATCGAGTATGTAGTGAAGAGAACAAAGAACACCTGATTCCGTGCCCACCTTTTCGACTCAACGGTACTTCCTGCCCTAACGTATGCGTCAGAAACCTGGCCGCTGCGTAAGCAGGATGAAAGATCAATCTGCGTTACTGAACGCTCATTCGAAAGGACGATGCTAGGAGTATTTCGTATCACAGAAGTAAGGGAAGTGATCCGAAGCTCCGACATGCGTCAACGACCGAGGACCGGACACGTAATGCGTATGAATGACAACCGATTGACAACAGCCGTTAGTGACTGGATTTCTCGGGATGTTAAACGCATTGCAGGAAGACCACCGATTCGATGGTCAGAGTTCTTCACGAAAAGGACAGAAGAAAGTTATGATGCTCGACGAGTTCCTAGAGCGAGCAGAACCCACTGCGCTACTCTTGCACGCGACAGGGGAAAAAATGGAAGATTTACTGGCGCCTGCTTAAGTCACTCGACGATCAACGGGGACTACAGGTGATACAGGTGACTCTCCACTGGGAGACTCCCACGTCCAGCGTTGAGGGTGGCGCTTTTGGAATTGCAGGATACTATGGATGGTCTTGGTCGTCATGATAAACTCAGACAGTCGGTCACCCTGTTCGTTCCATTCTAATCCGTGGGTCCCAATGTGAGGTTCTTCAGACGATCTTCTTGGTCCAACCTTAGCGTTGAAGCCTTCAATGATGAGTGCGTTTTGGGTAAATTTCAAAAATCCAAAGGTGAAGCGGAAAGATGAACGCCTTACTATCACACGTGGTTTGGCGCCTTATTTTAAAATGATTTTTTGAACTGGGTGGGTCTTGCTCGCCATCCCACGTGAACATCACGCTGGCAGTTCGACTCCTTACAGCACTGTGAATGCTTTTTTTTGATTAATATGGCTTTTACCTATATGCTGGATGCTGAGCTATGTGTCACCGCGTGGATTGGAGAAGAGCGTTGGGGAGGGTTAGAATCAGCACTTTGGTCGAACTAACTAGAACTATCATATCATTCATATGATAATTACAAAATATATTAATAGTGTGTCACACTACAGTACATTGCACATAATATTATTGTTGTTATTAGTGTTATTTTTATTATGGTAGTAATATAAATGAAACATAGAAGTTATTCGTCAAATTGGCGCAGAAGAAAAATGTAGTCAACTTCTTAGATCCATCTGCGTCTCAGAGAAGCATAAGATCCCTTTTGGACCGCGATTAACCCTGTATCCCCCTACCACTTTTTGTGTTTACGAAGATATATTCATGCAAAGTTTAACAAGGCATACTTAGATACTAAATGTTTAACACAGTAAAATAAGTGGGCATCATTCCCCCTGACCATGAAAGCGTCCCCCGATACGGCAGCGTAGGGTAGGACGGATGTGGAGAGTAGGGTAAAATCTCGGGGACATTTTAGGCTGACTAAATCTCGAAGGACTGACATGACTATCTGTATATACATGCTCACTTGCATCTGAATCATCCACAGAGGACCTGAGCAAGCAGTCAAAAACAGTAACATTCGACGTCACTGAACTGTCTGAGACGAAAAAACGCCGCTCATTCAACGCCGTCTATAACACCGGACAGGAACTGTTCCTCGGCACATGCGACAGCGGACAGTAGGCGACGACGACGTTCACGTCGTGATGTTTGCCCCATAAACATTGATTCATTAGAATAACTAACCACTTGGGTCGGACGTTTACCGTTGAACAGATGTGGATTAATACCAGCCTTGACGATTCTCATCGTCTATGCACCGACATTAAGCTATGACAAAGAAGAATGTCTGAAGAACGTCACATTGGCACCAGACATGGAAGGTGAACGTGAGCGGCTGTCTGAGTTTAACATGATGACCACGACCAGTCATGATGACTCACAACTCTAGGAGCCCCGTTCTCATCACTAGACGTGGGAGTCTCTCAATGGAGAGTACTATAACGAAATAGACCACATCATATTGAATCGAAGGTTTCGCTAACCTATGTGGCTGTTCTCTCAGAATTCTACGCAGGACCAATGCCTCTTTCATGAAAGATTTAATTTCACCAAGAAAGGAGAAAAAAGCTGCTAAGTTCAAAAAACTAAATATCAAAACCCTCTGTAAACTGGGATGCACTGTTTTAGTTGGCCGTCATAAAAAATGCCGTTTATCACAACATGGGCGAGGAATACGACTCACTTCTTCAACATTTTAACGTTAGCTCTATGACTGGTGTGAGTTCGAAAGTCACCGAGAGATGTCTGTCTCCAGATACAATCGAGCTGATACGCTACCGTGAATCGTACGAGCTACAGGGAACCGCAAACTCACATTCGAGTATATGAAACATTGCGGACAGGCGATAGAAGAAGATATTAAAAAGCGAAGAGGAAAAGTAATGGTCGAAGATGTAGAGGCTGCGAAGAACGTTCGCCTCAAAATCCACCGAAACTTCGCCAGATAAATAAACCAAGATGATTACATTACGACCCCCCAAACGGTTCAGTTACATATTCCAGAAAGCAAATAGAGAAAATTATTTGCGATTATTACTCGGGTCTCTTAAATAGCCACGTCCTCCTTCCCTCATATGAAATAAAGTTTGTGGTTCCACCAATACCCCTTCCCAAGTTCAGCACGATATTTCGTGGGTGAAAAAATCGAATAATACCCGCTCCTGAGAGGATAATGCCTCCTGAAGAACACCCGAAGAACCTTCCGCCAGTCCTCATAAACACACTGGCTGGGCTCTTCGCAAGTTGCCTGTCTGAATGGAAGTCTCCTATTCAATGGGAGACCAGCACGACCGTGTTATTGTTGTCAAAAAGAGTGAATTCCACGATATCGGCAACTATCGTCCAACTTCACCTGAGTCATGGTACACAGCATTGACAGGACAATGGAAGAATAACAGCCATGTGAGCAAGCAGCGTATCGAAAAGGACCCTACGTAGGCAGGATGAAACGTCGTCAGTGTTACTGAACGCACAGTCGAAAGCACGACGCTGGGAGTATCTCGTATCACGCAATTGACTGAGGGGGACTCGAAGTTCCAACTTACGTGGGGGATCAAAAGTCAGACACGCCGTTCTATACACCAAACTGTAGAAGATAAGGATGACCAAACAAGTAACGTGCGCGTACGAAAACCGATGGACAAAAGCCTTTAGTGACTGGATCCCTCGGGTATCAAACGTACTACAATAGGACCACAAACCCAATGATCATAATTGTTGATGAAAACCCTAGAAGAAGGAGATGATACTCAACAAGTTCCTACACCGAGCAGAACCAAGTAGGCTAATCATGCAAGCGGCAGGGAAAAAATGCTGTATTTACTGGCGCTCGCTAGAGTCAATCGATGACCAGTGGTAAGAAAAGTGATAAAGGTGGTCAGAAATTATTGGTACTTATTAGAAAACCAGCTCTATCACAGAAGTTTTGATTAAAATAAACAAACAACACCGTAGGAGAGAAGAAATATTCGGTGATAAGCAAACCGGTATCTTAGCTCCCAACTGCCGTGCCGCTTCTGCATGTCGTTCTGGAAATGCAGGAGCAAGATAGTCGAAGTCGGCAGCAGCAGTGGTGACGACGGAAAGACCATGAGGAATCAATGCTTTTTCTGGCGGATAATCAGCATCATAGTAAGACTTGCCTTGAGAGCTGAAATAACAGCATTTGCAGCATGGAATTTCAAGTCACTAAGGTTGTAATGGAGATAAAGTAGATACGAATATCAAGTAATCCATTAAAGATTTTCCCAAAAGAAAACTGGACATTGAGCGGGATAAAAGAGAGTGAAGAGGAAAAGAGATATGAAAAAACAGGCAATAACGTAAAAGCGAAAAATAAAAAAAGGAAGAGGCAGCTGGAAATGTCTAAAAATCCATAAAGTGACGTAGACTTCGCCTCCTTGAGAATATGACCACTACCACTAGCGTATTAACGATGCTTAAATAAAAATAAAAAAAACTAAACTTATCGGATAGCTCAATCCATGGCAAAGATGAACTCCAGCGTTTCCGAATCCAATACCGGCGAATGTGCTCGCCAGCAGCATATAGTACTTAGCCTCGTCATCAGAGCTGTCGTTAACACTGCGTCGGAAGTATTTACGTATTATCCTGAGCGCTTCGAGGCTCCATATGTCACTAATGGGATTCGCCCCTTGATAAAGTGGTCGTAATTCTGGTCGAAGAGGACGAGGTACGCGCTGGTCGTAAGGCAGCGCTGTATAGCTCTCAATAGCGTGACAGAGCACGTCGAATCCCGAGTAGATGGCTACATTTCGAGGCATGCTGAAATCAATTCATTAATCAAAAGGAGATCTGCGATTATCTTCAGATCAACATAGATTGTTGTCGTACTGGTACCTCTTAATGTTCTCTGGATCGACAATCGCAAGCAATGGTTTGATGCATCGCTGCCTAATACCCGATTTACATTTATATTTCGGAAGGTCCATAATCGCTGTACCTGAGAAGAGATACAGTACACTATCAAATGGTACTATGCAAAGAAAAAGATTTATGAACTGCAGTTTACAATGTCAAACATGGTCATTTCTGACATACAATTTTTTGCTTCTCGCTCACACCTGTTGTTTCACTTCCTGTGCCAGCAGTTGTAGGAACAGCTATAACAGGAAGGATAGGATTATTTGAAACAAGGTTTTTTCCGAACGGCGGACACACGAAATCGAAAAAATCCGCCTGAGGATTTGAAGTGTAGAGTGCAGCCGCCTGTAATATCGAAAGCACTTTTCCTTGTCAGTAATCAAGATACGTATCCTCTTCGTGAGCTACATAAAAATTTCGCAACCAAAATACCACAATTCTACAACGATAAAAGCATCAATGTTAAAAGAGGGGTTTGGAAAGATTGGTCTTCGAATAAGTCTCACAAAAAACGATGTTCATAAGGAAAGGATTGGTCTCCTAGATCTCCCTCATGCTCAACGGGAAGAATGTCTCCGAATGCTCCAGTTATGTCTGTCTAGGTCTGGAAATCAACATGAATAATGACTTAGCTCCAGAGTTGAACAAAAGGGAAGCTTGCTTCTGCAGCTTGCGGAGCATCAAGAGCATTCAAGAACATCGGAGATTTAGTGAAGAGAACAAAGAACACTCCACTCCATGCCCGTCTGTTCGGCTCCGCGATCCTTCCTACCTCAACGTATCCGTCAGAAACTTGGTCGCTACGTAAGCAGGATGAAAAATCACTGTGTTATTGAACGCGCAGATGAAAGGACGGGTGTACAAAAGTGAGAGAATGAATCCAAAGCTCCGACCTACGTCCGAAGGCGAGACCTACGACCACGATCAAAAATCAAAGACGCCGTTCTGTACGCCAAACTATCCAAAATAAGGTTGGCCGGACACGTAATGCGCATTGACGACGACCGATTGACAATGGGCGTTGGCGACTGGATTCCTCGGGATGTCTACGGCACTGCAGAAAAAACATCGAGTTGATAAAGAGTACATTGCATAGAGAACGTGTTTTATGTTTCATTACATTCAAGAGTTTAGGCGTAGAAAAATCGAGGGTTGTGTAGAAGAACATGGAATATACGTGGAATAAAAAAGGCAGGAATTCTTCGAAAACACCGAGAAAGATCGGTTTATAGGATGCAAGTCACAATAACAAGAGTAGGGGGTGCATAAATACCAGCCAAAGTTGACGATGTGACATCAAAAAAGTGTCACAGTGAATGCAACGAAAAATTAGACTCCACCAAGTGCGCAACAAACCCGAAATTGGGCGCCGTCGCAGGAACGTAAGGTATAGTACGATCTGCAAGAGTTTCTCGGCAAAGTATGTGGTATTTAAAGGATTTCAGTCAAAAATTAGGTTTTAGAGACCTTGAAGTCTCTTATGAATGAATCGATTATTCAGATTTGACGTAGCGCGTTCGTTCCCCACCGCAGACACCTGCTGTCCAGAGTTCTGTCCCACATAATACTCTGCCGTGAAAAAATTCCAATAGGTAGTAAAAAAATAAGTTAAAATTATATATGAAGAGTTTGACAATGGTTATAGCTGATGGACAAGAAAACTTATGGATTAGACTACAAAGGACATCAAGTGCACAACGGGTAAGCCACTCGCCTCATGACCAGGACTGGTATTTCGGTGAACTCTAACGAGCCTAACTCAATGAGTTATTCGAGTACGGAACAACGACAAATAGAGAACAAATTGGTGCTAGATTGACTTGTCAATGATCAACAGAAGAAAGGTCATAATGGAGATACGCAGAAGAACAGAGTTGGAAATATTAAAAGGCTCCATAGGAGGGCTTCGTACCTAACTTCGCTAAAAATTTATGTTTCGCTCTTTTTTTTCGGTGCGTATGAAATACAGCATCCTTTTAGATCGCAGAGTACCTCATGAGCCGATTTAGCACCAATTTTTTTTCTCCTTGCTGCGTTTATTCTCTGATGATTCATGCTTCACGTATAACAGTTCTAGAAAATTCAACAGAAGAATTATTTATATTGGACAGTTAATGCTACACACGCACAGGATAAAAGACTTATTAACTGTTTCTCAAGCAAAGGCGCATTTATCAGAGCACATCCTGAGTAAGGAAAAATGGCTGCTGATGGCGAGCCATTATGTTGTGATCACGGCACTCTGAGTACCGAACTGTGAGCGATCTTGTTGTGAACAGGACACATTAGCTACTGAACTGTGATGCATTGTGTTATGAACACGGCAATTGACTGTTAGACTGCCAGACGATGTGTTGTGAGCACAGTGCAGCTGCGGAGAGCTAAGGCGTCCTATTCAGTTCATAAGGATTCTTCGTGTACTCCATAAAAATCTCACAACCAACATACCATCACTCTACATTGATATTAACACTGATGTCAAAAAAGGGCTTTGGAAAGATCGGTCTACGAATAAGTCTCAAAAAACGACGTTTGTGAGGAAAGGCTTAGTTTCATATATTATATTCACGCTTAACGGTAGGCATATCTCCGAATGCTCCGGGTATTTCTACCTACGTCAGGAAATCAACATGATGAACGACCTAGTTCCAGAGTTTAGCAGCAGAAAGCGAACGGTTTGGGAGTTTCACAAGCGTCGAGGATGTAGTGAACGAAACAAAGAACACCTGACTCCGTGCCCACTTTTTTGACTCCACAATACTTACTGCCTTAACGCATGCGTCATAAATCTGGTCACTGCGTAAGCAGGGGTGAACAGTCAGAGTCAGCTTTATTGAACGCGCAGTCGAAAGCACGATGCTAAGAGCATCCCGTATCACAGGAGTAAGCAATGAAATCCGATACTTCGACTTGCGTCAACGATCAAAAATCAAAGGTGCCGTTCTATACGCCGAATTCTTGAAGATAAGGCGGGCCGGAAACGTAATGCTCATTAACGACGATCGATGGACAAGAACCGTTAGTGACTCGTTTCTACAGGATGTAAACTGCATAGCAAGAAGACCACCGAGTCGAAGTTTATCATGGAAACCCTTGAAGAAAGACATGATTAAAGAGTTCCTAGGGCGAGGAAAGCCCACTGGGCTGCTCTTGGCCGCGACGAGGAGAAATGGAAGATCAACTGGCGCTCCCTCGGGTCACTCGACGACGATGAGAGGTGATACAGGTGAGGTGATAGTACTTTTTTGTAGCTACACTACAATATTCTTTTCTGTTTAATAGTCAACAAAAATTTTAAAGCTGTCCGAAATTGTTTTATTGGTTCCAGGAATATATGAAATATTATAAATCAACCATAATGACGATGAGATATGAGAAAACTGAAAATCCCAAACCAGATTCGAACTCGAATTTACTCTTTCCTGGGCTCACGGATTATCCACTGCGCCATTCAGGCACTTATTGTGAGTTCCTATCAACAAATTTTTCATTCTAACAGGGAAGAAAATAAAAATAATTAACATACAGTGAATAAAAAGTTGTAGGTTATTATAATGACGCAATGCTACTACCTTTGTCGTGTCGATAACCGAACCACCACCGACAGCCACAAAGGAATCACAACCGAGATTGCGAGCGAAATCAACAGCTTTCATCATACCTTTAATATGTTCACCTTTTAAAAAGGACTTCGTTGCTCTTTTAACACTTGATTATCTATAACATTCAAGACATCCTTCGCAGTTAACAGTTGTTAGTTAAAGAATTTCCCATAGCTGTTAGCTGGGACTTTGCAGAGAACCCCTCCATAAAGACTGCAATGAAACAGTAACTATTTGCATGCACCACAGTTAACAGCCTTTTTTTAAAAACCCATAAACAACTATAAACATACTTTCATCTGTTGGCTCAATAAGGACATCGTCGAACACGGTATATTTCACATCGAGAGATCCAAACGAATCGGTGACACTCTTGAATGCTGCAGTGTTAATGACGTTTTTATCGGTCACAACAAGGGTATTCTTTGCTCCTAAATTCTTCACATCATAACCTATCTCGGAAGTCACACCTTTTCCGAAGCGTATCGTTGAGCAGATCATCTCAAACGCGTAATCCGTGGTCCCTAAACGGATGAAATACAACAGTACAAATGGTTGCTGTCTCTCCAGTCTCTCCATCTAACATGCGATTCATAAAGCTCAAAAGCTTAATTTATGCAATACTATAAGGGAAAGGTTTTCTACGGAACTAAATTAATTTTACAGCTCTCCTCAAAGTCTACCCGAATAAACCCGAACCTTACCACATCTACGACTGACGGAACTAAGAGGAGGAAATGGATAGAAGTGCTTGGTTAGGCATGATATGCGAGACGGCAAATCTAAGCAAGTCATAGTTAGTTTGGCGTTCACCCTCAATCGTGGAATTTCCTCATGAAAACCCAGCTAGTGGTAAATCAAGGCTCACTTGATTTAGCAGCATTTCCACACCCCATATTTCTTGTTTATCTGGAGTAGGTACCCTTTACTCCAAAATATGTCCCACACCTGTTTAGCACCGAGTGCCTGGATGAGTCAGTGGAAGAATTTTGCGGTCATCTCTAACATAAACTATTTTCCGTTTTTTCGTCCAAATATTTGACAGCATAGATTAAGCTTTACAAACACTTTATTCCTAGTAGGAAAAAACATCTATGAACAAACCGTGACCTGCTCCGTTTCTGTTTGGTCGAGCCACCAATATGGGATTAGGATCGTGACTGTGGTGAGGGCAGATGGTCCTCATGGTCTGCGATATCCGACCAAGAAAGCTACGTGCTATCTTTGATGACATACCTGGAACGATCTCACATCGCAACTAACTGCAATAAACTGATTTTCCTTGGATAAAGTGCGTTCAGTACTTGACGGATGTGGTCCCATATTGGGAAGAACAGCAGTGTGATAAACAACACAGTTCCAGACATGTGAACTTATACTGTTATAGAAAACAAAACAAAAACCATTCTCTGGTTACTTTCGCCACGTTCAAAGACATTGAAACCGATCTTCAGGGAGATACAAAAGTAACAGTAGGCAATACAAAACTGCTAAATTGCTTGAAAATGACCGAATAGAGGAAGTAAAACAAAAACTTTCTATGAAATTCAGCCATACTCTTTGCAAGCATCCTTCTAAAACGAAGCAAAGAATTCCCATTGAGCCTTGTTAGTAAATATGATTAAAAAATCAGCTTAAAAAACAGTATATAGACAGATAGTGGAATATTAATGGTAAACAATAAACAAACTGTATTCGGTGAAATGCTGACTACCGACCAAGACGGCATATCAATGTAAGGATCTGAGCTGAGACAGATCGGAATCGCCCGAGATCTTCACCACTCTCTGGTATAAAATATTTAGTTTAACTCTGCAAAACAAGCATGACAAAATCACCAAACTAGTCTTAAAGAGTATCTCTGAGCTACCACAAAATTTCATTCTTCATCCTCATTGATGCTTACAGAACTCTGCTGACTGCAGCGAACCCTAATCTTGTTCATTTAAACTGTTACGATAAGGGCGATGATCATGACAAACGTATCCCTTATACGTGCTGCAGTGCAGGAAAACTAAGCATACCATGATGGACGAGTTCCTTACAGGTGGTGTAGAGTATAAGAGACTTATACGATTCATATATTTGGCTCCGAACATGGATACAGAACAACGAAAAGGGTTGTGTGGAATAAACAGCAAGAAACAAAACAAAAACAATAACAATGGAACGAAAAATTGAGAACAGAAAAACAATTACTCCACTTCTTCCCTCTTAATGTATTCCCTTTCGTTATCCTCTTCCGGCTCTGTCTGAAAGCTGACAGCTCTACCAAAGTAAAAGTGTTAAGATATAATCAGATAATCTTTCTTACAAAAGAAATATGTTTACCTTAACTGTTTCCTCTTTAGTTTCTTCTGAATAAACTCGGAATGTGGAACCTTGAAGACGTTTTTCAGCTTCTCTTCGCTCCTTGGCAGTCATCTTCTTCGACAGTTCCTCGGCTAACATACGTTGTCTCTCGGAAACTGCGTTAAACAACTGAACAACGCCTTTAGTAGCGATTCTCTTTAGTAATCGCTCTTTCTCTTTATTTGTTGCCACATCAGGCTTCACAAGTCCGAGCAGTTTCCTATCCTCAGCCAATTTCCTTCTCTCACTCAACTCGCTTTTTGTCAGCTTCTTAATACGTTTCTTCTTCCGCTAAAGTGCGAAACAACTTAGGAATATCGCATTCTAAACCGAGAAAAATTCCACGACTCTAAAAAAACGAACCTGTTTGGCACTTTTCGAGGGCTCAGAGTGAAAGGTTACTGTGTCGGACATGGGTGATGTGACTTTTTGGTTGACAAGATCCCCATCGTCAGAATCTACAAAAGTAAATATTACCGCGCACAAGTCTAACCACCAGCGTATAACCAAGCATTTCCAGTGAAACAGAAATTTTGAACTTAAACTACTAAATGTTACCATAAAGAAACTACATCTCAATTCTATACAGCTGAAAAAAAAACAGAAAAAGCTCTTGGCGTTGTTCAATCCCTGAAGGATGCGCCATGCATCCGACTTCATTAAACATCGTTAAGGGGGAACTGAATGCATATACGGCCTTTAAAGTGATTCGTGGTGGCCTTCCGATGGCCAGTGCTGCTACAGACAAGTCTGGTGTAAATGTACCCAGCCCGAAGAAGTACGGTGGGCCTAGGGAATGGGTATCGATCCGACTTTTATTGCTGGGCGCCTTCGACCACAAAGCCGCTTTAATTATCTGTACACAATTAAATGCAAAAATCTCTAATATTTGAAAAGAACGGGTTTAATATCAGCATGATCCTAGTTAATAGCAATACGATGGTTTCTACTGTCTCCAAAAAACTAATGAACACAGAGGCGTTACCTAAAAGTCACTAGATGAATCAATTCTCAAGACTCCATCGAAAGAGGTTCACCCAACTAAAAATTCTAGACCATCGACTATTTGTGGCATCACAGGCTCACGGTATTTTTTGCCATTCCGAAAAATCTTAGCCACAATGAAGGAAATCTTGATCAGCACAACAAGGGTAAACCACTGCCTGTGCTGACGGCCGACCTGGGAACACTGGAACCTGGGAAGGCAAATCTGAGATTCCGGAGAAAACAACCCCCCGAGAGCATCCTATCAATAAGGATAGCCGTTTACAGACCCTGAACAAGGAGAAAAAACCCACAGACGAACATGATCCCCTCCAAGACTGACTTTCGCAATACAGCGAAACAAATGATGAAGGTGCTGAGACACTCACGACATCTGAGGATGGGCCAGGTAACACTCACGACATCTGAGCAAGGCCACGTGAACTGTAAGACGTATGGGAGACTATAACTATCTCCAAGCAAAATACAACAATAACATATAAGAGAATCGATTTGAATTTATAGAGTCAAAATGAAGACGTTAGGTGGAGCTGGTCCCATAGAAGGAGCACTATTCTCCGTTTATGTATGAAAAAGTTGGTACTTCTTTAAAACGAAGACTTAGGGAATATTAACACTTGACCTCAAGTGTGCACGATTTTTAGGTGCACGTACATATTTGTGCACGGAAATGCCTATATGAATACCAATATAAACATATGCATATATGTGTGTATATATATGTATATATTTAGGATACCGCCGGAAAGACAAAACTTAGTAAAGATCAGCTCAACACCTAAATGGCTAAAATAAAGAAAACCCAGTGAGAAATACCTTCACGATCCTGATCGTCGACATCAGAGTCCTCGCAGATTTCTAACACATCTCCAGTTGCGTTCATGTGTATTTTCAATACCTGAAAAACGAATATTGTCATGTTTTAAACAGAACTTTAAAAAAAACACTAGTACGAAGCCAAGGAATTTGAAATCCAACATCGGGAACGATGTCCGTCACAGGAAGTGACAGGCATGAACGGGGAATGAAGTTGGTTATGGAGATTAGAGCTATTCGATTTGAAGAGTATGATACCATCCGCAAGCCAGATTTGGATTTCATCGTCGCTGTTTGGAAAACTGCTTCATTTTTCGTTTCAACTAGCAAGCATAACCGCCTCCATACATGTGCATCGAATCGATATCTATCGAGAGTAAAGCAACTGAAAATGCTCTTGCCTTGGGAACTTGGTACTTACCTAGGTATCACAAGAAAAGTCTGAAGTAACGCCCGCTGTTCAAACCGGCCGAGGTTCCTCTGAAGTAACAAGACGACATTACTTTCAACACCATTTGACAGTGAAAGGTTGGCGATTTGCGAATTAATGAAGAGAAAGTGACCTTAGAGCAAGAATAAGACTGCGAAGACATAGGTTCACAATACGTTACTCCTTTAGAACACAAATAAACAAATAAATAAATAAACGCGTCCCACTGCGAGAATCACGAACCAGCGGTCACGTGCTGATCGCTCGAAATACCATGGATATTGCGTAACTGTAGTATCTGCTGTATGTGTAACGTGTATGCTAACCATACACATGTGTAACGTGTATGCTAACTATACAGTTGTGTAACGTGTATGCTAACTATACACATATGTAACGTGTATGCTAACTATACACATGTGTAACGTGTATGCTAGCTATAGAGATGTGTAACGTGTATGCTAACTATACACATGTGTAACGTGTATGCTAACTATACACATGTGTAACGTGTATGCTAACTATACACATGTGTAACGTGTATGCTAACTATACACATATGTAACGTGTATGCTAACTACGCACATGCCGATGTGCATTGATTTCAATACATATGCTCATGGAAATGCTACCGTGGCTTTGTTTTGAACAAGGAAAACTCTCACTATGCACTCGACTACCTTGGATAGAAATGAGTGGAATTTATAGGTTTTCTGTCAACGAGACACAACTTTTCTGCTTCTACAATTATAAAATTCGAGGCGGTCGAGCTTACCTGAGAAGTTTTGAGCACCCGAATCCCGGGTTCGGGCCTGTGAATGGAAAATTTCGGATTTTAGGAGAATTTAAGGGACAGTTGAAGAGGTGTTTCCTGAAAATCTAGCACATCCTTCAGTTTACAGGGCAAAGCGTGGTCCGTGTATGTAAAGTTCTGGATTTTTCATGTACCGTAGGTGTTCTAACTAGGACCTGTCGCTATGTGTTTGGAGGAGAAGGACTAGAATTGTCAGATACCGATTTCATTCGAGTTGGTAAGTGAAGGGGATCACATTCCGTTCTGTGAACGCTATGGCTGGTATATGAATGCGTCGTTTTCTTGTTCAGCAATCGCGAGGTTGTTAAACAGCATACATTTACTTCCATAGAAAAACAATACAATACAACAGTAGCTGACGTTTCGGCAGTATCGCCTTCTTCAGAGCTTCTTCAGAATTGTATATCAGTATACCCTTCCAGGCTCTGAAGAAGGCGATACTGCCGAAACGTCAGCTACTGTTGTATTGTGTGTTTTTCTATGGAAGTAAATGTATGCTGTTTAACAACTTCGCGATTGTTGAACAAGAAAACGACGCATTCATATTCCAATGCCGAGGTTAATAGAAAGTCGATCCTGGGAACTATGGTTGGTTCTATTACCTCTTAGTGTTTTGTAGTATGTTTCAATTGTGTTTACAAATGTAATTCCTCGTGGAAGGTCGCTTTCTGGAAAGGATACGCTTGTGGACAAGTTGTGGATGCTCGCTTACCGATGGTCCTCGATCTCCTCATTCCTATGGTCAAGCCTTTAATATCTGAAATAACACTAAGCCCAAGTTTCCAACTGCCTACTGGATTTGCATGTACGCCTGTTTTATCGATGAAGAAGTAAGTGCACACCACCTGAAAATGAACCCTAAATGACGTAAGCTGATCTTTCTGCTCTACGCTGCTGACCTGGAACATATTGTTTCCACTGTGATCCAGAAATTTATGGTATTCCCCCCAATTCGTTATCCTTAATGATTTGTGGTAAACGTAGCCTGTGAATGCTGAAAGGATACAAGAGTGCAAACCCTCTGTAGTGTTGGTTTTTTGTTGTCGTTTACTCTCGAGCTTTCTTTTTTTCTTCTTTACTTTTCCTTGTTCATACAACTTTCATTGTCTTCGTACTCGTATGTGTTTCCCGTACATTTAAAGTTGTTAGATGTCTTCCCTTCTCACTTTAATCTTTGCCGTTGTTTTTAGCAAATCGTGCACTTTCATATTTCTACTTGAAAGGAAAAAAAACAGGAACAAGGTAGCAATTCCATGTCGTTTATCCGTTTAGTTAAATCTCTGTACTGAACTTGTCTTGATCGCGAGTGCATGATGTATTTGGCATGATTTGAGAACAATTCCTTCATTGCTTTCAGAGACGATGGTTACTTCGCGTACACTCAAGGAATGGGGTGTGTTTGCCGGTCTCATAGTTGGTAAGTGTAGGATTCCTAACCGATTTCATTTTTTGTAATTCCTTTGCCTAACAGTATCCCTACCGTTGCATAAATAAGCTGTGTTTACTTTTCATTTCTTGCCTCTTGTTTTTTTAACGGCAGGGGTTTTATGTGTGATACAACCACAATGATGCTGATGTATTTGCAAAACTCCAGAGCGCAGGTGTCTGTGGTGGGGGAACGAACGTGCTATTACCCTTTCCGGGGGGCTAACGCGTTCACAACCACACCATGCGGGTCGTTCGTTTCGCCTGTCTCTCAGCTGGTTTCCCATCCGACCTGCGGTCCAGAGTTTTGCAAATATCTCAGCATCATTGTGATTATATTTCAAATCATGCCCCTTGAATATTTTTTGCACGGATTGATGTGGTTTGCTCATCCGTTCATCATCCAGAAAGATCTTTGTGTTTCAATAATTGGTTAGATTGCACTGTAGTTATTCCTTTAGTTCATTTATCTATTATTTTAGTAATGCATTTCGCCTACTACAAAATTCAAAACAATCCTTCCCTGGTTGCTCCGGAACAGAGAGCCGAGCTGTTTTATGTCAGTACCACTTTTGTTTGTTGTTCCATTCCATTTTTCTTCCTAAAAACACTGTTTCTTTTGCTGTTCATGTCCACCAGACCTTTGGTGGTTTAGTGAAAAAAACTACTTATTTGTAAAGGCTCTCATGAGGGTTTATTTACATCTCAAAAGCGCGGCGTGGTCTGCGTCATGGTTATGCTTTTGCTAAAGACTGTGAGATAACAATGTTGGCTTTGAAAGGAATTTGTCCAGAACTGCTCTTTTGGCACTCTAATCTTGTCTGCTTAATATTGCCATGATCGAAATTATTTTCTTTGTAAGGAAAACAATTCTATCGAAGCTATTTGGAAATGTCTTTCTTCAGTTTTGGACATTACTTGGTTACTTGGACTTGGACCGCCCATCTTCACTGGTTGTGCGGGGCCCCAGTATGATTTCCACTTTCTCGGAGTTTTGCTGGTTTAGTTATTGTAGTTCTCTGGAATCCCGAGGTCAGGCGGGCCAAAGTCTACCACAGGTCGTCATCATCCCAGGTAGTCCTGCCATTGTCGATTAGAGGGAGAATTACCACCATGCGACCAGTTTGATACCTTTGATACCAGGGCGGTGGTGATTCCTGGTATTGGTTTACTTTTAGCTAGGCTTCTTGATGGAAACTCCGGGATCCTTCTCAGTTTGGGAGACACTGCTGGAAGAATGAATGCCTGCTGTACATCGCAATGCGACATTCAGGAACAGGAGCCTCTCCCACTCATGATGAGGCGGTAACCTCTTTGAAGATTTGAATGTTTTAGACATTAGTATGCAAAAAGGATGAAAGGCGACAAGCTAAGTCATGGTAGAATAACGCGCTTTCATAGTAAATCCAAGAAGCTTCTCAAACAGATTAAGGAATCTTAACGAAGATTGTAAGATGCGGATGTCAACTTGGAAGCGCAGCTTTCGTCATAGTAGGTTTGTTGGCAGCGAAATGAAAGACGTTTTAATTCCCATGGTTGTAAATAGTGTGGAAAAGAGTATTGTATCAAATTAGCCCTTTAGGAGGCGCGTCCTTTTCACGCCATACATATCAGTGCGGTCTGTTGATTTTTGTAATTAACAACGACATGTCCCATGTGTAGCAAAAAATCTTGTTGCATGGAGTTATCATTTATTCTTTTAGATATTAGAGATATTTCCGAGCGAAAGAGAAGAATGTGATTTGCGATCTTTCTTCCCAAATTTGAGCAAAGAAATCAGTGTTTTCAGGTTAGATGGCTTAAAGAGAAGATCCCAGCTCTACGCCCATATGGTGTGGCTGAAGAAAAGCGTCAGCCACCACCGGAGAGCGCTTGAAAGAATTAGAATTCTCTTTGAATTGAATACGTTTTGAGTATGTCAGGATTGGTGGAGTAGTGAAGTAGCCATTGTACCTCCCTGTTCCTCTACTTTAGTTATTTCACAGTTGCATTAATATGTGCGCTGCCTATTCTATTGTGTACGTGATATATTGTCCCATTTAGGTCAGCGGATAAAGTTTTAAATTACTAATTCCTTTCTTGACCAATTGCAACTTGGGTTTTGAACCCTTTAGTACTGCTCAGAAACTCATGGGTTTGTCCTGTCAACATCGGTTTACAGATGACCACCATTCGACCGTTTGATGTGATGGACATGCTGAAGTTCAACAACGTGAATCTAGACAGCATGACCGAGACGGTGAGTGTATGAATGGTCACTAGATTACGTTTCTGTTGTGTGCTATTACTTTATATGTGAATATAAGCTGATTATGTGTGTCTGTTTCTATTATCGCTGTATGGCAACCGCATTTGATAACAGACTTGTATTGTCTCAAGATGTGACTAACCGACAGACGAAGAGTAAAGAAGTTACTGCCAAAAACCATTAACCGCAACTAAGATTTCGTTGTCTTCCTTCTTTGGAGCCGCAGTGGTTCTTGCGATGCTCTACTCCACCAGATTCCCTTTGATACGGCTATGAAGACTATAAAAGGGTAAAGGATAAAGCTCTCGGCGTTGATTAGTCCCTGAGGGATGCGCCATGCATTCGACTTCACTATGTATCGTTGGAGGTGATTAAGTGCATACCTGGCCTTTACAATGACTCGCGGTGGCCTACCGATGTATCGAGCTAGTGCTGCTATCTTCCCAGACAAATCTGGTACCAATTTACCGACCCCGGAGGGATGGAAGGCTTTGTCAAGGGCGCTGGGATCGATTCCACGTGTGTGTCGCAGTGGCGCCTCCAACCACTGCACCACACGCGCCTTTACGAAGACTATATGGTAGAAAATTAGTGTTGTGGAGATCTGATTCGAGTCATTGCGGCTCCGAGGAAGGCGAAGACTCCGAAGTCTTAGCTATAATAAGAGGCTTTAATCATATGTGCTCATAAACGGAAGAAAACATTCACGATTCTTAACGACCTTTGATAAAACTCGATTTTCAAGATTGTTATGTGTCCAATGTAGTACGTACGTGCGTGGTAAGCTGAAGTACGCAGAACTTCTGACTTGTACCTCAACGTCGAATCAGCCAATTGAACTTGACATGACTCATACATTCCAAGATTTTGTTTGGGAGATTTTTTATACCTAATGTTAAATTGCTACGATTTCAGTATGGTTTCAATTTTTACTTGTACTATCTTGTCAACTGGCCAGAGTACTACCAGGTGGCGGAGCATCCAAATGGACAGATCATGGGTTACAGTAAGTCAGCAGTTTACTTTCAGCTTTCTATTCAATAAAGGGTGCGGGAATGTTCTCTCTGAACACAATATTTCCCAAGTAGAAGCGTAGGATGTGTACTTCGACAAGTCTGATGGAGTTTTATGGCAAGAGTGGGTTGAACCATTTTAGAGTAGTGTTTGCGAAGGTGGACGTTGGCCAAGGCTAGGTAGTGTCAAGCAATATTGTTATAAAGAATGCACAAAGTCTCCTCGATAGGAAAACGAGTGATGCAGAAACTCGCAGTGGGTTTGATGTAAATGAAGTAGTTGCTATATAATTTGGGGAAGAGGCGATTCAGTACAAATTAGTGGAAACTGGTTCGGATATTGTTGCGAAGCGCCTTGGTACACAGCTCGTACTTAGTGGTGGAAGTGAGTAAAATATTCGCCATATCAAACAGCTCATTCCTCTGCACTAAGGTTAGCATCGTTTCGATTGAAGGCCAAAAAAAAAGTGCGCAATTTGTGTTATTCCTCGCAGTAGCGGGCACGGAGCTCCTCATTCGTCTCACTGGTCAATTGCGATTTTTCCTGGAATTTCTAAGCCTCCGTGCTAGAGTGTTTCCATGTGCTCATCACAGGTAGTGGTCGGAGTATCACATTCTTGCAGCGTATCTGCGATTCGTGTTGCTGCTGTGAGTCCTGCAGTTTTTTGGCAGATTGCTTGAAGACTATATACTAAAACGATTTCCATGTTAAAGTCGTGAAAATTTAATTGCCTAGCTGTCTGATTATATAGGGGCGCGTGTAGCGCAGTAGTCTGAGGCGCCCTGCAGTACACATGGGATAGCTCCCCGGGCTCACCAAACCCTTAAACCCTCTGAGGTCAGCAAATTGGTACTAGACTTATCTGGGAGGATAGCAGCACTGACTTGATATATCGGCAGGCCACAGCGAGTCATTGGAAAGGCCAGATATGCATTCAGTCACCTCCAACGATGCTTAATGAAGTCGAATGCATAACGCATGCCTCAGGGATTGATCAACGTCAGATCTTTATCCTTTTGTCCTGATTATATATGATTATGACGGTGTGAAAAAATAGGAGGGGTAGAAAACAAATAAAGCATTTTTTGGCAAAAACCTGGAATTCTGGTTTTTAGTTATGGGAAAAGCAGAAGGGAGAGATGAAAATTGGCACGGTCATGTTACTGCTCTGTCTGTGGCGCCTGATTATCGTCGACTTGGGCTCGGAGCACGCATGATGTCCACTCTTGAGCACATCTCTGACATGTGAGTTGGCTGTATTTAAGGCTAGTGAGTGTGTAAATTCCTAGCTTGATTTTTGTGCTGTAGAGATTTGTTCTATAAATGCCATAGTTGCTGTTTCGTATTAAACTTCAAGCCCAGTTGTATCGTAGGGTACTAACACATTTAGGAAGTTTTAGTCACCTTTCTTTTAAAACTTATCATTCTGTCTAGATATTTAGAGCCTTATGCCTGATAGTTGTTATTATTAGCGTATTCGGCACGAAACCGGTTTTTTGACAACAGAAAATAGTTCCTCCTCCAGTAGAGCAGCAGAGAGTCGAGGACATTAAAGGCTTATAAAAGGGACTTTGCCGTACTGAGTTAGGGGTACATTGTTTCCACGAATTACCCTGTAGTTTCAGATTTTTTAAGAATAGAAGTTCTTTTATAATGGGAGGCGAAATTGAAATTTTCAAAATTTCCTACGCTTCAAGAGCTTCAAAAAACTAGTGGTACATTATGAACATCATTGTATCCTGTTGAACTAAATTTCGGTTGTTCTGCTGCTTTCGCGTCCGAGGTACTCGGTTTGACGCTAAAATGTGAACACGAAGTTTGCTGGGGTCAAGAAAGACACTGTTTTTTGTCGTAGAGCATCAAGACTTCTATTTTATTGGTAAAAAATCTGCAAATTCTAGTGGTCTTTATGCAGTTAACAAAGCTCATTGTGAGATGAGAGGTGGTGATGTATGGCTATAGGCGGGTATTATTTTCACTTCGTACGCATTGAAATTGACACGTTGTCATTCAGGAAGAAGGCGTATTTCGTGGATCTTTTCGTCCGTGTTTCGAACCACGTGGCCATCACCATGTATAAAGCACTCGGATACGTTGTTTACAGAGAGATTATAGATTATTACTCAGGACCAAGAGACGAGAATGCTTATGGTTAGTCCAATTGCTTCCTTTGCTTTTTTTCACTGGTAGTATCCGTTGTGAGTCTATGGTGAGAATGCTGATTGACATCCATCGTAAGTGAATAGTCGTAGTTTATCAGGCGGAAGATCCATATTTTCGCTTTTCACGAAACTTATTCCAGCAGGGAAGTCGGTTTTTGAATGCAGTGGTGTCATTGTAGAATGAAAAGAAATTGTTGAAGTGAAACAATTTCATTGTTGACGCAAGACGGTTCGTTGTAAACCTTCCTTTAGGTCCTACTTTGAGATAACTATGTCACATGAAGACCTAAGTAAAAACTGATGCACGGACTTGACTAATTTCGAATAAAATTTTTATGTTAGAGACAGTACTCTCTAACAAAGGTTGAAAATGGCTAAATGTTTTTGAAAGGAGTGGATTCAATGTGCCAAGTAATATTATTTGTTAATCTATTGATTTGACGTAAAATATGAATACAACATAAACATTAAACATAAAAAGCACAATAAAGCTGAGATTGGAAGATAAAATTGTTTTTCTACTCCATAAGTGCAGTTCTTGTCTTCACATAGTTGGAGCACATTCTCTCTATTATACGCTCTGTACTGACATTCAGATATGCGGAAAGCATTATCAATGGACAAGGAGAAGAAGAGTATGATACCGTTGCCACATCCTGTTCATTCTAATGATATTTAGGTTGAAGTCTTATACTTTTTGTCTTCTTTTCAAATAAACATCATGTGGACATGTGGACAATGTCATTTCACGGGTTTGTTGCTCTTTTGTATCGCATGTTAGTACAGCCATTGCAGCTTCTTCTTTATACGTAACGTTATGTTTCCAAGGAAATCACTGAGCATGCGACTTCTTCGCGTCTTGATTGTAATTGGCTTTTGTCAAGTTCTCCTAATATATATCTATATATTTGCTATGTATGTAATATTCTAGAAATTTAGAAAATTGTACTAACTACTCCTATTCATAGTTGCAGACAGGCTATCGTGGTCTTTTTCTTTTTCAAGAGATCAATCGTTTTATTTCCTATTTTGTGCTTGTTCTGCGAATGGTCGAAGTGACCTGTTGATCTCTTTACGGGAAACAACAGTTGTCGTGTTTTGTCGAGTGGTTCGTCAATTATGTCAAGTCAAAGATCTTAGGTTATTAGATGGAGAATGAAGATAGTAACAAAGTAGGGCGATCTTCTGTTTTTAACTTGGATTCAATACGGTACTACAGCGATGGCGGCTTTGTTAATAATGAGGGTTTCGAATAGATTTCTTACACAGTCCCAGCGCGGACAAGCCATTGTAGGCGCCCTAGGCAGGTTATTCCATCCATTTTTTTTTGAGAATAAAGTTCCTTCTTTGCCGCTTTGTTGTTGCTTAATCCATTGTATCAATTCTAGGTTGCGTTTATCTCTCGGTGGCGAATGAATTCGGGATCTTTCCTTTCAGTTTTTTTCGTCAAGGAGAAGGCGTCGATGCGGAAAACTTGAGAGTATTGTGTTGTTGGAAATAAAATACGTATTCGGACTGTGTGCTACAGGTGTTCTATACTTGGTCATTGACCCATGTCAGATCAAATCGAACCATCGAAACTGCTAAGAAAAGACTGTTTCGAATGTCGTTTGACAGGCTCATTAAGCTGTGCGGCTATTGGAGCTTATGTGTTTTACCATTCAACTGCTTCGTATTACTTAAAACGGCCATATGTGAAGTTTGCCGTACGGAGTATTAGTGCTGGTCAGTGGCTTTTTCCAAACAAAACTCTTATCTGTTTTCTTTATTTTCTAAAACTAAAGGACGTGTGTAGCGCAGTGGTCAGAGGCGCCCTGTAATGCACATGGGATCGATTCCCTTGCCTCAGGTCCCGTGATCACCAAGCCTTCCATCCCTCTGGGGTCGGCAAATTAGTATCAGGCTTGTCTGGGAGGATAGTAGCACTGGCTCGACACATCGGTAAGCCACCTCGAGTCATTGTAAAGACCAGACACGCATTCAGTCTCCTCCAACGCTTAATGAAATCGGATGCATGGAGCATCCTTCATGGATTGATCAACGCCGAGAGCGTTATCCTTTTGTCCTTTCAAGGCAACTGTGAACTAATTATATTAAGCAGTGATTATCAGAATTTCTTGGAGATCTCAATATCATATCTACACTTTTTTTTATTGAACATCCACTTTCATCATTTCAGCGTTTATGTACGGTGGATTAGCTCGCTGGTTCTATTTACCTCCATTTCATTCTCTGAAGGGATCGCAGCCAGTAACCATAGTGAAATGAGCTTGTTGGTATAATAAAGAATGTCGAATTCGTACTTCAAAACCGAGGTTTACGATCCGAACATATATGAGTTCAGTTTTATCGAGCAACATACCAAGCTAGCTGTGCCATAAAAAAGCCACAGAGCAATGTGTGTGACGCATAAGTAGGTACACTGTTGTTGTGTGTTGAGACCTGACTTACTCAGGTCTCGCAGGAGTACGTGCTACTAGGTGCACCGGCTAGATTGTACCAGTAACACAAAATACGGCGATAGTTTGGAATCAGCGGAAACATATGTAGTCTTAGTGGTAAGAAACTACTAGTTTTCATGTAACGTAAAGCACCTTTGCTTTCTAAAGAACGAAGTGAAAGTTATGAAGCTTTACGAAAACGGGGAGGTAGAGTAGATGTCCCATCAGTTGCACCGTTTGTGTATCCAAATCGCACGTTTTCTCTGATAACACTTAGAAACTTGTTGTGGAGTTGTAAATGTGAAAAAATTCGGGATCTTTATCATGTTCTGTCCGTGTTTCGTAATCTTCTTATCACCTCACATTAGTGCGATGTTTTTTGGCTGTTGAACTGCGCTATGCAGCATTGAATTGGTTTTCTCGGTAAGTCGTCTTAGTAAAGACTACAGGATTTCCAACAAAAATCCAAGAAAAAATATGTCAGGAATTGTGGTGCACTCTCTGCAGCTGCACATCGACAAATTTTCTCCTAATCCATAAAGACGAAGTGCAACTAATGACGGTGTGGTGCTGCTGGTTTAATCACCTTGAAATTCCACGGCAAAAAGCTTTCTAATTAAGGAAGAATCAACGTCGTTATCACGGGCAATATGCGCCTGATCTCTTTTGGCGGTAGGAAAACGGTGATGGAAGAGGGAATTTTTGCCTTACGGTGGTTCTAAAACAAGTCAACACATTAACACACCATGAAAAGCGCATTTCGGTCTCCATTTATAACGCCAGGGAAACCTTCTCAAGTGGCTATGTTCGAGTTTTCCGTAAGCGCTTGGGTTGCGTCAAGCTTCTGATCATCATGCAGGATTCGATGTGGATTTTAAACAGATGACGTATCCTTGGCAACTCGTAGTGCCGTACTGCACAGTGGATCCGACCACAATATCTCTGGTGTGGAGATGTGATTTAACTATAAACTGAAGAAGAGTGCTTTCCTACAAGATGGAGATGGTAGCCACTCACGTTGTATAGAATTGGTTCCCTAAATGGTAAATGACATCGAGGAATACACGATCGAAGAGATGTCAAACGAATAGAACTGAACTTAGTTTTCTAATGAGGAGGTTGCGATCATATTCGGCGCCAAGAAGCAGTTGCTGGAGAAGAAAGTGGTATTAGTAATAGACTTCGGCTATAGAAGGTCCTTACAGGAATACGAAACTGGGGGAAAACCACTGAGCGCAGCTCAGAAAAACGCCAGAGAAGTTGTCGTAGTGTTTATATCTACACATTGATAGAACCATCTCTTTTAAAATTTTGGCGGTACAGCGTGAGCTTTGTGGTTGGTAGGATAAACAGATGTCAAGTCTTAAAGAGAAATAGGTCAGTTATAACAGGAAGAGTAGATAACAAATGGACAAAGAGAGTGAGACTTTGTGGATATCCACGAGAGAGTTCACGCCTAGAAGTGTGTAAACATGTATACATTCTATGGCTAGGTTTGAGTAGTGGTCTATGAAATTGTCTTCACTGTCTTTCGAGTGCATGGATGTGGAGTTGAATGTTTGAGCATTCAAGTTGCTCGGCTTTGTCATTCGTGGAAGTGGTGAGGTTCTTCTACAACGTTGAAAAGGATGTTTAACTCCTACAGATAAGTCGTGAATTTGCCTCCATTAGGAATCTTAGATTGACATATCGTCTTTACTAACATTGTAATCTAAAGGTTCATGTCACTTTGAGGCATAGTTTCTCAGGTAATGAAAAATTCGAGTGCGGTTGGCATACACTTCTATGATGCTCATGTTCTTTTTTTGGAAACATCTAACCACTCTCGATTTTAGATAACAATTCTGAGTAATGTGGACCTGGTGTACGTGATAGGCGTCTAGAAACAACTCATCCCTCTAATATACCTGGTGCCTTATAAAACATCTGAATAATGAATACACCAAAATTTAGTATGAGCTAGCTCGAAATTTGATCAGCAGTTAGCCTAGGTATTAGGAATGCGTTTACTTCAACCTTAAAGCGAATGCTACTAAGGTAGTTAGGAATACCTTATGAAGGGCGCTTTTTGTAATCGTTGTCGTAGCACCATGACTTATACAGACGTCCACATTATTCGATCATACGGTAGACATGATTTTAATTTCTGACTTTTCCTTCTGTAAAGTGATAAAGCTCACGGCGATGATCAATCCCCCAAAGGATGCGCCATTTATTCGAATTCAACAAGTAGCGTTAGAGATGATTGAATGCATATCTCGCCTGTATATTGACTCATGATGGCCTACCGATGTGCTGAGTCAGTGCTGCTATCCTCCCAGACAAGTGTGGTAACAATTTGCTGACCCCGAAGAGAACGAGAGTTCGGTTGGTGGGCCTGGGACGCAGGATCGCTCCCATGTGTATTGTTGGGCTCCTCTAACCACAAACGCTACACGCCCATCCCCCTTCCCCCCTCCCACCCACTTTTTTTCGCTCTTAATTTCGTTGGGAATTTTCAAAGTTTCCCATGTTTAGGATTCAACGGCGATTGCTAATGAATTGGTGTAGATGGATGTTGATGTGATATTTGTGATTGGTGTCAGTGGATGCGGAAAAACGACCGTTGGTCGACAACTTGCTGCACGCATAGGCTATACTTACAAGGATGGAGATGATTTTCACTCGGAATCCAACTTAGCGAAGATGAAAGCTGGTCAGGAACAGAATTCGCAGACAATTACGGTTGTGCTCAAGTATTCAGCGTTCAGTTTCCGATGCTCTAAAAATCTTTACATCTTACAAATGCGTTAATGTGGTTGATTCTAATGCTTAATAAGTAGTGGATGTGCAAGTAACTACGCGTTTTCGTAGGCGGCACAGCATGGCACTCTTGTATATCTGTTTTTTTCTATTTCGCGTTACAAATATCATAAATCTAAATTCAAAATGCCCAATAATTTTAGCTGTCTATCCTGATGCGCCAGCATTACAGCATCGTAGTTCTTGATTACTTATTAAAAAACTTAAACTGTTCAAGCGGAAAGACTAGTGGGGATACGGTATCGACCATTTTTAGTGCTATCGACTCGTGGACTTTCAGATTGGTGGCGCGATTATTCATAACATTCATAAAACGACACCGGTTTCTGCTCGTTCATCTGCTAATCGCCAATTCAGTGAATGTCCTGCTTTTCAATTTGCGACGGATAAGAGCGACTCTCTCCGGCTATATGACGTGAAATAACGGACTTATGACATAGCTGTGTCCACTAGGAGTTGCTGAACTATTTTTGTTCTCAAATTCGTAGGTTTAAAAGCAAATTATCGTTTCCTGCCGTGAGACCATGCGAACTGTGTTACCGTATGCTAAAAGTGTTGACAATAAGTGATTGAAGAGAAGAGTTTAAACTATCTATGTAGAGCATAATCGTATTAAGAGTTGAAAATGTGGGCTAGAAAGGCAAGATTAGAATATTTATAGGAATTCCACTTAATGACGAAGATCGTATGCCATGGTTGACATCGATTGGTGAATACTGTAGAACTCATAAAAATGTCGTGGTAGGTTGTTCTGCTTTACGCGTTCAGTATCGAAATATGTTGAGGAAGAATGTTCGCTGCCGATTCATATTCCTTAGTGTGAGCAGGTTAGTTTGATTCGTGTTTAATCCAACGTTTAAGTGAATCTTACTTGAAAAACGACAAAGTAAATCTGAGCAAGGAAAGTGTAGTATGCTTTGTGAATCTCCACTGAATCCTCCATCTCCTTGCTGTTTTCAACAATTCTACGCTTTTCTACCTCCAGATCATTCAAGTTTGTTTCTTTTATATTCTTTTGTATTTTTTCAGACAGCTTTTGGAAACTCGTTTGCGGAAAAGAGCAAATCATTTCATGCCTACTTCTCTTCTGGACAGTCAACTTGCCACTCTAGAAGATCCTACTGAAGAAGAAGATGTTGTGAGTATAACGATACAGGAAGAAACACCTGATCTCATTGAGATAATATTAAAATATCTAGGAGATAGAAATAGTTGAAGCCTTAGAATAACTGAGTGTTACAGATTGAGTTGGGCTAATCTTTGGGTTGTTAGTGTCTGCAAGAATCGTGAATTTTATAGTTGTTCCATTATTGAAGTGAAAATTTTTGCGATGTTGGTTTCGTTCCTGTGAACGCTTATAGATCGCTTAGTTTTATTTGATGTACTAAATGAACACAAGCGTTGTGGTATTGATTGTGGCTAATTAGGACTTAATAGTAAGTGTTTGCAACAAATTACTCCTTACCATCTTGCAAAAATGTTCATATAGTTATTGAGAAAGCTCGATTCATTAGGTACCCTATCGTTCTCTACACTAAACCGCACATTGTTTACAGAACTTCACAGTGTTCATCCTTTTTGGATACTTGTATGGCTTGCTCTCATAAGATGCGCGCTTCAATTCGTTTCCTTGCATTACAACCATCTTTCACGAAACTGGTCTGGTTCATTTCCTGCCTTAGCTGCGGCTTAAAAATCTACAGACCCTTCTTGATTTGTTGAGTACTGGATGAGCATGGTATTCGTACTTCGTTGGATTCTCAAGGTAGCCGTACTGCAGCGTTCCCAGATCCTTCTTGCTGACAATCATCGCACATTGGAAGGTGGTTTGCTGCCTTTCAACTGTCATTCTTCAAAGTCATTTGCAATTCTTATAGTTAGTTGATCGACTGCTCGAGGTATGTGCAACAGGTCGAATTCCAGTGTTTTTATGGATAATAGATCTTGAACGATTTTGCTAATACAGTTACGATTTTAATAGATCGCGAAGTTATTCTGCTCGTATTACTATCTAAATGTGCATTAGAACTGGAGAAGACTCCAGTATTTTTCACTTATGCGAAGTCAGTATTCAAAGCACCACCTGTTCTTTTTTAGTTTTTATATGTCTTTTGAAGACTTTGACAACGTTAGTCGGATTATTGCCGAGTGATTTAAACACCTGCTACCTGACTGAAGCTCTCTTCTGTCACTTATGGAGTCTGACGACGATTCTTTTTAGTTCACTACAATTGAGAAATTTATCTGAATTGTTGAACCAATACCAGGATTCACTACCGTCCTGGTATTAAAGTCGTAATCTCCCTCTGATCCACAAGGGCTGCGACTGCCTGTGGTGGTGAAGACCTGAGGCAGGCTTTGGCCCGGCTGACCTCGGGATTCCAGGGGACCACTATGGCTTAACTAGCAAATCTCGGAAAATTGGAGATTACGCTGGGAACCGCACAAAATGTGAGGATGGGCCATTCAAGTATCAAGTATCAAATATCTAAATTGTTTTGGTTAATCGATAATCGTTGAGGTTGTTACATATTGCTATTATGGCTAAAGCTTCGGAGGTTTCATTTTCTTCAAAAGCGCGACGATTGTAGTCGAGTGCTCACAGCAGCTTCTTTGATGTGGGTCTTCGTAGTCGTCGCATCGAGTCGAATCGAGGATAGCGGAGAACAGCACGAATGACCAAGGACCATCCTCTAGGGCATGGGGAACTGCTTTAATGAGTCAGATCACCTCAATACGGCTACAGTCTTCTATAAAAGTGCATTGCTGGATGACGCCACTTCATTCGTGCAGTGCTCCACTCTACTCGACTCGACTTGATACGATAACTATAAAGATAACCCATATTGAAAGAATAAAAAAATGACGACACTCGACTTATATCGTCGCGGTTCGGAAGAAGGCGAAACCGCCGAAACGTTAGCCAGAAAAAAAGATTTCTAACAATCTCGTGTACGCTTATGGGTGAACCAAAGCGTTGATTGTTCATGGTGAAGCTCGCTGAAAATTCGAATTGAAAACTATCTGAATTATTCAGAAACTATGACTGTCAATTAGTTCAATTAATAAGAGAGAACTGGGCTTGAATACATGTCTATCTATTTACGTAAGTATTGGTGCCAAATGATGTGATTTAAGTGATCGCTCGCGTCATGCAAACAGAGTTTGATGAGCCAAGAGTGAAAAATTGGAAAGAGCAGCGTGATGAATTAAAAAAGAAAAGAAGAGTGGAAAGAAGGAAGTTAAGAATGAAGATTAAGAAAGGATAAATTGGGAGGGTGACAATTAGTCATAAATATATCACTTCAATTTCGCATAGTAAAATCACAGCATCTATATTTATGCGGTTTCACTTGTGTAATGAAGAACTCATACCCTTACATATTTTAAAGTAGTAATTTACTTGTTATTTATAACATTGTAGGGAAGTACTTTTACGAAAAAGCTCGATACATAGGGCTCGAAATCAACTGAATATAACAAAATCGAAAAAGGAATTAAACTATCGTTTGTCCATAAAATGGAATCAGAGTTTTCCAAGGTCCCTCGAATAGATCTGCTACATTGATGACTGGGAAGCGGAATAAAAAGTCAGCATTGGAAATTACGTCGTAAAACAGTAGCAAATGAATACACATGAATATGGATCCAGAAGTGAAAACTGGTTGTTGAAGAACTACTCGTCTTTGATCAGAAAAAAGAGGAAGACCAATTTTTAGCACTTATGATGTTCTCAGATGGAACGTTTAAGCAGCGCTAAGCCATGTAGCAAAATCACATTAAGTTGCCCACAAGTACGCTAAATTCCACGTACAGTGTTCCATTTAATACAAATAACTCGCGTTTGTTTGCTCCGACTTAAAACCCATATCGTAGTATTGCTCTAAGTGGTCCTAAATTAATTTGTATGAAGAACATTATTGGGCGAATAGCACGGTCGTCGTGATGGCGATGATCACGAGCTCGGTGCTTGTTCGGTCCCGCTCCAGGCTGCCCAAACTTGTTATTCCTCCGGAGTCAAGAAATTGGTGGCAGAGTTGTCTGCGATATTTAGTGACTTCAATCCAAGTTGGAATGCTTTATACAGGCTACCTTAGGACTCTAAGGAGAATCGACTCGGCGACCATTCAAGGTATTCACAACGAAAGGAAAATCCCCAAGCAGCAGCTGAAGGCACACGTGAAAGAATGGAAGACCTTCGTGAATGATGGATGCGAGGAAACGAATCAAATGCGAGAAACGCTGTGATCCGCATAGGAGATATGGTAGACGCGTATGAAAAAAGGAACATTGATTTTATACATATTTTGTGATTCAAGTGAAAAAAGCATTAGTCTCCTTACCGTTTCTTCTCCGTGTTCATCAGTGTTTAGGGGCGTGTCCTGAATAGGATTGAGATAAGAAAGTCGTCAAAGTTTAAGGTTGCCGGCGCATGCGATTATATCCAGACAAGCTCCTCTACTATGCGAAACTCGTCGTGGACGGGCCGAAATATGGTCGAAAACTCGCCACCACAAGCGGGCACGGTAGCTATAAAAAGCCACCGCATAACATCAAATATTACATTTCCCATCCAATCGTTTCTTTTTCTCCCTATTGTTCTATTTTATAGCTAGGAACCTCTTTCTAATAAACTAGGAAATTCGCGATCAAGGGGTTTCTTGTATACGTCGCATATGCGCGTCGAAAGCTATGTGTTTTATCAATTGTGCGATCGTTATAGAAATTAGGCAAGATTTATGAAATTGAGGTGCTGTTTCTATATGAGTTGCAGTTTTTTTGACTTTGACTCATTTCATCTAGATCAACTTTTTAAGTTCAGTCTCCAACCACGCATAAATGAATAACTGTTTAAATGTTTTGCTACTACACTACATTTTATCTCGTATGAATCAATACTTAATGTTTTCTTTCAGTATGCAACTAGTTTTGCTTGTCGCTGTGATAGGAAGCGGCCACGCCTTTCTGTTCGGCGGTGGTGGTGGTGGTTGTGGTTGCGGATGCCCACCACCCCCCTGCCTGTGGAGGAGCAGCTCCTTCCTCGGGTGGATATGCTGTTCCACCAAAAGGTTACGCAGTAGCGCCATCGAGTGGTGGATACGCATCGGCACCTATTGCTCCACCTCTACCATCATACGCTGGTGCATCTTCTGGTGGATATGCTGGAGCGCCACCACCTCCTCTGCCTTCATATTCACAGTCAGCTGCATCTTATGGTGCTGCACCTTCTGGTGGGTACGCTGGTGCTTCCCAACCCTCATATGCAGGCTCTGGCGGAGGGTCTTATGCTGGTTCAGCGTCCGCTGGATATTCAGGGGCTCCAATTGGAGCAGCACCTGGTTCGTACTCAGGAGCCCCCGATTGGGGCAGCTTCTGGCTCGTATTCAGGAGCCCCGACTGGAGGGAGCTTCTGGTGGGTACTCAGGTGTTCCAAGTGGGCCAGCTTCTGGTTCGTATTCAGGTGGACCAACTGGACCAGCTCCCGGCTCGTATTCTGGGGGGCCAGATTGGAGCAGCTTCTGGTGACTACTCAGGAGGCCCGAGTGGAGGTGCCTCTAGCGAGTATTCAGGAGGTGCTAATGGGCCGCCTCCTGGTGGATATTCTGGCGAACCCGCTAACCAAGCTCCCGCACAGAACTACGGCGGACCAGAGCAGAGCGGACCACCTCCAGGTGGTTACAACGGTCCTGTACCTGGCTCTCCAAGCGATGGTGCGCCATCAAATAATGAAGTTTCCACTTCAGTTGGTTCTCCTGGAACCTACAATGATCAACAAAGCAGGTTCCAACGACATATCTAATGATCATGATGTAAACGTAAATATATGTATATTGGAATAATAAAATGTTTTTGTTATCATATAGATTTGTTATAGTTAAAAAACTTATAAAAATAAAAAAATACCTTGAATCACCGATATAGTGGCACACTGTCGTGGAGGTGAACACAAAATCATGGAAGATTACTTTTAGGTGAGCAAACTATTTTTAGGAACAACACTGAGTATGTACTTTGTTCTTAGACTATTTAAAAGCTGAGTTCCGCAGTAGGCTAGAAGCAACTCTTGCTCATGTTTTTAGATGTGTCCCGCAATTGTAGTCTCTGAAATTACATGAAACAAGAGATGGAGGGTTGAGAGAGTATTTTAAACACGTAGGACAGAGCATTTTTTCATGTGAAAAAAACGAAATGTTGGGACTGCTTTTTATGAGGAAGACATAAAATCTTGTTGTAATACTTTAGTTCTGTTGAAGTCTAACGTACTAGGGAACATTTGAAGGAGCCTGAAGAGTTTTCTAGGCCGCAAAAAGAAAAGCTTCTCTAAAAGAACAGATGGCGCTACCAGTACATTCGTGATGTGACATCATGACGAAGTAATGCAGAAGTTCAGTATGATATCAATTCGGCGTAATCTAAATATGACTTCGAATGGAGAAACATGTTCTGTTTCTGTGCACTGAATGCGCTGTGCTGTATTGTGTATGTGTAACTGTATTGCAATTTCTTCAACTCAACTTTAAACCCAAAGAAATAATTGGCATTTCCATCTGATTGTGGTTGTCATGGTATATATGGCAGCTTATCAATCTTCGAAAGTCCAGGATGGCTGAAAGTTGGAAGAAAGAAGGACCAGAAATCCTCTTTCACTTATGTGGTAAGGTATGGAGATCACTGCCAGTATCGCCGTCTTAGTAGCAGGTTCCACAGCACTGGAATGATTTATCTTTCTACTCAGATAGAATCATATTTCTGGCGCCTGCGTTAACGCGAGTAGAATCACAAGGTCAAGATAACTGGCAGTGAAGCAGTTGTTCTTTGTCGTCTTCAATGCATTATTGAACTTCTTGCAAAACGCCTGCTTGGGATTTAGTTGTAGCTCAATCTTTTCCCGCGTTTCGTTGAAATCGACGAACATTCATTTCGCATGGCTAATGATAGAGTTTACACCATCAACAAAGCGAAAACCATACAATTGCCGATAGACGATTTCGACGGCCGACAGAACATCCTCAGCAGTGGATATGAGCTATTCTGGTAATATGCTATCACACTGTTACTATATAGGTCAATACTAGTGAAGTTACAGAATGGTCGAATTTTTGCACAGTAGTATATCTCATGAAGGATGCAGGGTACCCTGGGTGCGGAGGAGAATCACGATTTCGTCTCAATCGAGTTTTTTCTTGGGCTTTTTAAGTCGGTTAAAATGGCGAAGCGGTCCTTGGTGCTCTCGCGATATCTTACTAACCTTCATTATTGTGTGGATACGGCCAATCGTGTTAAATGCTTTCCTAAGTGAGAATGACTCGACAAAGCAGAGTGTAGGTGACAGTCAAATTGCACAATAATTTCCGATTTCATGATGGTCTGCATTCCCGTGCAACAGCGGAGTCCTTCTGGTTATCAAATGACTAGCAGAAGACTTTTGAAAGACCTATTTTAATGAGTCAATGGCATTGATCCCGTTCATTGACAGTCCTAATCTAACCGGGCGCTGATTTGACCCCGCTCCTGATCCTCAGACCTCTAATCCCTCAAAGTTCGTGAAATTGGTGCTAGGCATGTCCTCGCCAATCTCACTTCCTCTATTCCACGTGGAAACGCTTTAGCACGACTATCTCGGGGTTCCTGGGAAAAAGCGACTCAACGGGTATTCAACGACATTCGTTACAAAGAATAGTGAAAACAGGAGCAGGCTGGTGAAAAGGTGCATGCGTACTCTTTCTTTGATGAGCTTACACGAGGTTCATTTATATATTTATTGTCGGCTAACGTTTCGACGTCTTCGTCTTCATCAGAGCATCAGCAACATCAGAAGATGCATGTCTATCTCATGCGGAGTGTATAAGCAGATTAACTGTTCTGTGAAATACAACCACAATGCTGCTGAGATATTTGCAAAACTGTGACTTCAGGCCAGAGCGAACCGCGAGTACTCTTTTGGGAAATCACTGCTACACACATCACTGAGGCCCTCGCTATTCCTTTCTCTCAGCGGGTCTTTTTTCACCCTAACCGCGCTATCAGCAATCATCCATCATTTACCGTTTTGAAAACATCTGATCATCACTGCGGTCGAATTTCTTATAATCCCTGCCGTGGAATAAAAAAATGGGCAATAGATAAAAGTTATACATTGCGATTTCAACTACAGCCTCAGCTTAACTGGGTTTAATGCCGATCTGTGCTCCTCGGAGCAATCTCGTTGACGTGTGATTGCTGGTGGAATCGCAAGTGTAAAAAGACTGGCTGAGGGAAAGGCAGAGCGAGGGCTTCAGCGGTGTTGTGCGTAAAAACATGACCCTTGGAAAGGGTGATCGCTGTTCGATCTGGCAAGTGGTCCAAGTTTTGCAGATATCTCAGCAAGATTTTATTGTTTTATTCCACATAGTACCCTGTTGTGGGAAAATAATGAGAGGTAGGTAAGAGTTATACACTACCAAGAACTTCAATGAAGCTGAGATATTTGCAAAACTCTGAACCGCAGGCGTCTGTGGTGTGGAACGAACGCGCTATTAAAGGACCCACATGGTGTGGTGGTGAACGCGTTAGCCCACGGAAATGGTAATAGCGCATTCATTCCCCACCGCAGACACCTGCGCTTCAAAGTTTTGCAAATATCTCAGCATCATTGAAGTTATATTTCGCAATATACCCTGCCATTAAAAAATAGTAGGGAGTAAATAGCAAGTTAAAACTACCAAGAACTATGTAAAATATACCAAGAACCCTAGAGTGGACAGCAGTGAGGAATGCCCATAGAACACAAGTGATCTAGCCCGTACCTTCGCATCGACTTTTGATGTGGTGTGGTGCAGTCCACGACCATATGCGACTCTAACCAGCTCTTCTTTCTCAGTGGAAGGGATGTAAAAGTGCTGGCTTTTTCGAGAAGCCGCTGATCGTTTGATTGCCGTTTAAATTTTCATCTTTCTGTATATGTTATTGAAGCGTTTAGCTTAGTAAATTGAGTATCAGTATACCCTTTGAGGCTTTGAAGAAAGCGATACTGCCGAAACGTCAGCTTTGACGGAATAAGGAATAAAGTAAATAAAATAAAGGAATACGAAGACCCAATGTTACGTTAGCACAGCACAGTGGCTGTTCTTCACGTAAAAGCCGAACATTTATGAGTGTGGCACCTTACGTTTTCTCCTTTGAGCTGGCCTTTTGTAGCACTGATTGTGGGCTGTTGCAGAAAATAACTTATACGTTGTGAGTCGAACACGCGAGCTGCTCAACGAGGAGTCAGCTTGTTGTGAGGACCACAGAGTCCATGTAGGAGGCAGTGCGTTGTGAGCAGCGCACTGTGGCTGCTTAACCAATAGCTAGGATGTTGGGAGCACAGTGTGTGTTGTGGCTTTGAGCTCACAACTTTTTATGAATACCTAGTCGTTGGGAATAATAGTCCTTGTAGCGTCTTTTGCGTGTAAGCCGCTGAGTAGAACGCCTTGAGACACTGGGTTACAGCTTTATGATTATAGTAGCAATAAAAACAATAACAACAATAACAATAGACACTGGACGAACTCTACGAACACTCGAAGACGAACGAGGATGGGCTGCTTGTTTTACTTCTGTAGTGGGTGGGGTTTTGATAGAGCGAACTAGAGATAGCGCCTAGAGAGAGGTTCTAAACGTTTTCTCAACTAGCACAATCTGATAGGGCTACATGTGAAAGGGCGCAGCTGCTCGTACAGAAACTTCATTGGAACGGCAGATGCTGGAAAGTACATTCAGCAGACTGCTGATCATTCAGTGCCCGAACTGTCGGACAAAGAAGAGCAGTTTATTGAAAGAAGTTATAGAATCCTCTTCCAACCAATCGCGAGGCAACTGCATGAGTGGCTAACAGACAATTTAGAGAAGATGGGAGGCTAACAGACAATTTAGAGAAGATGGAAAGATAAGATAGTTACAGGTGAACGGGAAACATACGCTAATATAGAAAATAGGAACTATTTGGGGAATAGTTCCTATACTCCCCACCGCGATTTAAAATAATAACACAATGTATGTAACAGGAGACGTTGGGGGAGAGGTGGGCATAAACAGTTTTGTGTGAGAGAGTAAAGATGCTTGTTATGACGTAAAAAAATATACGTGGGAAGGGGAAAGAAGTACGAACGCTCATCAGCTTGTGAAGGCGGTGTTTTGCTGCAGGTTGTGTGAAGTCGCATGTGCTGCAAAGTTGGAAGTCCTCTGCTCTGACTGCTTCTTGTGGTGGTGAAATGCGGTGCAGCACTGGGCGTGAATGTCGGACGTTGGTGTATCCTTTCGCCTTATTAATGCTGATGTTCATTGCCTGTGGAGGTGTTATGAGGCGGAACGATGGCAATGTTGTAGAACAGCAGAGTAGAATACCACGCGTGCAGTAGAATATAGTGGACCTGATTAGTTGGAGTTGTATAGGAATAACGTGGACAACTTTTTAGAAGTACAATATGCTGTGAGTATTGGATTACTGTGTTTGAGCATAGTATTCCTGGTTGAAAATTAGCACTGAATGTAAGACAGCCGAGATGACCATGAAATGGTTATCATGATGGTGGCGTAGTGGTTGTAACAATGTTGACTGATTGACTGTTAATTATTTTCCACTGAATACGATGCTCGTGAAGTATTATTCGTGGAGGAAGATTTATGACTTCGATTGATTGTGGAGTTTCTAAGATCTTACAGTAATCATCCACACACACTTCGTACGCGACGTTATCAGGTGAAAAAAGGGGTGGACTCCTCCTTTTATGGATTTTACATGTGGAAAGTTCGGAATTTGGTACGAAATCATCCCCGTGAATGCTCACTCAATCACTGTAGAGTGACGAGCTCCAAAAGCGTGGCGTCCCAAAAAATATTACTATGGCTAGAACCATGATTGACTGTATAAGGGAAGAGCCACTTCTATGAAGTTTTCTGGCATGTAAGGCTCGGGTATCAGGAGTTCGCGGTATCCGCTTTTTGACGAGATTTTTGTTATTCTGATGAAACACGGCTGGATTGTCAACGTCTTCGGGTACCTTTGCTTGTGGGATTTGTGATACAGTGAATGCATCGTTTGGTTGTTTATTTGTATTTGTTTTTAGTAGAGGAAATGCCTCATATTCGTCTGGCCATTTATCATGTTCGACGAGAGCAGTATTACCTTCGTGTAAAGTCCAATATTGATCCCACTTTGCTAATTCATTTTCGTACTGATGTATCACTGAAACTCCCTTTTGGTCTTCGTGGTGTATGTTCATCAACTTGTCGAGTTCCGAATTTTTTAATTTTTCCCGTGTACAGATGTCCAAACGCGTGGGAAGGAAATGTGTCCCCGATAGAAGTTCGATATGTGGTTTACCTTTTTCTTGTGAGGGCCCATAGTTGGTCGCATCCAAATACAATACAAGGTTTTACTAGTAACTTATTTTTAGTAATGTCGATTTGTGTGTTGTACTTCTACTAAGTCTATATCCTCCGGACAGATAGGTGCCGGTTGATAAGGTTTAGTGATAGTGTTATGTGTAAATAGGATTAAGGAAACTGGGTGACCATCCGCGTCCCATGCTTCTAAGGGGACTTTCATTGCAATGTACTCTTGCACGTCATTAGAACCTAAGGTGTTGAGACGTAGTTTGGTTTCTTCCATGGTGGGTAACTGAAGTTCTTGTGCAAGTTTTTCGTGAATAAATGGTAATTCGGCTCCAGTGTCTAAAATGACCGGCATTTTTTGTAGGCGGTTTGTTGTGTGATTCAGTACAGCCATCCACTTCTCCCTTGGGTACAAATGTTGACTGTAAGGTCTTGAATGGCCGAATTATGGTTCCTTCAACTTTTGGTGGCGTCTTTTTCACTAAGCAATTTAGCTTGGACGTGAACGTAGACATCTTTTGATCACTTTCCTTAGTGTCGGCCTTAATGCCAGTTTTATGGGCTACATATTTTGAGATCTCCCTCATATCACGGATCCCGATAGCCGGCTAGTCGCCATGCTACGTGGCGCGTCCCCCGCGGGTAGGGGATTAATCGCAGAACAAAAGTGACCTTTGCTTCCCTGAGACGCACGTGGATCCAGGACATGGACTCCGTGTTTCTGCTGCGCTGATTTGGCATATACTTTCTGTATTTACGAGGCGTATTCGTGCATGCGTGAGTTGGTGCGTTGTGCATTCTAGTTTATGAGGATTGTATTCTACGAGTCAATTCGGCCAAAAAGCCTGCAATCAAGTGACAGGGAAATGTATGGGAGACGGGTAGGAGTCCCCCTCTAACAAATAAGCTCCATGTCCACTCTGGGAGAGCGTGGCAAGCTACTCGTGAGTATACTCAGGCGCCACGTTCAGAGCCCAACAGGTTACACGTGGGTATCAAAAGAAACAAGAAGCTAAAAAACAGTAAAAGAAACGGGCCTCATTCCCCTGACCCTGAAAGAGCCCTCAATTCGGCAGCGTTAGGTAGGACGAGTACCGAGAGGCTGCTAAAATCTCAGTGCCAATGGAAGCTGCCTGGATTGCAAAGAACTAAGGTGAGATCTGTACCTACAATGAACGCACACTTGCATCCGAGTCCTCGACAGAAGACTTGGTCATGTAATCATGTAAGCAAGAAGGATAAGGTACGACATCATCGGCCTGGCCGAAACGAGACGACGCCATCCATTCAACGCCGTCTGTGACACCGGAGAAGAACTGTTCCTCGGAAATGCGACAGTAGAGGAGTCGGCGGCATCGGCATTCTCGTCAATACGAGTTTGTCCATGGACATCGATTCATTCGATCAACTAACAACCCAAATCGGACGTTTACGATTAAAAAGATGTCGATCAATTCCGGCTTAGACATTCTTCGTCGTTTACGCGCCGGCATTGAACTATGACGAAGGAGAAGTCGAAGCGTTCTATATTGACTTGTAGAAGTTCTACAGAGAAGACCATACATTCTTCAAGGTCGTCATTGGAGATTTCAACGTCAAGACTGGATCAAGGAGAACGTGTGAAGAATGAAGAACGTTACATTCGGATCCACGGATTAGAGTGGAACGAACAGGGATGAACGGCTGTCCCAGTTTATCATGACGCAGTTCCCTCAACGCTGGACGTGAGATTCTCCCAGTGGGGAGTCACCTGTATTACCTGTAGCGCCGTTGATCGTCGAGTGACTAGAGTGGACGCCAGTAAATCTTCCACTTTTTCCCTCTCGCGTGCAAGAATATCCCAGTAGGTTCTGCTCGCTCTAGGAACTCGCTGAGCATCACAGCTTTCTTCTAGGGTTTTCGTGAAGAACTCTGACCATCGAATCGGTGGTCATCCTGCAGTGCGTTTAACATTCCGAGAAATCCACCCCCTAACGGCTGTTGTCAATCGGTTGTCATTCATACGCACCACGTGCCCGGGCCACCATATTTTCGACTGCATGGAGTACAGAACGGCATCTTTGACTTTTGATCGTTGACGCAGGTCGGAGCTTCGGTTCCCACCCCTTGCTTGTGTTTAACGGGATACTCCTGGCATCATCCTTTCGACTGAGCGTTCAATTACGCTGCGTGATCTTTCATCCTGCTTACGCAACGACCAGGTTTCTGACGCATACGTTAGGACAGAAAGTACCGTTGAGTCGAAAAGGTGGGCACGGAGTCGGGTGTTCTTTGTTCTCCTCACTGCATCCGCGATACTCTTGAAAGCTCCCCAATCCGTTCGTTTCCTTCTGCTCAACTCCGGAGCTAAGTCGTTCAACATGTTGATTTCACCACCTAGATAGTCACAACTGGACCATTCAGAGACATTCGTTCCCTTGAGCATGGATGGGGCACACGAAAACAATCCGTTGCTCATGAACATCGCTTTTTGTGAGATCTAGTCGAAGACCGATCTTTCCACAGGTCTTATCAAAATCGGCAAGCATTCGTTCCTCTTGGCTAATATTTCGTGTTATAAGGACGATATCATTGGAAGAGAGAAAATGATGTAATTGCCGATTACCGATTTACACTTCCAATGTTCGCATGACGTTCTCGAGGGTGAAAGTGTACAATTTTGGCGAGATGGTATCGCCTTGCCTACCCACTCTTTTGACGTCGACGTTAATATCGTTGTAGAATGCTGTGTTGTCCGGTGTTGCTGTTGTCTCAAAAATTATACATGGGATCAGACCATTCCTTCTTTTGTGCAAGATTTCGTTCCGCGGAAAGGAGTTAAACCCGCTAAATTGAAAAAAACGAATTCCCGGAACCTTTATAAACTGGAATTGGTTCAATTCATTAGTAGGCTGTTAGGAAGATGCCGTGACTGGATGCATATTTATCTTACACAATTTCTCGTGACCTACGGAGGCATCTGTTCACTGTTTTTATCCTTCCACCCATGTTCGTTACCAGGTTGCTAACCTTGAAGTGAGAGAGGGCTGCGTTTGCATAGGACGCTAGACGAACCAATAACCACCTATGTGCTGCAGGGCATCCATAACCACCACGCTGCATAGGTCCGTGCTTGCATCAAGCTATTTGCAGGCGTCGGTCGGAATTGAAGTTGAGGAAAAAATTATAAGCTTTACAGCAAGCATACTTATTTAGTCGATTGCATTTTGACCACGAACCTTTCAGAAATGTTGTAGGATTTTGATTCATTAATTCTCTGATCCCTCCCAACGCTTTGCCGCCTCATCTTGGCTGGGATGTGTTCCTGGGTGTGGGGCTGTGACGTGCAGCTGTGGATTCATTGCTCAGCAGGTATCGCAAGCTGAGGAGTCTGACGTTCCCATCAGGAAGCCCAGTTAAGAGTAAACCAGTACCAGGATCCACCACCGTCCCGGTACCAGACTAGTCGCATGGTGGCAAATCTCGCTCTGACAGCAGCAAATTCTGCAACCAATCGATCGACCATTCGACAACGATGTAACAAGCCAAAAGATATGAAACAAACTGGAAAATTCCTGATATGATGATGATCACTTGAACAGAATGGGCGGGTCATAGTAGAAATCGCTCATATCATTGAAGAAGGAATATTCTTAACATAGTATTTCACGTGCTTACCAAGTGAAATGAGTTTATATAAAAAAATGGGGTAATCTGGTTCTGCAGAACTTCCAAGACTAAACGAAGGATTATCGAGTTCAATAAGAAACATCACAGCAGTACAAAAACAAATGTTGCATCAAATGCAACAAGGCAATACTATGCTGAAAAAAGATAGATCCATATAAAAGCCCTGCGAAATGGCTTATTCCGTAGCAGTACCGAGTTCTTGGAACTCTTCCGCCCCCGACATTCCAGAACAACGACGTGCGCCTTCCAATCGTCGATTGTTATAGAACCGTACCTTCGAAATAATTCAAAGCCAAATATGCCACCAATCCAAAACTAATGACGAAATTCCTGTTGCATTGATTTCCCGCTCGTGTTCTCCTCAGCTATTCCCATTGTAACGCCTTTCTGTATAATTTCAAAAGCTATGCAATTTTTTAGCATAATTCTATGCCAAAATGATTCCGTCTAAAAGTGCTGTGGCCGTTCTATCGTTTAATCGCTCAATAACGAGAATTTTTTCACCAGACTGGCACTACATGAGGACACGACTCTGTCGCGTTGTACGTAAACCCATGTGGACTCATCTTAGCGAGCACTAAAGCAGTGAATACCCTGTATTCCATTAGATAAGTGCGCCTTCTATTCATGCTACAACTTTCACAACGTGTAATGCAAAGAGTCCATTTTTATAGAGCTTTTTTTCGAGCGCCACTCAACACAACGTTGTGCAACTTAGATCCGCGGCGAGGCCGACTGGGTTGGAGGCGCAGAGGGGGAACCCTGCGTGGTAGATAAGTCGTGGTAGCAAGGGATCGCCCGCTCGTTGTTCAGCGCTACCGTTCGATCGTTATGCCGCCATGCTGCCGGTTCTTCCCGTGAGGCGGCCAAGACTCCGAAGCGGAAGACAGCCGAGGAGGCTCCAGCCACTTGACCTTGATCTGGAGCTTGCTGGATGAGTTACAACAGAAGTTTCGATCATTGGAGGCTGCCACCCTGAGGTTCATGCTGTCGCATTACAGTCCTGAGGACAATATGGCTATGATTAGCTCTCTGCTCCGCTTTGCACCTGAGGAGGCTGTCATGGAACCTGAGCTAAAGCAGGTCAAAGGAAACGGGACATCTGGAAGCTAAGGGCTTGGTGAAAAGACGTCTGCACTTGCTGATAAGAAGCATGTCGGCAGGAAACTGGCCGTCAGGAAGCGCAAGTCTACCAAAGTTACGGTGAAGAAGCATAAAGCAGAAAAGAAAGCCAAGAATTTGAAGAATGCCAAAGCTTCCAAATCTGAGACTACCTGGAAGCTCGACAGCAAAGCTACCAAGCCGAGAGCCAGGAAGCCATGTTTAGGTTCTAAGATGAAGACGGTTGGGCAGTAGATTTGTCAGCTCGTAGCCCTTAGTAGGATCGAATTGATACGAGGTTGGTACAAAGCTTTTATTCGGCTAACTTTTCAACGTTCTCGACTTCTTCTCGGCCACATTGGTCCAAGCCGTTACTCAACGGCTGGTCGTCGCGTTGTGGGTGTTCGTTGTCGCATGGAGTCGAGTCCACTGCAAGTGGCACTGCTTGAACGGAGAACTTCACTCGGCGGTTCCCCTTTATAGAGGACGGGTCTTAGCGATCTTCCCCGTTCGAATGGTGCTCCTTTCACTGGATTCGCCTCGATGCGACAACGGACACCCCCATCGCGATATCGACCACCTGTAGACCATCGACTCGGATCAATGTGTTCTCTTAAGAAGACCAGAACGCCGAAGCGTTAGCCGAATGAAAGTTTTGTACCAATCTTGTTTCAGCTCAATCATGTAGAAAGTTGTTGATTATTGTTTCTGATGTCTTGTGTAAGTCAATTTTAGAGATACCTCCTACAAATAATTGTATTTTTCAACGTGTTTGGTTAATAAATATGTTCCTTCTGGATTTCTGTGATTGGGTTGCCGGCTGGTCAGTTGTCGTTCACGGTTTGTCATTGTCAGAGTTAACACTCAGTGGTGTGAGTTCTAGGCAGTCAGAAAGACTTTATACCGAATATCAATCGGTAGGGACTCACCGATGCATGCGACTGCGTACTAGTGGCACCCGGCGGCGTCGCAGGTCTCAGATGGCATTGGAACTCAATGAGTTCTTGCATTGAAGATGTACATGGACCACCTTGTTATGTTCGCATCTTGAAGTTTTCCCGTGCCTTTCCGTTCGCCGTGGTTACTTCGTGTGGTAGTTGCTTCCCCTCTTTTTTACTTGCCGTGCAGGACTTCTTGTAGATAAGTGAAGAGATACGCTTCACCCTTCTTCTTACATTTGGCTCGTTCTATAGCAGCCATTATCAATGAAAGGGTCAGGAGTGGGTGTCGGTTAGGGAGGTAGCTCGTCCGCTATTGCAGTGGCCGAAAATTCATTAGTAAAATGAGGAATCATAACAAAATGTTAACAATCTAATAATAGTATCTAGAAAGTATTAAAACTCCGTTCATTTACGGTTTCCTGCTGTTTCAACATCCTAGTGAATCAGTTCTGTTGTATTACAGTTTATCCATAATATTTGTTTTGAACTATATTTTAGTGCTTTACCGTCAACAGCGGGTATATAGCAAAACATTAATGACCAGGTTTCTTATCATTCATTTCATAAAATTTCCGTCGTTTCCATTCGTTTTCCGGCGATGTCTTCAGAACTTAGAGAAGATTGTTTTGCAGTCATTGGGTGCGAACTTTGATCTTTGAAACAGATTCTGCTCTAGCAAATATCCCAAGACGATTATCTTCCAAGACGAGAATACGGCGCTTAGACACCTAATTGATACAATATCGAGAATCGCTGTCTTGTACCCTGTACTACGGGTAGTAGGAAGCATAATCTGTCAATAATTCTTAGTTGTAAAACAATATTGGAACGGAAACGAGGGCGTTTGAATGACAACAGTTTTACGTAATGTGAAAACTGTGTTTAACTAAATAATTTATGAACAACACAAGAGTATCCTAATTCAGACAATTAATTGAAGGTTGTTGGACTGGGAGACTGTTATTGTCACGGTACTGAAACTAGCATGATGAAGGGAAACATGTTGACAGTTGGAGGGAGGTTCAGTAGACGTGCTTTTGCTCAGTCGTATCAGTGAACAGTTTTGTAAACATATAAAAATCCATAGATAGAATGTGCCACCCAAAACGCAATATGTACAAGATTTCGGCTCTCTTCATATCTGTAAGTGTCCCGGGCACTGTGATTGCTTATCAACTGTGTGGGCAATAAGCAAAGTATTTCTAGGTAATATACGTTCTGTCCACTGCTGCTAAGCTTCCACTCGTGAGTGAGTGTCATACCATATAGTTTTAGCACTTTTTGTGTTTATAAGAAAGCTCATTGTTTCCAAATAATGCCTAATTGTTGAGAAACGATATTTTCAGCGGATGAAACGTGTTATCTCGGAACGAAGTTCAAACAAATGTTTGAGGAGTTTCACAAACAACACAACTTCTCTGTGGTTAGTAATGATTCGTCGCTAATCAAAGCATGCTTCCGTGTAAGAAGTGTATATGAAAAGGAACTGAAGGGTAATCGTTTAGTAAAAGAAGGCAGCGTCTTCTTTTTGGCAATTCGCAAGGACAAGACGTGGCTTAACTGAATACTGTTACAGTGCATGATTTGTTATTAAAAAAGCATATACGCTTACATAAAGCGTTTGCGAAGCTTTCGCGTAATCATTTAAATATTGACAAGCACTCGCCAAATCCTATTTGGTCTATTGCCTCAACTTCGTTGAAAGCTTTCACGGGGCGTAGAACTATGATTCAAAGCTGGATGGAGGTTCATGGTCGAGCAGGTTCACCAACTGAGAAGGAGTTCGAACATTTCCATAAGTAAGCCATGGTGTGAGCGAACCCAGTTCACGGCAGAGCTTAGTTGATGATTGTCCGGAACGTGAGGGACAAGGTGGTTCACTGATTTCAGCTCCTTTTTTGGAATCACTTGAGATCAATTCTTATGGACATTTCCATTCCATCAATGCATCTCGCGCACAAAGTGTTAGGAAGAGCGAACACCATAAATCAGTTAAAAACAAAGATACGCTTTAAAAAACTTCGCTCCAAATGTGTCAATTTCAAGGAGTTATCATTTGACAACGAACGCTTGCTTTTAGGTATGGGATTGTGGTCTAGAAAATCTTGCAAAGACCGAGTTTGAAAGAGCTCATGCAGCCACTGTACACTTTCCGTTGACAGGCAATGAAGAGTATTACCTCATTCTTACTTCTAAAGGAAAGTGCGTTTTGTGATTATTAACATTTCTGATGCTGTCTGTAGCATTCCTATGTTTTTCTTGATTGTGTTGTGATTCAGATGCCTGAGGCAAGCTCTTAGAAGAGTTATCCCAGTATTCTTCGAAGAGGTAAGTTATTCCTTTATCCAAATATTATTCTCCAAACAATGGCTCATTTATGTTGAGTCTGTGTTTTAACTTGCATAAAACATGTTGTAGGCGGAGTACATGGAACCAAACACTAAATATGGGTGTAATACCGAGAGAAGAAGAACAGAACGGATCTTTGCTTGTCTTTATTTTACTGCCTATGTAACGATTTCTGCACCATGCTTCTATAGCCGCTTGATTTAACTGGCCTTCATTTTCAGGACGAGTTAACCAGTGGCGAACCAGCAACATACCAACCAATAGGAAGCACAACATTTTGACTGTTTTAATGAATCGTTTTTGATTTGAAATAAAGAGTGAAAACAAAAGCTACTGAAGAGCACGAAAACAATTTGTGAAGCCTTCATAACAAGAGTTGAAAAAGCTACAACAGACACGTAATCTCCTACTAAAAAGTCTGATTGAGGTTAGAAAAGAAGTAGCTTCGATAATCATGAAATCTTTTTGCCAAGTAATTGTAACGACTCTCCAAATGGTTCATCGCTTCATCGTAACTTGGAGATTCTCCGAGTGTACAACTTCCATATACATCAAAAACTCATCTATTGAACATGTTGTGGCAACGTAAGAAGGCGTGTTACATCATTCTACGAAAAGACCAGCGGACGCTGAATAAATGACCATCAAAATGGTAGTGACTCAGTCACAAGATGGCAAGTATCCCTGCTTTAAACTACTGCCAAACTGGCGAAGATAGAGTGGGCTGGACGTACGTACTGCAGGAAGACTACAAATCTGATGGTGAGGATCCTTCATGAAAGCCTTGGTAGAAGGGCATGGTGCTCAACAAATCCCTGGAGCAAGCAGAGCACACTGGTCAACTGCACTCCACAGAGAGAAATAGAAGATTTACAGGAGCCCGGTGGAGCAATTCGTCGATCAATGGAACAACAGGTGGTACAGGTGATAAACTCTCGGCCAGTGGCATTCATGATAACTCAGGAATCCAAAAATTCTCGAAAAAAATTTTTGGCTCGACCAGCGAGTTAGTTGCCAATCGAAGGAGAATTTTTGCTGACACTGTAACCATTCTTCGCAGAGACTAGCCACTCAAGCTTTCAAGTATCTCCTGCATCATCTGTAGCTCCGTTGATCGTCCAGTGACTCGACCAGGTGCCAGTAAATCTTCTATTTTTCCCTGTCGCGTGCAAGAGTAGCCCAGTGGGCTCTGCTCGCTATAGGGACTCGTTGAGCATCACATCTTTCTTCTAGGCTAATCGTTAAGAATTCTGACCATCGAGATGGTGGTCTTCCTGCAGTACGTTTGACATCCTGTGGAATCCAATCACTAACAACTTTTCTGCAACGGTTGTCATTCATACGCATTACGTTTCTCCTGCGACATTATCTTCGATTGTTTGAGGTAAAGAACGGCATCATTGGTTTTTGATCGTTGACGCAGGTCGGAGCTTCGGATCCCTTCTCTTATTTGCGTGACACGGGATACTCTTAGCATTGTCCTTTCGACTGAGCGTTCAATAACGCTGCGTGATCTTGCATCCTGCTTACGCAGCGACTAGGTTTCTGACGCATACGTTAGGTCCAATAACACTGAGTGATTTTTCATCCTGTTTACACATCGACCCATACGTTAAGACAGCAAGCATCGCCGAGTCGAAAAGGTGGGCACGGAGTCGGGTGTTCTCTGTTCTGTTCACTGCATCCTCGATGCTCATGAAAGCTTCTCAAGCCGCTCGTTATCTTCTGCTCGATTCTGGAGCTAAGTCGTTCATCACACTGATTTCCCGACCTAAATAGACATAAATGGAGCATTCGGTGATATTCGTTCCCTTGAGCGTGAATGGGGCACATGAAACCAACCCGTTCCTCATGAACATCGTTTTTTGTGAGAATGAGTCGAAGACCAATCTTTTCACAGGCTTTATCAAAGTCGGCAAGCATACGTTCCGCTTGACTAATGTTTAGTGTTATAAGGACGATGTCATCAGCAAAGCGAAGATGGTGAAACTGCCGAGCATCGATTTTCACTCCTATATTGTCCCATTCCAATGTACGCATGACGTTCTTGAGGGTGGCGGTGAATGATTTTGGCGAGATGGTATCGCCTTGCCTAACCCATCTTTAGACGTCGATGTTAATATCGTTGTAGAATGGTGATTTCTTGGTTGTGAAACTTTTTGCACAGCTCATGAAGAATCTTTATGTACTGAGCAGACTCCTTGACTATCAAGGCCTTCCATGATTGCTTCTATCTCAATTGAATCAAACGCCTTCTATAAATCGATGAAAGAGATAGAGCGGTTTTTTATACTCTCGCGATACTTCAATGAGCCTTGTTATCGTGTGGATGTGGTCCATCGTACTAAATCCTTTTCGAAACCCAGCTTGCTCACATGGCTGCTCTTCTTCTAGTGTTCTGCCAATCCTGTTTAGGATGACTCGAGTGAAGAGTTTGTAGACGACAGACAGCTAGCACATTGGGCGATAGTTGTCGATATCGTGGATGTCACAGTTGTTGAACATTAGCAAGGTCTTGTGAGCCTTCCATTGAATAGGAACCTTACATTCAAACAGGTAATGTGTGAACAGCCGAGCCAGTGTATTTATGAGGAATGGCGGAAGGTTCTTCAGGTGTTCTGATCTTATTCTGTTCGGACCAAGAGCTGTTTGATTTTTTCACCGACGAAATGGCATGTTGGATTTCGGAAGGGAGAACTGGTGGTACAAAATATCCAAATCTCCTTTATTTCATATGACTGGAGATGGACGTGGTTATTGAAGAAATCTGAGTAGTATTCGTGTATGATTTCCTTCACTGCCTTTCTGGACGCTTTAACTGTTCCGTCTGGACGTCGGAGTGCAGTCTCCTTGGTCTTGTAATTGGCGGACCTTCGGTTAGCTTTGCAAATACTTTTCCCACCCTCTGCAGCTTTCGACCATTACTACTGCTATTCTTTCTTTAAAGATCTTCTTTTATCGCCTGTCTGCATTGTTTTGCAAGTTAGGACGTTAGTTCGCGGTTGGCTGCAGCTCGTGCGATTCCACGCTGGCGTATCAGCTCGAGTGTTTCTGGAGACAGACGTCTCTTGGTGACTTTCGAACTCTTGGCTTTCATAGCTCTAACGTGAAGATGTTAAATGAGCCGATCGTATTCTTCGTCGATGTTATCCGACAAAACGGCATCTTCCCAACAGCAGACTAATGAATTGAATAAGTCCCAGCTCACAGTGGTTCTGGGACTTCGGTTTTTTAATTTGGCGGCTTCTTCACGTTTCCACGAAAAAATGGAATATTGAAGGAAAGGGAGAGGTGGTCCATTCCCGTGTAGAATTTTGAGACAACAGCGACATCGATTAGGCAGAAACCTTGTATTTACTATGATGTGGTCTATTTCGTTATGGTACTCTCCATTGAGAGACTCCCACGTCCAGCGTTGAGGGTGGGGCTTTTGGAATTGCGTCGTGATAAACTGGGACAGGCGCTCACCCCGTTCGTTCCACTCCAATCCGTGGGTCCTAATGTGACGTTCTTCATACGTTCTTCTTGGTCCAATATTGGAGTTAAAATCTCCAACGATGACTTGAAGAATGTATGGTCTTCTCTGTAGAACTTCTCCAAATCCGTATAGAACGTTTCGACTTCTTCCTCGTCATAGCTCGACGACGGCTCGTAAACGACGAAGATTGCCATAGCCGGAATTGATCCACGTGTTTTTAATCGTAAACGCCCGATTCGGGTTGTAAGCTGTTCGAATGAGTCGGTGTTCATAGACAAACTCGTGTAAACGAGATCGCCGACGCCTCCGACTCCTGTACTGTCGCATGTTCCGAGGAACAGTTCTTCTCCGGTGTCATAGATGACGTTGAATGGGTGGTGTCGTCTCGTCTCGGCCAGGCCGTTGACGTCTTACTTTACCTTTCTCGCTTGCATGGTCAAGTCGTCTACCAAGGACTCGGATGTATTATAAGTTCAGATCGTTGCCTTAGTTCTTCGCCATCCAGGCGGCTTCCATTTGGCCCTGATATTTTGGCAGCCTCTCCGTATTCTTCCTACCCAAAGCTGCCGAATTGGGGGGCTCTTTCGGCGTCAGAGGAATGTGACCCGTTTCTTTTACTGCTTTTAGCTTTTTGGTACCTACGTATAGCTTGCTAGGCTCTGAACATGGAGGCTGGGTATACTCACGGGTAGCTCGCCAGTCTCTCCCTAGAGTGGACATGGAGCTTATTTGTTGGAGGCGACTCCTAACCGCATTCCTCATACTTCCCTGTCACTTGATTGCAGGCTTTTTGGCCGAATTGACTCGTAGAATACAATCCGCATAAACTAGAACGCATCCAAACACGCGTGCATGAATACGCCTAGCAAATAGAGAAAGTATGTGCTCAAATCGGCGCAGCAGAAACAGGGAGTCCATTCCTGGATCCATCTCCGTCTGAGGTAAACATACGGTCGCTTTTGGTCCGCGATTAAACCCCCTATCCGCCACCTGGGGACGCGCCACCTAGCCTCGCGACTAACCGGCTCGAGATCTCCATAGGGAGGGACCTCCCTGGTCAGCTTTCAAGTAGTTAAAAACAATTTTATGTCTATTTTTTGTGATCGTCTTAATTTATTACAGACGTCGGACGGTTTATTAAATATTGTAGTGCTGATTGTAGATAAAAAAAAGATAAGTGGAACAATATAACATGTTTTCTTATCCGAGCTATCTAACCTGTCTAAAGCAGATTTGTTTGCCCAGAAAGACACTGATAATTCGAGATTTTTTTAGGGTCTGCTACTCAACAAAACATTTTCGTAACCTCAACGGAGAAAATTTGTCACATAAATTTTCATTCGCATAATTGACAAGTTTTTTTAAATCACTCTCTGCTAGTCTTCCAATTACTTGATGGAAACCAGGCTTTGAACAAAGCGAAAAAGCCGAAATATCAGCTACGGTATATTAATAAATGCTCTATGAACAACCTCATGCTTGCAGAAAAACAGGGAATTATTAGCATAGGAACTTGTACCCCAATTTTTGCTTCTTATGTTGAAACTGAAGAGAAAAGAACAATGGCTGAATAGACGAGAATAGATGGCTCAATATTTATGTGGTTATAAGGATAGTTGTTGAAATAATAAGACTTTTCGAAAGTTTTATAGCATTTTTGAAATACGGTAGCAAGTTAGAAAACCATTTCAGTATTAATTTTTTTGGGGTGAACTGGAAAGTCATCAACAAGATCAATTCCAGTGGTGATGTCGCCCCCGAATCTCGTTATATTGTCCAAGTCCGCTTTGGAGTACCAAAGCAAAATGGCACAATGTGAACAAAATCCGTCTCATCCTGAAGCCTCACATTCAATAGCACAATGGCCTTTTCCTCATTGTTTGCTCTATGTGGCTGAAAAATTGAGGACATCGGCGATGAAAAAATGAAGTTGAAGCCTGCATGAAAGCTTTAATTGAAAATGACAAAGCGTTTACCGTTAACGTTTCGTCCACGTTGTCCTATGAATTCGATTCTATTGATAACGTGGTAAGGGTATTTATTGCATAGTTGATCCAAGCAATGAGTTGTTGATGCTTACAGAAATATCTAGCAAGTTTTGAAAATCGACTTTCATTTAACGCACGCATCAACAATCTGCATTCTCCCTCATCCGGAAGGTTGCGTAATGTTGTTATAAAAAAAGACTTTGTTGTAGTCAACGAATCATGGAACACATCATATTGGAAAGGAATTACAAAAACTTCCTGTATTCTTACAAACGAAAGAATATATCCAGTGAGCGTTTCTATCCGCCGGAAAAAAATGTGGTACCAATTCGCCGGCACTCCAGTGGAAAGGAAACGTTTTCCTCTCCAGGATGCGCAGTGGAACCATGAACCGTGCGTTTATCGCTAGCTTCTCTGAGAATTGCGCTTTATCCGCCTTGGAAAAGCTGAATGCATCCGCTATTACGAAATGGCCTTATTGGATGGGAAACTTCACAAACTTCTTAGCTTGTGCAGAAATGAATGCAATAGTTGTTACCTTATTTTTTCCCCCTACATGCTCTGTTTTTTCTAGCGCTTTACTATTGTATATCACTTAAAAGCTTGTACTACAGTGCAAAATACACTTTCGACCACTTTTACGAATTAGAATTTCGGATGGCGAAACAGCAATTTAGACAGTTTTACTTTTATAGATTCAAGCTTCGCCACAGCGTCGCGCAAACGACTTTGAACACTATTGGGGGTCAAGGAAGATTAAAGAACGAGCGATGAATTGAACGGTTTGATAGAAGAAAATAGAAGCACAACTGTGCACGAACTTGCAGAACAACTTGATTTAGACATCTATACTCTTTCGGAGATATAATGAGTACTAAAAAAGTCGAAAAAGCTCGACAATTAAATGGTGACAGATTGAATGAACTTCTCGAAAGAAAATAGGCCGTCACACGTCGAAGTACCGACGGTGCAGCGGACCTCAACCTACATCTTCAAGGTGGTACATTCATTCTCATAAAAATTGTCGACCGAAGTACCAATAACTGTCCTCTACATGTTTTTGATAAAACAAACAAGTTCGAACATATTGGTTGCTTAAAGCTGAGTTTTTAAGGAGATTAAATCGCTTAGGGTAATCTCGGTCTTCGCCTGCCTTCCAAACCAATTCCTGCAAAGGATGTCGGCCGGATGCTTGATGAAGTGGTAATCTTCGCTTTTTTGCAGGTTATCTTTGTTTTTATATCTTCTTTAGATCGGAAACAGTTCAGAAACCCACATCGAGTTGTTCTCTAAGTTCTGAAATAGTTGTGCTCGTATTTATTCTCAGGAAAGACTTTGAATGACCGTCGTCAGTAGCAGAAGGATATACCTTGCAATCGACTCTTAGTTCCTAAAAGTCAATTTTTCGCAAATGCTGTTTTTTACATCCTAAGTGCTAACCAGCAAATTTTGTTGAAAACAGATTTCATACTGTTATTCCACTGCGCAGGGCGAAATTGCAAAAAAGATAAGCCTTGCATTGCTTCTTTATATATTGGCATTCAAAAAAAAAGTTGTTGCCCAAAATTACTGAAGATTGAAAGTGTCCAACCCCCCATCATGTGATTTCTCCAATTATCATGAAACTTTTTCCCCAATCAATAAAATTCTAGTTGAATAAAAAATCCTTCTTGCTTTAAAACAAGTTTCTATGTTCTCAATGGAAGGGAGGCTCGCCTAGAAGTGTAGCTATTGTAGTATCCTTTTTCTGAAAAAAGGCAGATTGAGAATCTTTTGCCGGTGGAGCTGCTTAAGCCGTCAAATGAAAGCTGCTGTTAAGGCCAGTAGATTTGTTTTCACTAGTCTTAACTTTCTTGTTTAGTACTAAAGAAGATTACTCGTTTCTTTACCATTGTTATCGCCCCATAATTCTCAGTGAAATTATCAATTGATAGTAGTGTATTTTCCCGTGCACAAAATCCGCAGTTGCTGAGTTTAGAGATAAATCAGTCAATATTGTAAAACTCTTCGAACTCTTTTCTTATTAATAATTGTATTATAAAGCGCGAAAGCTGACGTTGCGTAAAAAATTGTGGAATTATCAACCGAAACTGTTACGTCGAAGTCAATCTGATTTGATAAGTTGTTATATCAATCACAAAAAAAGGTTCTCGTCGAGATGGCACCAGACATTTCTCTGATGCACAAGGAACGCCAGTTGTCTGATATAAGGACCTAGGATCACCAGTGCAGCTATTTCGAGATTCCAGAGAGCACGTTGACCACCACTTAGCGTATTCCTGACGGTAGAAGGCGACAGTTCATCAAACCGCTTTTTTTCTCACACGCCAACCCTCCACTAATGAAATTTTGCACGAATGCATTCCTTCTTTCTGGCAACAATAACTATGTGATTGCTTAATGGGATCAAGTTAACAAATTACGTTTCTCAGATGTGATCGGTCAGAAATGATAACTTTTCCCACGTCGACAGTAGACAATACGTATTCCAGATGTTCAATCATGCATACGGAAACAACATATTTCGTACCTATTTATAGCAGTCTAGATTAAAAAGGTGCACAAAAGGATGGAGTAGAAGTGCATGGTTGTCGGTTTTCTATTCAGAGCATGCTATTGACTTCAAGAATATTAGATGTTACGGCATTTCTAGAATCTAATAACTAAGAAGAAAGTCTAAGAATTGATTTAATCAAAGAAAAAAAGTTGAAAATGAAATCTAAAGCTGATTCCAAAAATTGGATCATTCCTGTTTTCTGATGTCTAATTTCTCTCTTAAAAAATATTTCGTACTAAGCAATTCCGATGGAACGTGCAGTAGTTCAGTAATGGATGCGAACTCGTGATAGATTTCGTACTTTCGGCAGCACTGTTTCGATTGCTAACGACGTCGTATACCGTATGGAACTCGTAAAGAAAAAAAATAAAGCCATGTTATTTACCCTTCGAGAAAACTGAAGAGATTGAAGAGTATTTTTTTATGGAAAGGAAAGGCGAAAGCACACAATGCACTTCACCTGCTTGGAGATTCTCCCAATGTATTTGTTAGAAAATATATTCTTAGATTTCTTCCAAAAACAGCGATAGAAAACCGATGACTTAAAAAGTGGAGCTTGATAACCTTCGCAGTAACTGTGGACATTTTATGCAGAGTATACCACATTAGTATGGTTGAGCGATGAAGTGGTAGTGATGCCGATCATCACGATCACGGTGATGTTCGATCGACGCGCCAGACTATGCAGGCCTATGATTCTCCGGTGTTTGGAAATCAATATCAGACTTCTCTGAGAACCTTCACTTTACGCATTCCTTGTGGATACGCTCTAGAACGGTTATCCCAGGGCAACCATCACACTGTCACAACGCTGCTTAGTGTAGTCGAATATATGGTCTATTTATCAGAGACTGATCAACACCTACGCCTTGTCTTTAATCGATGTGTAAAATCCACATTACACATTCGTACAAAGTTGTTTTGCGTAGTTAACGAAAAGCGATTTTTTGTAAGTTGCAGAACTTCACAAAGAAATTTAGTTCTGATCAGCGTCATTGTAGTTGCCTTTTACATCATACTCTGCCATGAAGAAAGAAAAGGCAGTAAATAAAAGTGGCTATATCGAGATTTATACTACAGCTTCAGCTTAACTGGGTTATATGCCGGCTTGTGAGGCTAGATCAATCCCGTTGACGGGTGACTGCAATTAGTGCCTATAAAACACGGCTGAGAGAAAGGCGAAATGAAGGGCACGCATGGTGTGGCAGTAAACACGTTAGCCTCCGAAAAGGGTAACAACGAGGTTTAGTCCCACCGCGGCCACCTAAGGACCGGAGTTTGCATAGATCTTGTCATTATTGCAATTTGTTTCCACTATTTTGCTTAGAACATCAAAACGGAACTTGAAAGGAGTAATGATGAAGCTCATGGCCTTGGTAAATGCCAGAAGAAAGCACCATGCTTTCAATTCCATTATTTACTTCACACTTGAACGGCCCGTTCTCAGTGGTTGTGCGGGCCCGGGCCCCAGCATAATCTCTATTTTTTAGAGATTTGCTGGTTAAGCCATTGTGGTTCTTTGGAATCCCGAGGTCAACCTGGCCAAAGCCTGCCCCAGGTCTTCACCACCACAGGCAGTCGCTGCCCTTGTGGATCAAGAGTAGATTTGCCAACATGCGACTTTGATATCAGAACGGTGTTGGATCCTGGTATTGGTTCACTCTTAGCTATGTTTCCTGATGGAATCGCCAGACTCGTTCTCAGCTTGGAAGACCCTGCCAGTGAGTTAATCTCCCGCTGTACATTGCAGCCTGACAGTCAGGAACACCACTCAGCCACGATGAGGCGGAAAACCGTTGGGAGCCTCAACTCCAGTAAGCACCAATAAAGGTAACTTAATGCGTATTTGGCTTATACAATGATTTGTGGGGTCTACAGATGTTCCAAGTCAGTGCTGCCATCCTTCCAGACAGGTTCTCTACCAATTTGCCGATGCCATAGAAATGGAAGGCATAGTGAGCCTAGAGCTCAGTACTGAAGACTATGCATATGTCGCATAGAATCACTAAACACTAGAATGCAGACGCTCTTTTTTATTCTAATCAACTCTTCTGCTTGTGATATACCAAATAGAATTTGCTGAAACCGTCGATTATGACAAGAACTCACCAAGACGGATGATAAAAAATAGTGTACTAAGGAAAAGCATCCATGTAAAATAAGACTTCTCGCATTCATTTTTTATTGCTGTATCACCCAGTGTGATCTGTCTTCATATATTGTGTGCATTCTAGCATTTCCTTCGTTTCGTTGTCTTGCCAGAATCCGTCACCATGAATGTGTTGCATCTGTAATTACTCTGCCTCTCACGCTTTTTTTAAATTTGTGCGTATTAAACTTTATGAAAGTTTTTCCTTACTTTGAGTACGGTCCGACTTATTTTACTATCATTTACTCACCGTGGTTTCGAGGGGTTCAAAGTGCGCAGCCAAGGTCTCCAAAACTGGGAACGATTGCAACGTTTTCATCCTGACGCCAGTCGGAGAGTAAATCAGTGTCGGATTTCGCTACAATTCTTGCAAGAACCTTCCCACAGATAAGAAGTGGTAACAACCATGAAAAAGTGCTGGCAATGCTCTTAAAACTTATATAAAGGCAAATCCTTGCAGGCAGCAAATTGCCAGTCAAATGAAAATTCTGCTGTTCCGCCCAACTCTTCGTAATTCGCGAGGACAGCCCGTCACTTAGGCTTTTAGCTATTGCTACGTCCACTTGTAGCACTTACTACTTTTTACGAGGTTTAGGCTTTTTACACATGAGTGATGATTTTTTACTTGTTGCTGATTATCAATGGCAGTTTGTTGCTACGATCTTCTAAGCAGAAAATTAGCAATTGAATTGGTTCACAATGCCTTTCGTCATTTCATTTTGTCGATTTGTTGGCTAAGGCTTCGTCGTTTATGGGAAATTCGTCTCCGAAATTGGAAAACGCTGGTGCTATTTTTTTTGAGAAGACACAGGATTCTTGTTGCAATGTTTATTTCACAGCTGCTAACGCTTCAGCGGATTTTGTTGCACAAGCTCGGCCACGGTGAACGTAATCTCTTGTAGAGCGTGAGGGTACAAATATATGTGCGAAACGAGCAGACTACTTGTGCTGCTATGAAAGAACATCTATACGGGAAACCATGATCAAAACCGTATTTATTCCATAGAGCACCAATATATCACTGTAAAATTCACCAGACGTTTGGACCATTCCAAAAATCCTGAGATAAACTGCAGCAATGAGTGAACCTTGTAAACAGTGTGACATCGTCCCACAGTTTCGGAACTCCAGGCGATTGCTTTCCCTCACTAAGTGGAAGACTGAGAAAAGACATATTTATTTATATGATCTTATAAAATGGTCTTTTTTAGCTGATGCGAGGTTGGTATAGCTCTTCGTTGTCGTTGTTGTTGTTGTTGTTGCTGTTGTTCTCGTTGGTCGATAGCTGACGTTTCGGCGATTTCGCCTTCCCTCAGAGCCGCGATGTTACAAGTGGACAGCGACAACGAGGACCTATACCAACCTCGCATCAGCTAAAGAAGATCAGTTTGTAGTACCACATAAATAAATATTCAACTATCTATGTCCATCTATGTCCAGGTTTACAGAAAGTCGGTCTTTTGAGTTACTGAGAGAAGACGTTGAGTCTCTATAAGAAGCTGTTACTCATACGATTGGAATTTACCTTAGGAATTTTTTTTCGTTATAATAATGAAATTACCGGGCGGACTAGACTGCGTATCAATATGGCTTCCTCAGGTTCTTTGAAGAAGACCAAATCCACCGAAAAAGCTTGCCATTGTGAAATAAATTCTAAGACAACAGCCTGTGTCTAATCACCAAAAGCATTAACTTATTGGCCAATGCTGCGTTAGTAGAAAATCGATCGTGCGAATTACCACACAGAAGAACAATAACACTTTTCTCAGCTTAACTGGGTTCAATGCCGATTTGGGCTCCCCAGATCAGTCCCGTTGACGGGTGATTGCTGATGGCAAAAAGATCGATAGAACTAGCTGAGAGACAGGCGAAACGAAGGACCCTGCATGGTGTGGTGGTGAACGCGTTACTCCCCGGAAAGGGACAATAGCGCGTTCGTTCCCCACCATAGGCATCTGCGGTCCAGAGTTTTGCAAATATCTCAGTTTCGCTGAAGTTATATTTCGCAATATACCCTGCCATCAAAAATAGTAGGCAGTAAGCAAAAAGGTTAAAATTGTGATAATAACACTTTCTTCCTTTTTTACGCTCTTATTTTTGTTGTTAACACTTTACACCTGATCGTGATTTCAGGTTACATAAACACTCACGCTTACCAATGAGAAAACAAGCGAAAATTCAAAATGAACAAGTGAGTTCCCTTCAGAAATATTTTCCATAATGTGCTGAAATTTGTGTGTCATTTCGTGGATCACATTTACACAACTACAGACGTGGTCGTTTCGAGTTTTTTTGACGTTAGTAGAAAATCGATCGTGATTTTTTAGTGGTGAAAAGCCTTAACGAATCGTGGTACTCATAGGGCAAATTTAATTGGGCAATCTTTTTCCCAAGAGTTCCAAGGAAAAATACAAACTAATCTTTGTAGATCGTCTTGCAATAATATTTCTTCTAAATCAACAATGACAACTGACTCTCTGCTGAACTTCGAATTCGAATACCAAGCTCATTTATAGCTTGAAGTTACTTTTCCTATCAAAGGATCAAAAGTGCTAGAAACTCGCATTTGCTGCAACCTAAGACTTCAGTTTTAGAGCATGAAGTCTTTTTATTGTGAAAGTGTTCTCATATAATTATCAGACCTATATGTGGCTTGGTTTTTTTCTTCCAAACTGTCGTTCTTGATGCTGCTGACGAACCCGCACCACTACCACAAAAAGGGGAGCTACTCGAGACGAAGGGGTGGGGCGGAGCAACGTGGCGCGTTCCAAAGTGGCAGAGCGACCATTGTTTCCTGAAACGCTTTTGGACCCAGAGGATGGACTCCTGTTTCTGCTGCGCCTATTTGGCACATACTTTCTGTATTTACGAGCCCTATTCATGCACGCGTGTGTTGGTGCGTTCTAGTTTATGAGGATTGTACTCTACGAGTCAATTCGGCCAAAAAGCCTGCAATCAAGTGACAGGGAAATACATGGGAGGCGGTTAGGAGTCGCCTCCAACAAATAAGCTCCATGTCCACTCTGGGAGAGCCTGGCAAGCTACCCGTGAGTATACCCAGCCGCCATGCTCAGAGCCCAGCAGGCTATACGTGGGTATCAAAAAAAAAGAGCTAAAAACAGTAAAAGAAACGGGCCTCACTGCCCTGACCCTGAAAGAGCCCCCGAATTCGGCAGTGTTGGGTAGGACGACTATGCAAATGTTGCTGAAATATCAGGCCAATGGAAGCTGCCTGGATCACGGAAAACTAAGGTGACGATCTGTACCCACAGTGCACGTACCCTTGTATCCAAGTCCTCGGTAGAAGACTTGCTCATGCAAACAAGACGGATAACGTACGACGTCATCGGGCTGGCGGAGACGAGAAGACGCTACCCTTTCAAAGTCGTCTATGACACCGGAGAAGAAGTATTCCTCGGAAATGTGACAGTAGAGGAGTCGGCGCCGTCGGCGTTCTCGTCAAAACGAGTTTGTCCTTCAATATTGATTCATCCGAGCAACTAACATCCCGAATCGGAGGCTTACGATTAAAAAGATGTGGATCAATTCCAGCTTTGATAATCCTCGTCGTCTACGAGCCTGCGTCGAGCTATGACGAAAAAGAAATCGAGGCGTTCTATGTGGACTTAGACAAGTTCTACAGGGAAGACCATAAATTCTCCAAGCCATCATTGGAGATTTTAACTCCAATATTGGACCAAGAAGAACGTATGAAGTACGTCATATTAGGATCCACGGATTAGAGTGGAACGAACAGGGTGAGCAGCTGTCTGAGTTTGTCATGACACAATTCCAAAAGCCCCACCCTCAACGCCGGTCGCGGGAGTTTCCCAGTAGAGAGTACCATAACGAAATAGACCACATCATAGTAAATACAAGGTTCTGCCTAATCGATGTCGCTGTTGTCTCAAAAATTCTACACGGGAATGGACCACCTTCCCTTTCCTTCAATATTCCATTTTTCGTGGAAACGTGAAGAAGCCGCCAAATTCAAAAACCGAAGTCCCAGAACCACTGTAAACTGGGACTTATTCAATTCATTAGTCTGCTGTTGGGAAGATGCCTTTGTCGGAAACATCGACGAAGAATACGATCGGCTCATTCAACATCTTCACGTTAGAGCTATGAAAGCTAAGAGTTCGAAAGTCACCAAGAGACGTCTGTCTCCAGAAACTCGAGCTGATACGCCAGCGTGGAATCGCACGAGCTGGAGGCAACCGCGAACTAACGTCCCTTACGTGCAAAACAATGCAGACAGGCGATAAAAGAAGATCTTAAAGAAAGAATAGCAGTAGTAATGGTCAAAGCTGCAGAGGGTGGGAAAAGTATTTGCAAAGCCAACCGAAGGTCCGCCAATTACATGACCAACCAAGAAGACTGCACTCCGACGCCCAGACGGAACAGTTAAAGCGTCCAGAAAGGCAGTGAAGGAAATCATACACGAATACTACTCAGATTTCTTCGATAACCACGTCCATCTCCAGTCATATGAAATAAAGGAGGTTTGGATATTTTGTACCACCAGTTCTCCCTTCCGAAATCCAACATGCCATTTCGTCGGTGAAAAATCAAACAGCTCTTGGTCCGAACAGAATAAGATCAGAACACCTGAAGAACCTTCCGCCAGTCCTCATAAATACACTGGCTCGGCTTTTCACACGTTACCTATCTGAATGCAAGGTCCCTAATCAATCGAAGACCAGCAAGACCGTGTTATTGTTCAAGATGGGTGACCTACACGGTATCGGCAACTATCACCCAATCTGCTTGCTGTCTATTGTCTACAAACTTTTCACTCGTGTCGTCCAAAACAGGATTGACAGAACACTGGACAAAAGACAGCTATGTGAGCAAGCAGGGTTTCGAAAAAGGATTTAGTACGATGGACCACATCCACACGATAACAAGACTCATTGAAGTATCGCGAGGGTAAAAAAGATCGCTCTATCTCTTTCATCGATTTATAGAAGGCCTTTGATTCAATTGAGATAGAAGCAGTCATGGAAGACCTTGATAGTCAAGGAGTCTGCTCAGTACATAAAGATTCTTCGTGAGCTGTACAAAAAATTTCACAACCAAGATATCACCATTCTACAACGATATTAGCATTGATGTCAAAAGAGGGGGTTAGGTAGGGCGACATCATCTCGCCAAAATTATTTACCGCCACCCTCCAGAACGTCATGCGAACATTGGAATAGGATAATATAGGAGTGAAAATCGATGGCCGGCAGTTACACCATCTTCGCTTTGCTGATGACATCGTTCTTGTAACACCAAACATTAGCCAAGCGGAACATATGCTTGCCGACCTTGATAGAGCCTGTTGAAGGATTGATCTTCGACTAAATCTCACAAAAACGATGTTGATGGGATGGATTGGTTTCGTATGCCCCATTCACGCTAAACAGAACGAATATCTCCGAATGCTCCAGTTATGTCTATCTAGATTGAGAAATCAATTTGTGAAACGAGCGTCCTGGAGAGCCTTCATGAGCATCGAAGATGTAGTGAAGAGAACAAAAAACGCCCACTCCTTGCCCACCTTTTCGACTCAACGGTGCTTCCTCTGCTAGCGTATGCGTCAGAAACGTGGTTGCTGCGTAAGCAGGATGAAAGATTACTCAGCGTTATCGAACCCGTAGTCGTAAGGTCTATGCTATAGAAGTATCCCGTTCCACACAAGTAAGGGATGTGATCCGAAGCTCTGACCTGCGTCAACGATCAAAAACCAAAGATGCCGTTCTGTACGCCAAAACAGTCGAAGATAAGGTGGGCCGGACACTTAATGCGTATGAATGACAACCAATGGACAAGAGCCGTTAGTGATTGGATTCGTCGGGATCTTAAACGCGCTGCAGGAAGGCCACCGACTCGATGATCAGAGTTCTTCACGAAAAGCGTAGAAGAAAGATATGATGCTCGACGAGTCCCCTTACGCGCGACAGGAAAAAATGGAAGATTTATTACTGGCGCCCGCTGAAGTCACTCGAAGATCGACGGGGCTACAGGTGATAAAGGTGATCCTCGCCCGGGATTCTAAAACATCAGCGCGCAAACTTCTCGAGGCTTGTTGGATAAATGCCAAAAATTCTACAACAAACAGCAGCGAGGAATGCCCCGAGATCACACATGATGTCGCCCCGCACCTTCGTATGGATCGTTGATGAAGGGAGGTGCAGTCGTCAACCATATGCGACTCTGAGCGGCTGTTCTTCCCCGGTGGAAGACAGGTGAAGAAACGATGAGTTTTTTGAAAAGTCGTTGATCTTGCAATTATCGTCCAGATTTTTATCTTTCTGATTGTGCTGTTGAAGCGTTTGACCTAGTCGGTTGCGTACTAGTGCACCCTTCTAGGCTCTGAAGAAGGCGATTCTGCCGAAAAGTCGGCTACTGTTGTATTGTATTGTGTTTTTCTATGGAAGTAAATGTATGCTGTTTAACAACTTCGCGATTGTTGAACAAGAAAACGACGCATTCATATTCCAATGCCGAGGTTAATAGAAAGTCGATCCTGGGAACTGGTAAAAATCATAGTTGGGGGGGCTCGTTGCTCGTTTTGAAGGATTTTTGTTACTGTGTAGTGTAGTGTAGTGATATTTGCTAGTTCCCTAATTTGCTAGCGCCTGACCCTATTCAAGAAAAGGCTACATATTTTGTCGTAAATGTTTTTTCTTTTCGAAAAATTCAACCTTTCACTCTTCCACCTTGATTTAATTTATGTCTTCTTTTATGAGAATGGTCACATGGAGACAGAGTAATTTGAAATCGCTCGAAAACAGCTAAAATCGATAGTAAGGGTCGTCCCTGCTCAACTCAAGCCACATATTCTTCCAAGGCCTGAAAAGTGGTGCTAAAAGTATCCAAGAAGAGCTCATTTCATTCCACGAAAGCCGACGATAGCCTGTGAAGAGGTTATGGTAACGATTTGCAAAGATTTCTCAAGATCTCAGCGAGAATCAGTTAAACCGCTTTCAACTATTATATTCATGAATATGACAAAATGCTTAAATAGCCGTTGAAGTCATGCGCATAAGTAAGAGCTTTCATGGATGGCGGACGGAAGATAAGGCACCTGAACGCTATTTTCTGAAGCAACAGGTGACGACAGGTACTATAAATAAGTGGGTAAAGAAATAAATAAGTTGAAACTCAATCTAAACCTTAGACGTAATGTATCCTTCGTCATTTGAGAGAATTTGTTCCAGATAAAGATTCCACTAAATGCTGTAGTGAGGTTGCCACCTATCAAGTTTGCCATCCATCTCACTACTACGGTCCGTTGGTGAGATGCAGAATTAATAATTCAAGAAATTGGATTAGAGCTAACTGCCTTAGTTGTCGGCTGTTTTTTTTCTTGTTCTACCGCACAAGCGTTCCTCTATAAGGCTGAGTTGCATGAAAAGAAACTATTAGTTCTTTATTTGCTGCCTACCACAATTTTCACGACCAGGTATTATGCGGAATCAATCACAACGATGCTAGGAAATGGGCAAAAATTTGGACCCCGGGCCATTTCGAGCCACGATTTCCCTTTCCGGGTGCTCGCGCATTGCACCCTGCGCACGGAGGCTCTTGCTCTGCTTTTCTCTGAGCTAGTTTTTTCTGTCTTGTCGTTCTAGAAATTGTTAGGTTTTTCGTAGATTAATGTCGAATTTGTGGTCCCGTTTTTTTGTGCACGTCTTGTCATTAGATTTTTTTGAATATTCTAGCGATATGTATCATTGCAAAGCCCATTGGATCCAATTAAACTCAGCGTTGTTCAGTTATGATACGATTGGTGTTTTTGCCGAATTTCAAAGGCTGGAATTTCAGATGTGATGCAACAATTTCGATAAATCATCTTCTACGAATTCAAACTGGGATGCACGCACTGCAAACGGCTCAAGTATTAATGAGGCACGGAGCTAAGGAATTTCTAACGAACACAGAGTGCAAAGTTGGTTTGAAGAATTCTATCGTGGCGAATTCAATCTTCAAGATGAGGGACGTCGTCAACGTTCTTCTACCACTGACGACGATAAATTGAAGGTTTCGTTGCAAGAAAACAGAAGCGCAACTGCTGGAGAACTTACAGAACCAATTGTTTTGCAACATTTGATCAAACTGGAATGTCGGTGAAACACGACGAACTGATGTCGTGCGGTTTGAATGAGCACCAGTTAAGTCGCCGTTTTGAGTTATTTTCGGCACTTCTTCTGCACAACCAGAGCTCTCCGTTTCTCTGCCGTATTGTGAAATGCGACGAAAAATAGATCCTTCCACGACAACCAGCGAATTCGGCGGCTGCTTCCTCCAATAGTCTACAAAGTCGTCAATTTTTATTTACTGCTTACTATTTTTAATGGGAGGGTATTATATAAAATATAACCATAATTTTAACCGTTTTATTTACTGCCCAATCTTTTAATGGCAGGGTATATTGCGAAATATAACTTCAATGATGTTGAGATATTTGCAAAACTCCGGACCGCAGGTGTCTACGGTGGGGAACGAACGCGCTATTGTCCTTTCCAGGGAACTAGCTAAGAGACTGGCGAAACGAAGGACCAGCATGGTGTGGTGGTTAACGCGTTGCTCCTCGGAAAGGACAACAGCGCTTTCGTTAACCACGGTAGACACCTGCGGTCCGGAGGTTTGCAAAATATCTCAGCATCATTGCAGTTATAACTATAATGTTGCTGAGATATTTGCAAAACTCCAGATCGCTGGTGCTTGCGGTGGGGGAGCGAAAACGCTATTACCCTTTCTCGGGGCTAACGCGTTCACTACCACACTATGCGGGTCCTTCGTTCCGCCTGTCTCTCAGCTGATTCTATCGATCACTGCCATCAGTAATCACCCGTCAACGGGGTTGATCTGGGGAGCCCACATCGGCATTGAACCCAATTAAGCTGAGGCTGTAGTTGAAATCACAATCTTTACTTTTAATATTTTCTGCCTACTACATTTTTCACCGCACGATATTATGCGAAATACAACAGCAACGATATTGAGATGTTTGCAAAACTCTTGACCAAATCCCGTTGACGGGTGATTGCTGATGGCAAAAAGATCGATAAAACTAGCTGAGAGACAGCGAAACGAAGGACCCGCGTGGTGTGGTGGTGAACGCGTTACTCCCCGGAAAGGACAATAGCGCGTTCGTTCCCCACCATAGGCACCTGCGGTCCAGAGTTTTGCAAATATCTCAGCTTCGTTGAAGTTATATTTCGCAATATACCCTGCCATCAAAAAGAATAGGCAGTAAATAATAAGTCGAAATTATGGTTATATTTCACAAAACACCCCTGCCATTAAAAAATACTAAGCAGTAGGTACAAATGGACCATATTGTGATTTACATCGTAGCTTTAGCTTAAGCGGATTATGCCGATTTGTGCTCCCCAGATCAGTCCCGTTGACGGGTGATTGCTGATAACGCCGATTGGTCAATAACACTGCTGAGAGACAAGCGAAATGAATGAGTCGAACGATGTGATGGTGAACGTGTTACACCCGGAAAGGGAAATAGCGCGTTCGGTCCCCACCACAGACACCAGCTATCAGCAGTTTTGCAAATGTTTTACCAACATTATAGTCTACAAAGTTGCTCAGTCCCTTTACACGACAAAGAGCGGTCATATGTCGTACTATTCTCATCGAAAAGCTTGACTGAGCTAAGCTACGAAACGCTTCCTCGTGCACCATACTTGTCACACCTTTCTGTCCTACCGAATGGTAGCTCCATGGACATCTGGAGAACTTCCCATTCGGGAGTGTTTCAGAAACAAAAGTCCGAAACTGCTTCTATTGAATTCATCACTTCCGGTAGTTCAGATTTTTTTTCGCATCTGATACAAATAACGTTGTTCTAGGCTTAAAAATATGTGTAGATCCCAATGGTTCTTCGTTCTATTAACGAAATTTGTCGAGACATGCCAGTTTTAATGTACAGGTTGAAGGTTGACATTAATTTCCGAAAAACCTTATGGAAGATGCAGCTGCCCTGTTGTGGAAGCAGTTTGTGAAATCGCGCATCAAGACCATTTACGTGGACTGATAATACAGCATAGATTGTGTTTTTAAGTATTTTTAATACCACCATTCTAAATGTTCTCGAACGTTTTCCAGCTTTGGAATATTTTTTTGTATCATAATGGTGGAGGCTGGTTTATCGACCCCTGAAAGTAACTTCTCTATCACTAGAGTACTTGAAATATTTTGAGCTGAACAACTTTGTGGAAGAGGCTTTTTTTTATCGTCTAACCTTGCATACAATTTTAGTACAACACTTTTTAACCTTTTTATGGATCTGGAAATGGGATTTCAAGCAGGTTGAAAGCGAAAAGTAAATTTCCAAATTTTGAGCACAGCTGCAGAAGCCGCGTAAACTGGCGATACACTATAGAGCACCACAACGTCCTACTGGACGAAATTTCGGCTTTTTAAGAAAGTTCTTCTTCGCACTATGAATGTGACGCAAAAAAGTGAAAAAAATGGGCATCCTGACTGTGAAAGTCCTGTAGACGAAGATCTATCGTTTGCAATAATTTCTATCATAATTGATAAGGTTTGACATGAGCAAAGATGCAGTTGATGCAAAGTAGAAATAGGCCATTAATTTCGAATCGAGTGCAAGAACTCAATGCATCTCGAGCCTTATGTATTAATAGCGATGAAAGCTGTCACATCGAAGTCTGATTCTGAAATGATGAAACTAACCTTTACTTCGTATACCCCGATTACGTTGTTGAATTCATATCGGTGAGAAAGGAATAATGGCGTTCAAAGTGCTTAGCTCCACTAACTTAGGAGTACGGCCTTTTTTCTTTGATTAAAAAGCTTTAAGTATTTTCAGACTATTACAGGTTGTGGAGCACGACTCATATTTGAAAAAGAAACAAGCACTGACATGTAAAAATTAATTCAACCTCTATATTCTACCATTGTGTTATATTCTCTTGTTAAAACTAGGTTCTCTTCGGCAAGCTCAGACCGAAATAGTAACAATAACTTCTATACGAACAATATAACCAACAACGCTATTACTTTAAAAGAGTTGACGTTCAGCGTGATCTTTTTCAGTGTGAAAGTGGGTGTTTAAAAGCCACTGAAAACCACAGAATCCTTTTCTATAATAGAACATTGCGCAGTGTCGTGATCAATCCCATTCACAGGTGACTGCTGATGGCACTGGCAGATAGAATATTAGCTGAGGGAAAAGAGGAACGGAGAACCCGCATGGTGCAGTGGTGGAAACGTGAACCCCCGGGAAGTGTAAAAGCGTTTTTCGATCACCACCACAGATACCTGCGGCTCGGAGTTTTGCAAATATCTCAGCATCATTGTGGTTGTAAATCACAAAATACCGTGAAAAATTGTGATAGGCAGTGAATAAAAAGTTATGGTATATACAGTGTGCTCGTTATTCCACGTGAAGAACAGGAATGACGGCCCCCACATAACAATAGGGCTCTAAAGAAGGTGATGTAGCCCAATTACGAGCTTTTAAAAAAACCATGGCAACAACAACAGCCGGTACCAACCTCGCTTCAGTTCAATAAGGGTAGTTTCTAAGGATTAAACATAACAATTATTTATGCCGACTTTTATAGAAAAGCGGTTTTCTTGAGTGTATCAGGGTTTTCTCTTATTTTCAGCGTTACTCAAAGTTGAACTCCGGGTGTCGGCAAGCGACTGCGCTCACGTCGACGCAGCTGTGACGTAGTTGGCACGGGTGCTGTTCGTTGTTTGTCACATTCGAGACCTCCACTGAAGATCGGTTTCTTTATTACGATGAATTAGTAATCGTCCAAACTTGGACACAACAGTTCATTCTTGGCTAAACTTCCAGATGAGAATACCGGACCCATTCCTAGTTTGGATGACTCTGATCGGGATGAAACTCTCATAGTACATCAGAGTTTTACTCTCGGCGACCATCTTTTACCCACTGCAAGGAGATAAACTATTAAGAAGCTCCGTTACAGATATCTTTGAGTAGGAAGAGAAAAGATGAGAGGGTTGAAAGCTGACATCGCGAACGCGGAGGTCAAACCTATCCTACTCAGAACTTGTTGTTGGACAAATGTTCAACAGCGTACATCATTCGACAGGTTTGTGCTCGTGCTTTAAAAATCATTCTATCACTGGATATTTGGATAAAATTCGTGCAGACGAGCAACGGTTTACATCACATCTTGAGCAAAAAACATTTGGTCTATCGTATAAAGGGTAAAGGATCGACAGATTCACGATAAACACAGTTTAAACCAAGTTTAAAAATAATCTCTTAAAATGTATTCCTTAACTGACAAGCTAAAACGATGTTGTCTTCAAACATTTATTCGGCCAAGGTTTCGAAATCTTCGTCTTCCTCATAGCCGAAGATCAGAGTTCGATGTCAACCCACAGCCCTCGTACTCTCGATGTGGTGCCTTCGTCGTCGTATCGAATCGGACCTTCTTCAGTGCAGCATCACTCGAATGAGGCAATCTCACTCGGCGACGCTTTTTGTACAGGACAGTGGTTGTTAAGAATAGTGACTGTCTGATCATAACAACTTGTTTTTTCGCGACAATGCTTCGTGCAGAAGCCGGGCATCATTATCAGTTAGCAAGAGTGTGACACTATTTCATAAACCGACACTTTCTTTCAACCTGAGTACCAATAATCAACGTGTATACTTTCAACATGAAAGCTAAGAAGTCAAAACATTAGCCGAATAGAGGTTTGGTAACAACCTCGTCTCAGCTTATCACTGTAAGCATATATATTGATTAGTCATAACGAGGTTGAAGGAAAGTCGGTTTTTGAAACAAACTCTCAAAGTTTTCCAGCTATTTACATTACTAATGATTTTCTAGTTCTCAACACCAGGTGAATATTCTTTTATCATGATGCCCTCCACTTCTTGGCAGGTTGAGCTTACAGCCCAAACGCAGTGGATTGGGGTCATGAGAGACCCGTTTATCTTCTAACGAATACAATTTCGGTGCACTTCCTCTGCCAAACGATTCCATTTCTCTGAGCTGTTTTTTAAGCGCCTCGTCGTTCATGTTATTGTGTAAGGCTTTGTTATCTGAAATTTTGACCACTGGCTTGTTTCCCGCAAAAAAATCGAAGCGCAAGCAAAAGCTAAGAAATTTCGGAGATTCGTTGAGAGGTGGTCGAGTAGATTTTTCCTGGTGTCCTGAAATAGTTGGACTTGAGTATTCCCTGGTCTTCAAAAAAAAGGAGATATTAGCCTTTGTCGATCGAAAAAACTTTTTCCCCCAGGCAACTTTGCCACCAATTTGTTGGTGCTGAGGAGATAAGGGTTTGGCTGGCCTATACCGAGTTCGAATCTCTGATGCAAAAGTAGCCCAGTTAGTTTATGGCGCAGAATGAATCCGTCCTTAACACGGAACCGAACGCTACCTGTTCTCGGTGAAAGGCGATTACGTTCACCCGTCTTGACGTCATGTTATCGACATAATGTAGATAAATATTTAACACAGTTTTAATATCTTTAATGCAGGTTTTGGCCGTCTTAACATTATTTAGAAGTGGCAATGAGACGATTTTGTAGGCAAATCTATCTGAGATCCACGAAGCTGGATTAGCTTATACGATATCCATTCGTTTAAATCTCATCATCTTTATGTACGACATAAATATGCTGTTATTATCATGCTAAAGGATAAGAAATAAAGTAATAAGCTCTTATCAATCCGTTCTAGAAACGCCATGTGTTCCACTCTATGAGGCACCGTAGACGATATTTATAGAATACTTGGCCTTAACAACGGCTAGCACTATTCACCCATATAGAGGCCAGAGTGTTCATCCTTCCAGGCAACTCTGGTACCTGGTCACTATCTAGAATCCCACAATTCATCAAATATATTACTGAGAACCTGTAACCACTACGACAGAGCCAACCACTACCATAATATCTTGTTTAAATATAAAGGCACACGAACACAAATTTTTGTCCATTCTATACAGAATGCCACACTATAAATAAATAACTAACAACCGAGTGTGAATTAGCTCAGGACCACCTGCAACAAATAATGACCACGGTTACCTCGATTAGGTCAGCTATTCATGATTATTTTCTTGAAAAAATTGCTATAAATAATGGGGATGTCACAGTGAAAGTGCCATGCCCTTTGCGTCCTTCGAGTGAATGTGGCCCAAGAGCAACTCTGAAAAGCGATGGAGACTTCACGGCAACTTATTCAAGTCACTTGATGAATTGTGGAATTATAAATATGATACACGTGAAACATTTAAGAAATAAAAGTGAAAGAAAGAATTGTAGTGCTTATTTGAGTTCGGACATTTGCTTACTGGCTTTATCCGCTTCCTTCAAAAGTCACTGCGACATGATTTCAATTAATGACAAGAAACTAATGGAATATCTGAAATTTTCTTTCGAATCTTTCAGTTTCGTCACAACAAGCTGCTTTGTTTCAATATTAGGTATAATAACCATGTTCGTTGAGCACTAGATCCCGCAGTAGAGAGTAGCTTGCCAACGTTTGCTAGCCAATTTGGAAACAGCCAGATTCGTTGACGAGTCTACACATAAATTTTTTTCCCAGGGTACATCGCAGCTCCTATGTCAATTTTTTTTGCAGATTTTTTGAGTCCTGCTTTCTTAAGGCTCGTCGTAGCTGTACGAAAAGCCGGAAGCAGTTGCAAGCTTTGGTTTAATGCACGTAGTGCTCACCCATTGCACTTGTGATGTTAGTGGGGGTGAAGCACGCGCCTTTGCTACTTGACGCAAATATTTCTCGATTCAACCCTCTTTATTACAATTGTTTACAAGTTATAATCTCAATAAGTGTTATGTAAAAAGGTGTGAATTTGTAAAATGTCTTAAAACTTGGGCGAGTGTGGTTTTTTCAAATAAATCCAAGAATTGGGAAAGGAACGAACTTCTTTGAAAGTCTTGCATTAATTTTTTTACGAACAACTAACAAATGCAACAAACCGAAGAATAAAACCTATTTTAAGTAATGAAATAATGTCTCTTAATCCACACTCCGGTGTTTATCCGAACGATTCTAAAATGATAATTTGTGGGTCTCCAGTCCGCCGTAGGTAAATTCAAGGCCTTTGTGTGTGCAGAAGCGATTGGCGATCAGCGGAATCATCTTTTGTTCAAATGAAGTCTGAAAAATTCGTCATCATCATTTCTCTTGTGATGATGAGGCGAAGCTATTCATCCGTGATGTTATTCCTTGCTGCGACCACGCCCAATTATGGCCACACCTTTTTAGGCCACGCCCACATATTGGAAGCCTGATTATCGTATTGGTAGTGATACGTCCTTTGCGGGAACGAATGTCACTATCACGAACAGTTATGCATAAACTTCAATTCGCTCGTGGTATCGGACAACGAGAAATGCTCCGTGCGAACACATTGCCGAGTATCACCAGAGCTAAGGTTCTCAATTTGTTGTTCTTTTTAACATTTTTATATTACCATACGAATTTTCAGTTCGTATATTACTTATTTTTTACTAGTTGCGTGACTTCTCCCTATTCTTCATTTTTTAAGGAGTTAAATTAAAGGAGATTAAAAGGTAAATTACCCCAGCTTTTTAGCATTTTCTCATTCTTGGACTTCTTGAACAATGTTCAGTCGTGGTTTTGTTGTTTTTCCCTTTAATCTCATTCCATGGTTGCTTTCTGCTGCATTCATTTACACTTTGACCAAATAAACGATAAACATAAGGGTGAAGCTTTCGACAGTGATTTATGGAGACCTGCCGTCGTTATTAATTCAGTGTTCTTCTCCTTCAAACAACTCTTGTGTTATATTTGTTTATATCATCATACAAGTAAACATATCAATATCAGTAAATATATATAAATATGTCAATATTATGCTGAGGTTTATAGAAAATCAGTCTTTTGAATTATTGTGTCAGTTCACCGCCAAAGGAATGCGAAGGTTAGATAACGCAGAAAGTGAGATAGAGCCAAGGACTGCATGCGTCTTGCAAGATACCTTCTAACCACTACTTCGCACGCTCCCTCTTCTAATATCTTAAACAAAATGTTTTCTCCTCTAAAACTGATTGAACTCCTTGTTTGCACCGCTTTTTTGTGGTCTCTGCTTTGTATAAAATTTTGTCCTGTTTTCATCCACATGCACTAATTGTATGGATAAACAGAAACTACGACAAGAAAGTCGAAGACTATGGAATTCAGTTAAAAAATGGGAAATAATTGTTTTTTTCATTTTGCATTTCAATGCTTAAAAAATCTTCTTCATAAGATTTTACCTTACTTTTTCAAAATTTTTTATCTACATACTTTAACAAGTGCGTGTAGCAAAGAGATTAAAGTTATCTTAAAATGCACAGAACCCTCACCGACATCTAGTGCCGAGAAATTCCTACAAGCCCCGCTGATGGCTGCAAGTTATTGTACTTACCAAATATGTGCTTAACCACTTCTACGTTGCAACGAAATGAATTGAAGGCATGGTCGACCCGTCGAGGAGTAATCAATGCAGAACATTTCATCCTTTTATTCCATATTCTTTCAAGTAGAATTTGGCAGCACTGAGTTTGTTCTGCATGTTGCAGTTAAAATTTGATTGCGTTCTGCTGTCAGGCTAGCAGCAACGCGGCGATATTTGTGAGGACTTCATATGGTTGCGAAAACCTTCCAAAAGTTTCTTTTTTAAGTTATCTTTAGATCATAGCCATTTTCACAATGATGCTGAGATATATGCAAAATTACGGACCGTAGGTGTCTGAGTGGAGAACGAACGCAAGGGGGCTAACGCGTTCGCCACCACACCATACGGGTCATTCGTTTTGCCTGTCTCTCAGCCATTTCTATCGAACAGTTCCATCAGTAATCACCCATCGGCGGCATTGACCTGGAGAGCTCAAATCGGCAATGAACCCAGTCAAGCTGAGGCTGTAGTCTGAGAGACAGGCGAAATGAAGGGAGCCGCATAGTGTGGTGGTGAAAGCGCTAACCTCCAAGAAGGGGTACTAGCGCGGTCGTTCCCCACCGCGGACACCTATGGTCCGGAGTTTTGGAAATGTCTCAGCATCATTGTGGCTGTGTCACACATAATCCCCTGATGTGAAAAATCGTAGTAGGCAGTGAAAAAAATTTTAACATTGCCATTCCCTTTCTCTTCTTCCGCAATATTTTTTCTCCGTTTCAAAAAGACAGCAAGCGAAGGTGTTTAACGCCTTGTCTAAAATTAATCTTAATTAGTTGACTTTTCCCTGAAACTGACCGTTAATCTAAAAAACATGAACATCCTTAAAAAACTTCAAATCGCTTTTTATATGGCAACGAAAAACGGTGGTCTTTGCAAGAATAGCCTCTCCTGCTTGTTTTCACACCTCACTCTGCATAAATTTAAGCAATTGTATTTGGAAGGACTACTTCTTCTAAACTTTTTTCTTTCCCCCTATCGACTTCTGTAAGTATGTTCTATTTCCGATCTGTGTTTTGTTGGATTCATAAGAAAAGACATCTTTCAACATCTGGATTAAACAGTCCGCCTTGTTTGGACCCGTTAATTTCAAAAGACATCATTCAAGGGTTGTGGGCGTGGATAGCGTGTAATTGTGCTCAACATCGTGACTTTAATATCTCTGATGAATGATAGTGTGTTGGGAGAATCGATACCCGTTTTGCTTTTTACTTCTACATGACTCCTTCTCGACGTCATTTACCAATTTCACAACACGCCCACACAGGTAGTAGCTTCTGTAGTCAATGAAAAATCTGCCTCACTTTTCGGAGCACTTTTAGTTTTTTAATGAGCAAGGCTTTCTTCGTTAAGCATTTCCAGCAGTTGACCATAGTACATTTGATACGACCACCAGACGGGCTGGTCAATAGAGGCTGATAGGATGTCATTCTTTCCACAATATCGAACCGTTTTTCGCCGTCAATGAAAGAAGTGATTGATGGTACTGTATTCGTGGTAGACCTCTAATACTGCAACGATGCCTTGAATGTGATTCACACATCGTAATCCTTGCAAGAAACCCTACTTATGTCACCTTACGTGAGATTTTCTAGTTGTAGAGGAATCTCCTCTTGAAGAGAAGTTATCATGTGGCTCTACAGAAGTGCGTGAAGTTAGTGATTTTCGAAACAAATGAAGTACGTAGTAGCATTGCCCTATTCTGGAGCTATGACTCTCTTCATATTTTTGATTGGAACATCAACTTTAGAGGAAGGGATGCATCGTGATTCTTCTCCGATGAGAATTTCAGCGTTCTAAAGTGGTAGATTGGAACAAAAAGGATTAGAGCAATTCGCTTTCCTTATCAACTTTAAGTTGTGAAAATAAAAATGACAACTGTTTCATCTTCCTTTGGTAGAGCCAACAACAGTATCCTATATTTTCAAGGATCCTTACGAACTTTCTTTAGATTAGTTTTCTTGAGTTGTCATACCACAGTTTTCTATCCGCACTGTTGTAAGATCTTAAGGTGTGTCTGCATAAGCTGTAGCTCTTACTTCTATTAACGGCCGTAATGGAAATGTTGCTGTAGGACCAATCATTAATTTTCATCTCTGGTCTAGCAATACGGTTGAAGCTGCGGCTGCGAGATCTCCAAGAAATGAGTATGGAATTTAGGAATACTTTAGTTTTTTGTGGAAATGTTCGGAGATTCCAATACTTTGGTTAGAAAACTGAATCATAATCTAACGAGTAGGCTATTGTTTTTTTATTAGGGAAGTCCCTATTCAACAGGTAATGAAGGCAAACGATGAAGACGTTGAATGTCAATGCGTGGTGCATTACACGAGTCGTTAACTCATTCACCATCTACTGGTTCCCATGCTGAACTCATCTGCTTCTACCGATCTCTTCACTCAAGAAATAAGATCGTAATTAAAGTCGCTATGTTGCAAATCGCTCGTGCAGCGCAGTGGTTAGAAGTGGGCTGCAATGCACACTTGATCGATCCCGCGCGTCAGACTCACTAATGCCGCCATCCCTCCTGGGTTGGCAAATCCGTGCCAGACTTGTCTAGGTGGATAGTAGCATTGATTCGGTACGCCGGTAGGACACCGCGCATCATTGCAAAAGCCAGATATGCATTCAATCACCTCTAAAGATGCTTAGTGAAATCGAATGCGAAATGCATCGCTCACAAATAAGAGGACTTTATACTTTATCCCTTATTATATTATAAATCTGAGCCAATGTCGTCGTCACAGTTTGTTCAGCCAGCATCTCATCTTGTGGTAACCAGATTTTTAAGAAATGAATTTCTTCCTCGACGAAACGTTTCTTAAAATTGTGAACATGAATCAGTGAATGTACAAGGAGTAAAAAAACAACGCTCGATAAGAAAGCGAATGATGAGGTAAAAGAAAAAAAGTGCAAAATAAAAGTAACGTAATCATAATAAGTGGTGGCAAGTGAGTAGTCCGTAGAAGCAGTAGTAAGTAATAGTAACAGTAACGTAGTATGCAGAATGGGGACGAAGTAATAATGACCTATTCACGCATAGGACACAGAGACACGACGGAGATTTTGAAGGAGAAGTTATCGTCCTCGCATAGGGATTGAAAATAACATCGCGCAAAACACTCATGCCATTCTGGATAAATTCCAAGAATCCGAAAACGAACAGCAGAGGCGAATACCTCGTAATCATGCGTGGTGTCAGTGCTTAAGACATATATTTTAACGTGAGAGAGGCACATTATGCTTCCATATGAGCTCTGTGCGGTTGGTCTTCACGTGACATATATTGACACGTGCAAGACTCACAGTAAGCGTTGAATGTGCGAAGAAGCCAATTTGTTTTCAGTGCGATTGTAGTCTTGGTCTAGCGTTTCCTCTTTTTGGTTATGAAGGTGTTTGGCTGGATAGATTGCGGTTACGGGTGAAATATTCAGAAACATCAGTTTTTTTCGTTAATAAAGAGGAGGTTAACAACTTCATATTTGCTCATCAAGGACGTTGTGTATTAAAGAATAACAAAATTGAAAATGATCTCTCACTTCAGAAGGTGCTGAAGAAAAAAGTTAAAATCAGAGAGTGAAACGCTCAACAAAGGCATTTACTTGTGTTTTTCGCTATTTTTCTAGTACTTGAATTGCTTATTTTCCACTTCTTTCGAAATAGTGGGGGAAGAACTGTTATCATAAATAGTTTCAGATTGCCCTTTAAAAAAGGTGTGTAACTGAGCAAACCGGGGTAAATCACACATGGCCTAATGTCTTAAATGTTCTCGAGATCGACTTCCTATTAACCTCGGCACTGGATTATAAAAGTCTCGTTTTCTTTTTTCAGCAATCGCGAGGTTGGGTCGCGAAGTCCTTCTTTAGCAATCGAGCAATCGAGCAACATCGCGATTGCTGAAAAAGAGAAATATACGTCTTGAATGTTGTTTGTTGATGGAAAGAACTGAACAGAACGTTGAAATTTCATCAAGCTTATTGACATTTCAATAATATATAGCGTTAAAACGAAGCTTCTTACCTATGCCTGCATCCAATTCTTTGGTTTTTTACTGCTAACATAAGCACGTGTAGTCAAATACACTGTGCTGACTTCATGCAACACGACATAATTGTTTGTTCATCTAAGACGTTTTGGTTTCTGTTTAAGAAATAGTAGATAAATAAGCAACTCTGGAGAAGGATGCTTTCTAGGGCAACCAGATTAATAGGTTTTCCGGTGCAAAATAGGTTTAACTAAAAAGTTGGTTAAGTTTTGTGACTAATTCTTAACTCATGTCTAGTAAGCAGAAATGACAATAATCGTATGACTGAAAATGTTTATCAATCTTGGCGTCCAAGGAAGGCAGTGCTCGAACAGTTCATCGATTATGGTTGTGCAGTGTAGGTAGCCTTCCACAGCATGCATGTGAGGTAAAGGTCAAAAGCTCTCGGCGTTGATCAATCCGCTAAGGTTGCGCTATGCATTCGTTTTCACTAAGCTCGCTTGGAGGTGATTGAATCCATATCTGGCCTTTACAATGACTCGCGGTGGCCTACCGATATATCGAACCAGTGTTCCTATCCTCTCAGACAAGTCTGGTGCCAGTTCGCCGATCCCTGAGGGTTGGAGGGCTTAGTGGGCCATGGGTGCGGGAACAGTTTCCATGTGTACTGGAGGGCACTTCCAGCCACTGTGCCACACGCGCCCAAACGTGTCTGTGAGGTACTGAAACATATCGTACTACATATTTCAAGACCGTCTGTAATCTTTCTGGACAAAGAGTAAAGGATAGAGCAGTTGGTGTTGAACAATCCCGTAAGCGTATGCCATACATTCGCCTCCATTTATAGCATCGCAGATGTAGTTAAGTGTATACCTGAGCCATTTTGGCACGCGATCGAACCGATATCCCCTAACAATTGACAGGGTATCGCTTTTCAGTAACTATTTTACACTCCCAACCTTCCACTCATTAAAATATCAATCTATTAATATATTTAGTCGTTTTTAAACAAATGAAACGATAGCGATGGAGATGGAAAACTTTTGCAACCATAATGGAGAAAAGCACAAACTATTAAATGAACAGATAATAAAACATTGCCTGTACTATAATCGACAAGGAAAAGTAATATATTTCTCTTCTAATGTTCTCAAATATGGGTGATGCCGACAAACTACGATAAAGATTTAATCATTTCATATCAGTATGCCTTCATAAGGGAATCTATGCGAGGTATGAACAATGGAATCTCTTGACTAAAGTGCATAATTTTTTCCAGCTGTTTTTAAATATGAGTAGCAATAACGCTAGCAGATGCTTGCAATGAATTCGTATCTCTTAGGAAGCCTTCCGGAACTATGCAGTTGTCGTAACATATTCTGATAATGTTAACGGTCAAGCTGCACACCTTCAACCATCGTCTGCTTAACTGTTTTGCGCTCTGAGCACAAATTACTCACCGACGAATGATGCGCTAAGCAGTAATCACCCTCTGCCGTTTTTACATTCAGAGCCAATGCAAATTTTAAAACGATGAGCCCTATTTTTTCACTTTTTGGAAACGCTTTAGTAGAGTTGAACCAGGAAGCTAGAGGAATGAGAAGGACAGGGATTAATGTTCATTCATGAGGAAATTAAACTCTTCAAGAAGGGTCCAATCTCGCACATAATTCGGTAAATTTTCATGGATTTCGGATGATAGACAATGAACCGAACAAAGAAACTTCTGAGATCGGCAGAATATGCAAAATCGGACGGTCATATCAGTAAATGAATAGTAACTCTTAACGTTGTTCGTTTCACGTGACAATGCCAAGAAGTCAATAAATCACGTCACTTACGTCGCCTGGAAAATGGCATTGGTAATAGGTAGAATTCGTCGCAATCAGAGATAATCATTCCACGAATTCCTCATGAATAGAGGAATGTGAACAAAGTACTTGCGAAGACACATGATTTGTTTCATTGGGTGGAGGAGTGACGGACGAAGAAAGAAGGAATCGTTCAGAAATGGCGAGCGTGCCCTTGCCCTGAGAACTAGGGTGATTCAGTAGAGAGAGTCGATTTCCTTGTTATGAAAAATGACCTGTAACTTCTTTATACGCATAATCATTTTCTGTGGGCATGAATTCAGATATTTGGAAAAAAGGCCTTCATGAAATGGCCGAGAAGGGACATGGGAAGTGTTCAGCGCAATAAAATATGCTCTGCTAAAGCTTTAAGCCTATAGTGCTATTTATGGATAACGACCATCTTGGAAAAAAACTGTGAAAATCTGCTGCCTTTAGTGCTATGTGAGTGAGTGGACCATTTAAGAAATTTTAAGAGGAAAGGCAAATGGCCGAGTGAAGACTCTTTTGGTGTAACTTAAACCTGATTCGATACTAAATGAGACAACACGTAAATAGAAACTATTTTAAAAAATTAAGAAATTTCAAAATGTTAACCTTTTTAATTGCTGCCTACTATACCTTTTTCACGGCAGGATATGATATGAAATACAGTCACACTGATGCTGAGATATTCCTAGTTGCGCTCTCGAGATCAGTTCCGCTGACGAGTGATTGCTGATGGTAGCGTTAGGTAGAAAACCAATTGAGAGAAACGCAAAGCAAGGATTCCAGTGTGGTGCAGTGCAGTGTGTAACACGCGAGCCCCGAAAAAGGTAATCATGGTTCGATCTAGCCCGGAATCAGAATTTTGCGATTATCTCAGCATCACTTTTTTTCCGGAAAGTGCAATAGCGCGTTCGTTCCCCACCGCAGACACCTGCGGTCCGGAGTTTTGCAAATATCTCAGCATCATTGTGGTTATATCTCAGCATAGCTAAGAAAATTCATTTAGAAAGAAGTAGCATCTGTTGTTTCTTTATTAAATCAACGGTTACATTAAAAAAATGTTTTACAATTAATATTTAATAAAAACCTACATCACCATGAGTTTTCTTCTCCGATAAATTTAAAATGGAGAATCGCCTTAAGACGTATCCTTAAAACACGAAACTATTTCACTAAACGAGTAAAATTTCTCTTTACGAGCTTAAAATTTTATATTCCTCACAAGCGGACAACTTTTTTCTGATAACAAGCGAGTTCTAGGTAATTAATGAACGGCAAAACGAAGGGTCCCCATGGTGTTGTGGTGAACACGTTAGCTCCGGAAAGGGTAGTTGGGTGTTCGATTCCCTCCGCATACGCCTGTGGTCCGGTATTTTGGAAATATCTCAGCATCATTGTGGTTAATAGAACAAGTAACTCTGCTTATTGAAATTTTACATAACTAGCAAATAGCATGTGGTAATTTTATCTTCTTTGTATTAAATTACATTTACCAGATTTCCATGCAATAAATAATTTCCGCATTTTGAGCCTTTTAATATAATGTCTCCTCAAAGTAATTTTGAATTCTAGAGCAAACTAAAGTTTTGAGCTTATTACTGTGTGTGTAGGATTAAGCGTCACCACTGCTGTTGAAATCGTTAAAAAAATGGCTAGGAACCATTAGCATTTTCTTAATGTCTGATGTAAAGAGTAAGTATGGAAGAGTAGCAGGGATAAATAGCTTTGGCTAAAGTTGCTTCAATGCCTTAAAGAAGTTGGCAAACCGTAAATTGAAAAAATATTGAGCAGCTGGCTCAAATGTTGCTCCTTAGGAGTAGCCTATTGCCGGAATACTCTACCTACGGTAAAAAAAGGACAATCAGATGAGTTTTGGCATTAATTACCGGCAATCTTAATTAATAGTGTAGCATTTCCCGTGATCGGTAGATATCCACTATAATACAGCATTATGTCTAATAAAAGGGTAAGAATACTGTAATGCTTACTTCGAAAAATGTCCTGGATTTTAAATGAGTTTTTTCTTCCGTTGATTAAATAAGGTTAACTTAACACTTAATCTTCCACAGTTTAGGTCGGTTGCTTCGCACGTATGGGAATCTATGAGGAGAATGCACGGTTTATTCTAATCTCGTTGCTTCTTGTACTTTATCTAATTTTTGGTGCTATTTTATTCCACTATGTTGAACGAGAAAACGAAGTTGACGAACGACGTAAGGTGGGTTGTTTCGATTTCCCTTCTCGTCTCCTTTGTAAACCAATTTCTACCAAACGGTAAGTATACTTCCATAATTTCTTTCATTATTACGAAAAAAGTGTGCTATTTTTTCACGCATCGCCGACTCTGAAAATAGTTGTAGTTTTGGAAAGCACTAATCTTTTTTTGGGGCGAAAAAGAGAAGTCTTAAAGATCTGTGCAGATCAAATCACTTCAGTGATGGCATTACTCCACCTGATTTAGTCGCTTTATTTTTTACACCCTAAATTACAGTCTGTTTTCGTCTCTTCTGACCGATTACTTGTTAGATAGCTATAATCTAAAGTACACCTCAATCCGATTATCCATACGAACCTCCACTACTGAAATGTTAACGTTTTTAATGGGTAAGCAAGGATATGTCGACCAGCTGCCAAGCCTTGCCATGAGGTCTCGAGCGTAGTGGAATACAGCTTGTCCGGCCGTCATAGTATGGATTTGGCGACCATTTGTAAGAGAACATGTGGAATCACCCCCCATAATTCCTCCTCACTTTTATGCAATGGACGAGTCGAATAACAAAAATTTATGGCCATTACAAATGCTAATTATAAGTAAGCTCAGTTAAAAAGCACCACTCTTTCACGCCAAGTGACATATGTAGTCGTTTTTGATATGAAGTTTTGCTCCAACTCATATCCGCCATTTCTATATGTGCCTAGTAGCCTAGTGACTAACTATCGTAAGAAACGTGGATTCATCTGTAATATTTAGAATATGCCGCTGAATAGAACCAGGGCGAAATTTCTAAGTTTCTCTAACACATGGTGAAGGAGAAGATAGTGGCAGATTGCAATTCAACAACAGGTCTTCCTGTAAATTTGAACCATCCACCAGTCAATCTTCCTGTTTTTTTTCCACACAGTTTCAATTGTCAGGAAGCGCTTTTGTAATTAATTTCCGATCTAGATTGTTTCGGTGTTATCACACTAAAGCTAGCTAAAGGTGCTAGTCATCCAGTAGCAGTCCAATAATTTTCCTCTTTGACATTTCCATTGAGATAAACGAGCGCATTCAATTGCCGGATTAGGATCGAGTATAATAACTACATTCTTATAGCCCTTATTATCTATATGAAAATCGGCTAGTCACTGACGTCACTATTTTTATAGTTCCTGGGAATTTCTAAAGAGGTGAGAATAGCAGGATATACATGATTTAATTTTTAAGAATCGTTTATATTCGTCGTAAATGGAGCTGTGCCTTAGAAAATCAGTCAAATCGAGAATAGTAAACTTAGACGTTAACAGTGGTAGCTTATCAGAACTGTTTGGAGATACCGCTTGCTTTTCATCTACTGCCTATTCTTTTTTCACATGAGGGTATAATATGAAATACAATCCATAAGGATGCTAAGATATATGCAGAACTCGGAACCTCAGGTGGCCATGAAATTCGAGGTTACCCTTTCCGAGGCTCACGTGCTAAGCAAAATCGGCAATAGGGCAAACCAACAGCCTCGGTTGGTGTGTGTATAACATGTCAGCCTCCAGCGACGGAAATCAAGGGCTTGAAGCACGAACTAGGTTACGAGTTTTGCTCATATTTTAGCATCCTTATGGTTCTCTAAAGATAATTGTAAATCATTTTTCTTCAAATTTTGCTGGCACTGGCATGTTGTTATTTATTTTTTTTCTCGTCTTTACACATTTGTCTTGTTTTCCGCCAGATTATTGGAGGACTGAAAGAGATAAAACAGAATGGTGTTGTGAGACCTTTCAAAACGAAAAACTGTTGATTATGTATGATTAACTCTAGTGTTTCATTCATAGGGGGCAGACTTTGGCCAGGCTGTCTTCGGGATTCCAGGGAACCACAGTGTCTTAACCAGCAAATCCCCAAAAAATGGTGATTATTCTAGGGGCCCGCACAACTAGTGAGGACGGGCCGTTCAAGTATCAAGTATGAAGTTTCAGTCATAAACAAACCAATGTTCCTCAACAGTAAGGAAATTGAAGAAAAATGATTGTATGCACTTATTGAAGTCTAATTTTATCATTTCAGCCAAAAAATGCTTGCTAGATCCTTTAATTTTTTTGGATAGTTTCTTGTTAGCAGAAATCAAACAAGGAACGTTATCCTATGAAAAGAACGCGTTCTAATGACAGTAATCTGGACCACTGATGCGCAGTACTTAAAAGGGAGGCTGCGTAAATTTCAGATAATATTTCATCCCTATTATCTTCACATGATCATCTTCGTCATCACTCAGAATTATAGTGCATTTAAATCCCAGCAGCTACTTAACTAATTGTTTCTACAGTAAACATGTTCCACTTAGGAACTTTTGAGATTATATCGTAGAATCCCTCCGTGAAAACTGCTTAAACCAATAACTTGATGCAAGCCTTGATTAAATCCGTGGCTGTGAATCCTCTTAATATAAGGTTACTGAAGGCTTCCCAACAATACAACTCCAAATTCTTTTTTGCTGGCTTAACTGAGAAGGCCAAGTAGAAAAAAAAGTCGTCAGTGTTGTGAAAGAAAACGGTTTCACATTCAGATGACAATGTGCATAGATGCCAATGCATACGTTCCACACCAGTTCTGACGCACACGGTCTTTTCTACTTCTCTATATTCAATCGATAGCTTGTCTGATACAAATGTTATCTCTAAATGCGTCTATGAAAAGCTATTTTCTATAATGAATAGTTCGCAAAAAAAAGTTTTCTCGGACGAGTCTTTCAGTGCGCACTGGTTGTAACGGAAATTTACTTCCAAATGCCTGGTACACAAAGTTACTCATAGTTGCAAGTGTTTTAAACAGTGGTTAGTATTAGAGTGATAGTAAGTTAATCACATTGGTTGGCTGTCCACCTATCTTCTGTCATCCGTAGCAATTCCTTCTTTGCCTTGCCACCGTCATTTATGCAGATGGTTGGCTTCATGGATTTTGCTGCAGCTTCAAGAAAATCTATCATCTTCTCTCCTCAATGACATTATGATGTTGGTTAAGCACAGTTTTAACTAAAATCCTAGATTTCTATAGTAAAGCGTTCCCAGGACTTATTACAGGCAGTCGCCAGGACGTCGAGATCGGATAGAAGCTTTGTATTTTTTATGACGACAATTAACATTGGCGTTTGCTGTGATTCCATTGACGTCAACGGCTTCAGTGAACACTTGACTGATCTAACGTCGCTGATGTAACAGACAGAATTCGCTAGAATATGTAGTAGAATTTGTATAACAAAACAAAAACGGGAAATAGCCTGCAGTTTCCTGGAACATAATGTTGTTCCAGATTCAAAAAGCTACAGCAATTACGTCATCTAATTTCGTCGTACATGCCTCCTCATTTTCTTCTTAGGCTTCCGCTCTAGTTCCTTCTGGATCAAAAGTGTCACTACTTTTTAATGATTATAATTTCTGAAAATGTTATACTTAACTAACTTCTTGAAAGTTTAAAAACTGTGACATTGACAGCACATATAGACGATCCCACTATGGAAAAAAAGCAGAAGCATACAATAACCTGTGTTGTTTTCTCCATAAGTCTCGGTTTCTATAAGCTGACTACTTGCGGAGCAGTTGAGTAGCTCTGTTGGATCGGTACGAAGATCTATCCATGGGTTGACCTATGTCTACCCGTTACATTTTTTAATGGATCTTTGGAAAAATGGCACTCCCTTTCTCCAGTGGTCAAGAAGTTTAGCCGAAAGCCCATATCCCAGAATGAATTTTTGTTAAATAAAACTTTAAGCTACGTTCTGAATGCCGTTCAAAAAGTTCTATCTTGAGAATAATAGTCGAGTTTCGCCCGTACAACGGAGTAAAATACTTTGGGTTTTTCAGCAGCAAGCCATTCAACGCAGCGCTTTGTTAAATGAACAACATAATTATTTCTACAGGAGTTTTTTCATATTCTGAAAAAAAATTCAAGGTGAATATGTCTGCATGAACATACCTTCAGCAGTCCCTCGTTGCCCTTTTGTTTGAAAGCATCTGAGCAGCTAGAATTCTAGAACGCAATTCGAGATTTGAGCTGAAGTGTTGTTTCTATCCTAGCAATTTTTTGTGGAATTTCTTTAGTGCTTCTCAAATAAGCAAAGGTAAGAAGTTCTATTGATCTTTTGGATCCAGAATGGGCTTTTTTGAAGTATATGGTAGTTTTATTGGTATTTTTTATCGACAAGTCCTTCACTGATAAATTTCTACGCTTATAGCAACAGACAGCAACTCGATGCAAGAATTTGACTTATCAGCACAGTAACTTCCTAATCTTCTCTATTTTACAGAAAAGCGATACTGAGAGATTGAAACTTTCTACTGAAGCTCAGTGACGATAAAAACAATGAAGTAGCTTCGAAAAATATTTGGAGGAGATAGAAACTATTGTCAGAAAATCGAAAATATTAGGAAAAAAAAACCCTTTCGACAAAACTACACGTGTCTTACAGCGTTCTCTTATTAAAAATCTTAATATATGAAATTAATGTACTAGAAGGACTAGTGGAATCAAATGGAGGCGGATAGCACAGTTGTGGTGATGTCCGTCATCATGAGCACAGTCCTGGCTCGATTCCGCTAAGGGCCAACAAGCCTCTCATCCCTCCGGGGTCCGGAAATTGGTGCCGAGCTTGTCTGGGAAAAAATCGCTCTCTGCAATCCAACTGGGAACGCTCCATCCCGGCTCTCTCAGGGCTCCATGGAGAATTGCTCGACCAGCATTCTACAACATTCAGGACGAAATGGAAATCCTCAAGAAGCAGCTAAGGTCACGCGTAAAAGTTAGAAGATCTTAGTGAACGATGGACGCTAGGAAACGAATCGAATGTGAGAAGCGCTGGGATCCGCACAATAGACGTGAAGACGGATCAAATAAAATAAAATAAAAAGAGATAGAGGAGTCAAAAAAGAAAAATCACTGAGGTGTCACCGTAACACTTTATCAGTCTTATAAATGCCTACTCGAGTTTGTCTTCTATAGGAAAAAGATACTGGTTTTGTTATAAGTGTCTTCTATATATTGTAATGAAAAAGGATGTAATACTGATTAATGATTTCCTTAAATCGGCAGTGACAACTCGTCCGATTCTTCCAGGACGGACCAACTGATATTCTCTGTAGAGTGAGAAAAAGAAAAGACAAAATGATGCACTTTTTTGTCACTGCAGTTTTTCCAGAAGTCGAATAATGTTCTTTAGAATTGTTAGTGTACTTTCATTTGTATCACATGCTATCCTGTTAATTATAAAGTAACTCGAATGAACACCTGTAAACTTCAATCGTCCCCGTTGTGCATCACAGTTCTGCTTTAGCCGAATGGGCCTCTTTCAATTCCGGAAGACAAATAGCGTTATATTTTTTCACATGATGGTCTTTTTTCTAATGTTACCGATTAGAAGGCAGCCACTTGTTTGTTCACTCACTTTCCAATCTTTGATCACAAGACTTTCGCACTGCAAACGTGGAACACTTTAACATGGTGCTTCGAAATCCAGAAGCGTTCATAATTCATAACGAGACAGAAAGCCAATGAAGAAAGAGTGATGTTGATAGAAAGCTTATCAAACATTGCAGTCATTTATTACCAGTCGTTCTCAGCACATTGGTGAGAACGGAATCTTCTAAATTGAGCCCCTTCTTAGCTTTAATTTTTTTTATTTAAAATTCACTAGGTAATAAACGGAAGCGATGATAAGCTTGTAAAGCAATTTGTTCAATATCTTTGAGAAAGTACATTAACAGCCAGATGTAGGCCAGTAATTAAAAGAAGGTAATGATTTTCAGTTGACTTGTTCTCCTCCTAAGTGTCAACAGCTCAATTCCTATAACAAGCTTTTCCAATAAATCACATAAGTAAATAATAACTTTCTTGCAAAATTGTCGTAGACTAATTCAGTGAAAGATGCAGAGCGGGACAATTCTAATGAACAATTGCTCGTGTTCGGCTGTTAGCGTTGGCCATGTGCTTGCTGAAATTACACCAAACAGTACAATAACTTTCTCTTAGAAACAAAAGCTGATAAAACATCAGTACCAGTAGGGGTTTCTTTAGAGCTTTGCTTTCCTTTCATAGAGTTTTATACTCTCCTGTTATTTATTAACAATGTTAGCTTGGTGGATATTAGCCAGTGATATCAAACAACTTACGGTGCAAATTTTAGTGTCTGCCACCGTATCTTGAATGAATACATGTTTACATTTACTGGACAATCCTATCGAATTATTTGAATTTGCAAACAATAGAAGAGCAGCATCATCAACATAATTTAAAGTTTGGTTGGATAAAGTTTCTCCATCGAAGTCACGAAATAGTAGTACCAGAGCGCTGCCATCTCTTCACCGCCGCCACAATAGCTATTATACAGCCGGGTTTTTCTAGGATGACGGACACACTTAGCATAGTTCTTGACGAACTGCCAGAAATTCCAAGTACGAGAATGGTTCACGTCTTGAATTAGTATGATAGTCAACGGATCCCCTTACTTTAGATAAATCTCAGTCTCACATCCAGGCATACACCTTTACCACTTACCACTAAATGGTTCAGCGTTGAACAAAAAATGGTCACTGTGAGAAGCATCTAAACAAGAACTGCAACTTTTGCACCAGTATAAGTGATAAGAAGTCCAGCGTAGATCAGTCCTTTATGGAGATGGCAAGCGTTCGGCGACTTGATTAAGTGCCTAAGAGGTAATTAAATAAATATTTGGCTATACAGCGTCTTGTGGTCTTGCCGATGCACCAAGTTATGCTTCCTCCTCCCAGACAAGGCACTCCCAATTTGCCGGCCATAAAGGGATAGATAGCTTATTTAGCTCGAAGCACGGATTTAAACTGGCAACCACTTGTGTATTGCAAGGAAACCCTAACTACTACGTTACACACAGCCTAACGTTTTTTATAGGCTCAAAAAGTGCATCCTAAGTCACTTGATGAAGAAAAAACTAATACTTGAAAACCAAAAGTGACATTAAAGCCACTACAATCTACGCCAATTCATAGCTCAAAATACTTGGTTTTTTTAGTGTAATCAGTGAGATACAATCTAATCAGCGATCGACATAAGGACATGAGGATTTAAGAAAAAAAATGCCATTCTCGAGTAAATCCAGGAAAGAACTTATGAAAGCTAATTTCTCAGAATTGAAACGGTTGCCGGCGTGAGATTAAATTTGTATGAGAAAATTTGTTTGAATCCATTTCATTCAATATGAGAGTAATGAGCATGATGGGTGCTTGTTTCCGAATGGACATTAGAGTTCGCTACTTCATGGGAGTATAATATTCTGCAAAACACGTTAAAGAAATGGCCAATTTTTCTCAACTCTTCTCTAGTTTCTCGGTGTTGGCTAGTACTTCCTAAACGCGACAATGATTTTTTGGATGTGGCTGGATTTTTTAATAGTATTTCCATATAGATCAGGTGGATAGTGCCGACCAGTGAGCTGTCACTACCATTAGATGCGATCTGACAGATGTAGATGGGAAGTCTGCCTTTGATGCAAAATGTTAAAGATATCGAGAAAAAACCTTCGAAGAAATATAATGAAATAACAGTGGTCCTTATTAAGCTCATAAATTGCTACAAGTCTAACTAGTATGATTTTTCATCATTGGGAATGTGATAGTTGAGAAAACTTTACATCAACAGCACAGCATACTCATCATAAAAACGAAGAATCCTGAAAATGAGAAAACCTAATGAGCTGTCAGTTTTACTCTTAAAAAAATACACTAATCTGTCAGCACTTTTTTATTTGAAATAACACTTTTAAAAAAGGTATTGCTCAGAAACGAGGCATTTGGTAAATAGGTAAAAAAATTCGAAGCTGAGTCGTTATAAAGCTATAGAAGTTCAACAACGACTATCACTGAATTTTCTCGACGTAGTAGAACGATGTAGTCAGCGATAGTCCATCGGTTATCGACTAATCAACATTTACATCACCCAATGGTTTATAATACATTGGGGTCCATCGCGTAGGCTGATCCGAACTGAGCCTTATGACATTAACATTCCATGTGAAATCCAATGAGCTACAAAGGCGTTTTAGGGACTACAGATGAAGGAGAATTTTCGCACCATCCAAACAACACTTATAGAAAAAATATTTTGGGGCCCGAAAGAGTCTCCATGAATACAAGCCATATGAGCACCGAAGAATGATAAAATGTATGAACAAATTTTCCGTTTCTCAAAAATCGAGTACAATTTATGCTTCTACCTCTATCCGATTTCCTTTCGTCTATTCTAGAATAAATAAAATTGGAACTTGATCGTGAATTTTTTCATGAAAATCACTTTTTACAATAACTGATTGCATTGCTGTGAAGCATTCAGCTGACAAACTCGCTCGTTTACAGCTTATCCTCGAACTAATCCTATACAAATCCGTCACTAGCTTGGTTGCCCAGGTAACTTATTCATGTTACGACGAATTTTGTGGGAGCTTTACCATATGACGATAGGGACACAATCAGATTCGCATTCGAAACTCATCTATAACAAGGAGCAGTATTCAGTGATAACTTTTGAAAAATATAGTAAGGAAACTTGCGCGATTAGGTATAAATCACAGGAGCAACACCATAATGTCGTCAGCGACCAAGTTACTCAGACGGACATCAGTAGTTTACGTTGTTTGTCAGGCATGAGATCAGTCCAGTAGGCAAAACTTGCTCAGAAAACAAGGAAAGTATCACTTCATTTTTACCACACTATTCTTGTTGAGAAGGTAACTACTGGCTGCTCCACATAATCCGCCATAATGGCAGGAAGTAATACTCTATATCCCATAGAATATTATGTAAGCATGTACCTTTTTGGTCTAACAAGTAATAAACATGGGGGGCCAATTTGTTAGCGTTGACTTAATCTCATCCACAACATGGTTACTCGACCAACAGACTCGTGATTTCACCTAAAGAACATTCGTGGAAGTCAATTTCACATTTGCGCCATCCAGACATTTTTTTACTCATAGACATTGCTTGGAACCCTCAATCCATCAGCTTAACTGCCTCAACATTGATTGAAAGTAGTCTTGAGTGAAGAACAGTTGCGCATAGTAGGGGATACATTGCTCAGTAGAGTCTTGCAAACACGATAGACGTTCAAGATTTCTACCTGCAACAACAGCTGGAAAATTCAAATCCTCCTTAACTTCATAAGTCACATCAAATTTCGTGTGCTAATTCTACTTGAAATAGTGGTCAAGTAGACTAACATGAGAACTTTAGGCGGCACACTCCATAATTATCCCAAGACAGGAAATCATGTCATATTATCGTAGTATGTCAGCATCGTATACTTCGTCGTACTCCAATCACATATCTGCATTAGGGACATTAGGCCAACTCATAAAGGGATTATCACCTGGTTGACCATCCGTCGTCTCTATCCTGACTGGGAAGGAATGTCCGTGCCATTAGTTTTCACTAACAAACTCTGCAGAGTGCGAACAGGACACGAGCCATTATTAGATGGAGAAACCAATTAATAAAGCTAACGAAACTGAATACTGCGTGAGAAAATTTTACAGAAGAAAGTAAACGAGCATAGAAACTGCCATGTTATGAACAATATCCCGTTCCAGAGTAATTCATTGCTTAAGAAGAAGGGATTTCACCGGTGGTCTCATACGGATGTCAATCACTTCCTTACAAACAAAAAGTGGTGATCTATCTATGTTTCCTTTGTGCCATATTCCTTCCTACTTTGTAGAGTTCCCTGTTATCGTTAGGAAAAAAATAAAGTTTTTTTAAAGCTGAAAAAAGAAAGATTAATTTCCATACCTTTGTAAACCGAATAGCCGTGTAACGACAATAGTTCCATTTTCCTGAATTGTTTATTATATTATTAATATTATATCATCAACATGCTGAAGGCACCTAACCTACACAGTTGTATCACATAACGTATTCTTACGTGGACTTCATTATTCTCGGAAAGCAAGTACATAAAGACACGTATCTTATTGTGAATTGGTCCTTCTACTACCTCTTGCTTGTTCCTTACTCTTCCTTACTTCTCCAAAAGTTTTACAACATAACACAGAGTCCGTCGTTACTGAAGCATCACCGAAGCCCTTCTTTGTTGTTAGTAACATTCGTTGGTATCAATCTCTGCACCTGTTGATCTCTCTCCTCCAGTAGTTTATAATATATAGCAATCCATTCCATTATTTTTGAGCTTGGGACTGCTAGGCAAAACAAGCTGTAGAAGGTAGAGATAAAACCGATAATCGTACTGCCTTACTATAAGATGTTCCAAAAAAAAGAAATGAAACTCAAACTCGATTTGTACGCACTATACCTAGTAATATTGAGATCAACTGTGGTACAAAATACAGTATAACAAAAAAACAAACATTTAACGACACAAGTATATATACATGTTGCATGTGTATATATATATATATATAGGATAGGATATAGGATTTCAACTTTGTACGACATACAATGATAGACGAAGAAGAGCCACTGGAGGCATCGCGAAAGGGACCAGCCTAGAAAGAGAAATATTGTATATCGACAGGACACTCGTTCTATCGCTACAATGTAAAATAGATAAGAAAACGTTCTCTTACAATTCTTGCCGCTTCACAGTTCTCATGCCAGACCACAAAATCCGCTGTGTAAAAATCAACCGGAGTTGGTGCCTCGAATTTGCAATGAACTGATACAAATTTCATATCAGTGCTTTGCTTTACCAAAGATGTCGTCATATTTTATCGCTCAAGACGGGTACCGCTCACAGACAGGCGATGCTCAGTGGACTTAGTGAAGCGGAGAGAAGGATAGGCTTGCTAATGAGTCAGGCACCCAGCTAATTAGTGGAACACCTATGATAAAAGGATAAAGGATGAAGCTCTTGGCGTTGATCAAGCCCTGAGAGATGGGCCATGCATTCGACTTCATTAAGCATCGTTTGAAGGTGATTGAATGCATATCTGCCCTTTACAATGACTCGCGGTGGCCTACCGATGGATCGAGCCAGTGCTGCTATCCTCCCAGACAAGTCTAGCACTAACTTGCCGACCATGGAGGGATGGAAGGCTTGAAGGGCCATTGAAGCGGGGAACGATCCCAAGTGTGTGTGTCGCAGTGGCGCCTCCAACCACTGCGCCACACGTGCCCACTAAAATACCTATGATACGATAGATAATAAGAAGGATTGTTCACTGATTACAGCAAACAGTTTACCGTGTATTACCGTGTACCTACGGTGTTCGACAGATTTGGAAAATGAAATGAAAGAGGAGTATGCGCACAAGAAAAACCATACTAGCCGCGTTAGAATCCTTCAGAAAGTTCGACGATCAACTGATGGACCAAGCACTTCGCCTCCACGTTTTTGACTCATCTGTCACACCACCGATCTACATTGTCTTCGGGGTATCGAAAGCGGAAAAGATTGTTCGATGACACGTAGATGGAAAGAACAAGAGAGAATGACCCACAAAAGGAACCTCGCATTGTATACAGCAATCGCCAGGAAGATTCCTGAATTCCGTATTTTCGATTTTCTTCATACAGTAACGCTGGGCTTTTAATAAGCCCTTTGAAATATATCATGACCATTTGTTTTATTAAACTCCGTTTTAAAGAATTAATGACGAATTCTTTTCATGGCAAAACGAAACTTTCATATCCTTAACTGGCCTTTGTAACACAGTGATCAAAGAAGCAAACTGTAAGGTACGTGGTCTTTGGTTCGATCCCGCCCCCGATCTTGCGATCATTCGATCTTCATGCATTAAGTTTTCTTTACAATAGGGACTTACCGTGCCTAACAACTACTACAAAAGAACACTACAAAAATGCTTATTATTGGATTTTGAAGTGAGAGTCCTAACTGGAATTTTCTCATAAGTAAAGACACTGCACACTACAGAATGTGCTGTCCAATCTCCATTGTTATTATAATGAGACTTTTTTCTTGGTCTTTCTCAGTCATTACCATTGAACAAGATGGGGATGTGAAAGCAAAGCAACTTCTCAGGTATTGCTAAATTCCCTCGATGTTATGATTACCTCCATCGATCCAATTGCGAAAGCGGCATTAGATGGGGAGAAAACTATGTACCATAGATAGCACGTGAAAGAAAGCAATAACCAAAAGATTTAAAGTTTTTAAAGTATCTAGCACTTAATGTCCTCAATTGCTTTCAGTTTCAATATTCGTTGGCACGGTTTCGACGGCGCTACTGTGCGAACTCGTCGGAGAATTGTGATTTTGACGATCTTGTCGCGGTGATCGCCGACGGTACGTCGAGCGGTCACGCGTCGCCGCGTGAGAGATTCGACTATCTGGGTTCATTGTTCTTTTCCGGCACCGTCATATCCACTATTGGTAGGCACACCTTCTCTATTATTTGAATAAGTTTTTCTACTGAAAAAGAGCACTTCATCGTTAAGCGATTTGATTTCGTCAAATGCGTGGGCTAGTGACATTTAAGCAGCTAATGAATTCACTGGGCTATTAATTGTAATCGTTGCATGATAAAAGTTGAATGGTCCATTAGGTTGATAACTTAGAACGTAGGCTAAATTCTCTTCTGTTATATTGAAATCTGCGTTAGGGCGTTTCCACTTCGCTACCGTTTTCCAATTAGGGCATTGTAGTTGCCCACAGTGGGAGTCTGGTTTACTCTCAAGTGCTGCATTCTTGATAACTTACAGGAAGTATGAACCAGCTTTTACATTGCAGTCTGAATACCATGAAAGTCTCCAAAAAAAAGATAATGTGGTAGACCATGGATGCGAGCAACTAATATAATGTTGGCATAATTTTTAATAAAAATGAACGGTTCTTAATATAGCTGAAGGAGCTCCGGTAGAGGAGTGGTAGTGACGCTGTTCTATAAGCTCAATGCCTTGGTTAACCCCGCTCAGGGTCAACCAACACTACCATCCCTACCGGGTCGTCTAGGATTCACAATACTAGATTTCGGGTCATATAAGAAAATTGTTGCCAAGAACTTTACCAATTTCTGTGACTTGTGCATATTATTACAATATTTTCCTAAAAAAAAGGAAAAAAGAGAGACAATTGACTATTAATGACGATGGCAATTTTATTGGAACATATTTAATTAAAGTATTGTTGTGCAATAAATAAAAGAAGCTCTTGGCATTGATCAATCCCCTGAGAGATGGGCCATGCATTCGACTTCATTAAGCATCGTTTGAAGGTGATTGAATGCATATCTGGCCTTTACAATGACTCGTGGTGGCCTACCGATGTAACGAGCCAGAGAAGTCTGGTACGAATTTGCCGACCCCGGAGCGATGGCAGGTTTGGTGAGCCATGGGTGCGGAGATCGATCCCATATGTTGGTCGCAGGCGCCTCCGACCAATGCAGCACACGCGCCCTTTTTGCACAGTAGATTCAAATATGGCGTTTTCAATCTGTGCCATTAATTTCAGATTTCATAGATTCTTGTTAATGGTACCGTATAACTTTTGATCGCAAGAAATATGTTTAATGTAAGAATCGTGATTTTATCAAATATGAAAGTTACAAATGTCCAGCTCCATAGCCTTTTTGACTCACATCGGACCCATGCACGATGTGAAGGTGGAGTACGTATGCATAGGGTAAAGCTGATCATCATCCGGATATTGAAAACGTTCAAAAATAATCAGATATAAAGAATGACGCTGTGCTAGTTAAGCGTAGTGGTTAGAGCTGAATACAATAACGACAACGTGTTCACTGTACAGCAACCACTTTATACATTCATAATGTCAGGATTCGGCTCATCAACACCAAGAACTGCGGCTGGACGAGTTCTCACGATTCCCTATGGCTTGATTGGTTGTACGAGTTGTGTGCTGTTTTTCAATTTGTTTCTTGAGCGATTCGTAACTGCTCTGTCATATTTTCTTAGGTGAGAAATAGTTCTCATTCTTAATATTTTTTATAAGTACAGTTACTATAAACAGTTTTTGGTTCTATTTCCAAGCACACTATTATTAATACGTAATCAAGTGAATGCTAAATAAATGACCAAACAAGGCAATTCACACTTCAATCCCCTTAGTGACTGATCATACTGTACTCAATGTTAGGCACTCCTAGAGACCAAGCTGTGACCTACAGTGGTTGTTTCTCACCTGGCTGAGAGCAAACCTGTGTTGCGGCAGTCCGATGTGCTACAGTTAGTTAGTTTCTCATGGAGAAAAAAAGAAACAATGGCATTCGTGCGTCTAGAGCGGATATGACCCGCTGAGCTGCACAACTGCCTGAAGAGGACACTTGAAGTTACTTGTTCTTCACAGGAGTTATTCCATGATTAACAGGATTACAAGTGGTACAAATGACTAAGTCGCTTCTTTTGCAGGACGTTATGACGCCAACCAAAATATTCAGCGTGCTCTTTAACGTTAAACTTAATCCTATTTAGTTGGCACTGCAAGCAACCGTATGATGGTGGTTAAATGAAGTTAAAAGTTTCAGACATATTCATGAACGAAAAGTAAAACGACGGATGAAAAAAGCAGTACGAGAGCAGTAGTATGAACAAACCTGTGACGTTATTAATCAACAACGAAGATTACTGTGAATCGGCAAGGTATCGGTTTCTTGTCCTGGAAAACTCGTCCATGCGTCATTGTTGTCTGTCAGTGTTATTGTGTATCACGTAATCCGATTAATATTTGATCAAAAAATATTTCTTAGCTCTGTTTTTTTTTGATGGGTGGAGTCGAGCTTGTTATTACACCATTCATCCACACTAACTGGCGTTTTGGCGATTTCGCCTTCTTCAGGACATGGAGAAGTCAAATTGACCCGCAATCTATTCAGCCAAATATTTTTGTAATTTCGGAAGATAAAAAATCAAAAACTTTGGTTCGTACAGTAAACAACTTTCTCTAAACATTCACCGTTTTGTTCTTCAAAAGTCCTCCAGTTATTATTTGAGACCAGTAGCACAGAGCCTTACGGTGGTGAGGAATATACCCGGCGCAGTTAAAAAATCAGCCTGAAGTGTGGCGTGAAGTCACGCTTGATCACAAAGCACTCCTCGATCCGGCTAATTCTTGGATTTTTGGAATTTATCTGCATATTTTTTAGCTCTTGTGAAGGTGTCACTGATAACTGGAGACCATCGGTGTACAAAGTGTTCTTCTGCTTATTCAGGTTTGTAATGTTTAACCTCAACTGAGTAAGAATGCTTTAGAAAACTAATTTTTTCAGTGTGTCGACGTTGTTAATTAATTCGGCTGCGCTGATCTACTCGCATGTGGAGGACTGGGCCTACATAGAAGCGCTTTATTATTGTTTTATAAGGTTTGAATTGTTTGAAAAACCATCATGATTTCGCGATATAAATAGATGTAGCTGTCCAGAAGAAAGCAATTCAAAGGAAAACGAACACACAAATGAATAAGTGTAAACCACTTTGAATTATTTCTAGTTTTGCAACAATTGGTTTCGGCGACTACGTGTCAAATCATAAAGACGTCACGAAAATGAATGGAGATGTGTACAGGTGAATGTAAATGAACTTAAGACATGCGTACATATATATATATATATATATATATATATATATATATATATATATATATATAATGTATGGACGTATGTGTGTTCATTAATTTCATTTCTTTTGCTTGACGCGACCTTTTGCACCTACTTCACGAAGATCAATACTTCCCGTATTCGTTTCGTTTCCTCACATTCATAATCCACGAATCCCTTGGAACATTTCGCTTGTGAGTTCAGCTGACGCTTGAGGAATTCGCCTTTTTCAAGAATGTCGTAGGACGCTGGTCAAGTAGATGCTCCATGGGAACATGAGATAGCCATCCTAGGGCGTTCCTGCGTGGACTGGAAGGAATCAGCTGGTCCCAGACAAGTCTGTTACCAATTTCACGACCCCCGGAGGGATGAGATCTTGGTGAGTCCGGCACGGGTCCAACCGACACCGTGCTCGTGATGAACGACATCTCTACCATTGCGCAACCCACTGCCACATGGCCGTTATCTATATGTAAATATGTATACGTAAATGTATATATATATATATATATATATATGCATATTTATATAGACATAGATAGACATATGCATATGTGTATATACTCTTGTGCATACATATATGTACTATGTACATATTTTTTTTATATTTATATTCATACTTATATTCATATTTATATTTTTATTTTACAAATAGAAACGCATGCAAACTTGTTGTTTTCAAACGAACCAACATCACATGTTGTACGTAACTCAAGAGTTCTTGCATCTATTTCGTTGCCCACATTCATAATACACGAAACTCTTCGAATTTTTTGTGTAGATCGGGCTGATACTTAAGGATCCCATCTTCTTTACGAATATCGTTGAATGCTGGTCGAGCCGATTATCAATAGAACCTCAAGACAGACATTTTAGAGCGTTCCGAGATATTAATGACGGGCAGTTGTCAGGTTTTTTGCATTGCAGGAAGCTAGCTGATCTATAACAAATCTGATACCAATTATTAATCTTGGTGATGTTTGCCCGAGCACTACGGAACCGCTGTCTTGCGCATGTTATTGAATGGACGGCATCACTACCAATGAACTACCCGGCCTCTGACTGATGAACCAATTTCTTAGAAAAGCATAAATGTCAATTAGAATTTTTCAAGAATTTCAGATTTCTCAACTTTGCATTGCTCACATTAGGTGCTTGCTGTTTCTATTGCCTTTTCAACGTAACGTCGATTGTAGTACGGTATGTACAGTATACCAAAGTTTTGCTTCTATGCAATGAGTTCATAGAAGTTCATAAATGCAAGAAATGGATAAATTTCAGGCAATTTTTAAATTTTATGATAAAGAAAATGGATGTAAAAGGAAATATTTGTTGCTTGAAGAAAAAACGACGATATATGGGATTAGGATTACGACCGCCTAAAGGTGAGGATTTGACAGTAGGCTATATTTCCACGTGAGGTTTCATGTTCCAAAAAAAAAGATAGTGTACCTGCTACTTCCCGACTTTTTTGTTTGAAAAAATTTCCGTCGTCAATGTTTTAACCTCTTTTAATTCTTGCAAGAAGATTGCAGCTGTTTCCCTGTCTTCTATAGAGTTGTAGTTGTACGTTGTGATAGGTTGTAAAAATCTCGTGTCCCATGCTTTGAAAAAGAATTTCCATGCTCAGCTATACCCTTCATGCTCATCTTCTGGACGCTTACATGTGGAGGACGAGATCATAAGTTTAATCCCCAATTTAAATATCTTTATAGGTTTAGCCTTTCTTCAAAGTTAAAGAAATCGCTGACAATGTTTTCCTAGTAATTTTCAATAGCAACAGTACAAAATTTAAGAGCTCACGCACTTAGAACTGCAACATAAGTTGTAGGTCCTTCAGCTACGTTTTGTAGGTCTTGTAAAGTTTTAGCTTAGTAGAAGACGTTCAAGAACAGACAGCTTAGGCTCATGTTCCGAAATGAGTTGAATGCTGAATGCAATCAGAGCTGCGGTATCCCTAGGTAACGGACTACTAAGAATAACCTCAACTGTTCAAGACATCATTAGTAGAAACTTTTGTAAATGAGTGACTATTGTGTCGAAGAAAAACAACCGCTGAAGAAAGCTGTTCCTATAAATGCAAAAGCTGTTCCTATAAATGTAATTCATTGAAGAGTGTGCCTGAATTCCAGTGCGCATCACAAATAAAGGATAAAAAAAGCCGTCGGGATTGATCAATCACCTGGTGCATTTGATGCATTGTGCTATGCATTTGTCTATTTTTCTCCATCAAACATCTTAGAGGTCACTGAAAGCATCCTATGCGTCCTATATAATGAATGACTTCTGGAGGTTTTCCGATATATCATATCAGTGTTCTTATCCTCCCAAATATGCCTGGTTCTGGTTTGCCAGCTCGGAAACGAGATTTACCCGTAGGCGGAATCGACCCAATGACATCGAATATATTTACGGCGCACCTCTTGCCACTACTGTATGATCCCATTTGTACCACAAAAGTTGAAGTGAAACATACCTGTCCGTATAAAAAGTTATAATTTTGGTATAGTTTGATAAAATGAGATACACAGAACAAAAAACGTAAATAAAAAACGTAATATAACTTCAATGATGCTGAGATATTTGGAAAACTCCGGACCGCAGATCTCTGCGGTGGGAAACGAACGCGCTATTGTCCTTTCCGGGGAACTAGCTGAGAGACCGACGAAACGAAGGATCCGCATGGTGTGGTGGTGAAGGCGTTACTACCCGGAAAGGACAATAGCGCGTTCGTTCCCCCACCGTAGACACCTGCGGTCCGGAGTTTTGCAAATATCTCAGCATCATTAAAGTTATATTTCGGACTACAGGTTCAGGACCAAAACTAGATGACAGACAGGCGAAACGAAGGAATCGCATAGTGTGGTGGTGAACAAGTTAGCCCTCTGGGAAGGCATTAGCGCGTTCGTTCCCCACCGCAAACACCTACGGTCCGGAGTCTTGCAAATATCTCAGCATCATTAAAGTTATATTTCGCAATATACTCTGCAGTTGAAAAGAGTAGGCAGTAAATAATACGTTAAAAGTGTAATAAATCGCAACCACAGGGATGCTGCGATATAAGCATAAATCCTGCTCATATCTCAACATTCTTGAGCTGTAGTTCACTTCGTACCTTGCCATGAAAAAAGAGTAGGCAGTAAGTAAAAGTTAAAACGTTGTAATAAATAAGGTGAATGTTAACATCTTTGACCTAACTATCGGTTACTTTAATCTAGGATTGTGCTTGAATTTAGCCCTAGTTATTACTCGTTGAATAAATTGAAATCCTTCAAAGGAAACCACGTAAAAGTTTCTTCCACAAAAAAAGCGGACAAAGGTTTCAAAGCATTGATAGTAATCAAAATAAGACAGCACATTTCAGGTTATGATGAGGCATCTGAGAGGTCATCATTTGATTATCAGGACGGACTACTGTCGTTGAAGGAATTTCTCATGAACAATCAAAGTTCAGTGCTTTTATTACAAAAGCATTTAATCAAAAGCGCCATGAAAAATGCCGTCGATAACGGAGAGGAAAAAATTTCTGCAACTCGTGTTGGTCCGATGGGTATTCTCGACCAAGCGTTTGGAGATGAAAATTAATTCGCTAGAAAAGGCGATCTGGTAATGTGACAACATGTGAGATGGTCCGGTTGTTCTCCGTATCAAAATCACTTCCAACACAACTGATCATTGCTACAATAGAACTGACTCTCAGGTTTTCCTATCTTAATCCACGTAAATTATCTCGCTCAATGATCCATAGCTTTCGCGCAAAACTTTACATATCTGAAGTTAACTAAGCAGGATAAGCAAGAACAGCATAGCATTGAAGGAATGTAGATGGAGGACTAATTTCTTTGAGTAAACAATAATACTTTCCGTAAGTCTTTTTCAGAAAATATTGCTATGGAAAGTTGAATCGATACCCACCACTTGTTATGTACGGCAATAACTCACACTTTACAAGATTTTATCCAGGTCTGTCGTAATATACTAACGTAGAGAAACTAGAGCATTGAAACATTGTCAGATGCTAAAAGAACGTATACAGAGAATTCTTTTACCGACCCAATGTTTTAATTTAGTCTTCGCTTGTACGTATTTGTACCAACTTCCCATTACTAAAAATTCCAGATTAATTTGCTCCATCACACCTACTTGAAAACATGACTCCTATGGAAGTCATAATTGGTGGAACCACTTACAAAACAGATAGGAAAACCAGGTTATAGACCAGTAATCACGGAAAGCGACGGCGCTATTTATTGGAGCATTATAGCCAATATGACTTCTATAGGTGCCATAGCAAGTGCGATAAAAATGATTCGGTGTCGCTCCACGCGACCGCCAATTAAAATTAAGAGTCGTCTCCCTAGTGATAATGCATCAACAAGGATAGGTAAGAAAAACTTTCTTGATGTTAAAGTTGTTGAATTTTTTTTTGCATTATCTTGGATTAGCGTAATGCTCACGGGTTTCACAACCACCACAGCACTTCATTAATATCCCTCTTGATTGTGATAGTCTATTTTTCTTCTACTCAACGGATCTTCGCGCAGCTTATAATAGATTATACAGGGCTTATCATTTACACCATTTTTTCCTTTATTTTTTTGTAATCTGTGTTATGTGCCTCGATAGCCATCAATACCTTCGGCTGACCTGCTTTTGTATATACAACTAGCCGACTAATAACATTCAATACGTTAACTTAAGTTGCAGCTTCTGCTCAATAGTGGTTCGTGAGAGAGGTTTTGAAGGTTAAAACAAAAAAAAAGTTGCGCAAAATGATTACTGTGACCGCTTTTAGTCATTTCCTTCCATACGATTGACATGATGGTTAAATTAATGTCATGATTTTCGGCAAATACTTCCTATTGCTGACCATGTCTGAAACGCTTATGAATAATATACATATCGATTGATAATGCGTATTGTATTCGAAAATGTAACTCTTGACTCATATCGTACCGGTGTGTAACTATTGTATATACGTATGTATTAAATTGGTCTTCTATTGTTTCGTTGATCTGAAATGCTTTTTTTTGGGATGGAAAAGATAAATGTATACAAAACGTCACTGCATCAGAAACTACTGTAACGTAAATGACGTCAGTGATTTCACATCGAGGTTGGTCTTTACCCTATTTTCTCTCATGTCGTTCTTTTCTTCACTCTTTTCAGTGTAGTTTCAGAACACGTATGTATTCTCATATTCATGCACATCAGTACATGCACACAATGACTGAACTAAAAAAAAACTGTGGGAATCTCCCATCGAAACCATTTTGTTATTCTGAATATTCTCAGTATAGTGCATGGAGAATATGACTAATTACACGACTATTCAGAATGTGAAGTTCTGAACTTGGTCTTCATCTGTCGTGAGCGCTATTCAGTCCATTTTTCATACATGATTCAACTGACGTCTCGATGTCTTCCCCTTCTTCAAAGCTGCGGTGATCTGAATCGATGGTCCACAATCGTTCGTCCTAGAGATGGTCTACGCACTCGCATCTGATCGAATCGAATGAAATGTAACGTCCTTGAATGGCTATCATCATCATCCAACATTAAGAAAAGATGCTAAGATAATAGATCCACAAGTTGTAGATGAAGCAATTTTACGAGTCCTAAGATCTTCGTCAATTACGACGCTAAGACAACTAGATGAACGGAAGAAACGCTGCCGTTTTTCGTACGATGTGTGAAGATAGGCCACTTAATTATCTAACTAAATGTCTTGTAACATTCATACAATGAAATGGACGAAATTCAACAACATCTTACCACAAAACAACCAGGGAACATGCGGATATATAATTGCTAATTTAGTTACATTAGTGGACGAAAACGGCTTCGTGAGCTATTAACGCTGAATTACCGGTGTGCCTATTCAAACTAGAGTTGTGAATGAGCTCGACATTTTTATTTAGAAACCTAACAATGGAAAAAATTGTGAACGCAATCACCATTACCTTAACAAGCACATGAAGAAAAACCAACTTCGTTTTTTTCAACAAAGACAAGAAATGTAAGCACTAATGAGTTTTCTGCGCGAGAAAAGAAATGGTCACACATGGAAAAAAAAATTCTGTACCTCCAAGTCCTACAAATTATTGGAAAAATAAATGTTTTATTTCACTCCTCTTCGTAGTTGCTCTACTTGGTAAGATATGGGCTTCGTTAACGAGAAAACGTATAGTAATTAAGGAACCTTATCTTCTCAACTTTTGCAATGCCTTTGTGGAATTACTTTATAGTGGATCCGCTCAAAGCATATTCTACAATATGACATGAATCAAGCGCAAGTTGCAGAAGAAATATCTCCTCACAGCACAAATAAAAAAAAGGAAATAAAAAGTCGCGCGCGGAAAACAAATAAGCCCATTATTTCAGTGTCAGCTCTGACGAGGCATGTTGAAGGGGACAGGATTATTGCAATCTCAGTATCTCAACCTTCTATATTCTTTCGAAAGACGAGGTTTTCACTTTAAAATCCAAGGTCCAGCTTAGAATATGGAGGATAAAACACCATGTGGTACAACGCTATACAAATACACGCAATGACTACTTCGGTACTCTTTGAAGTGCTTGATGGAAGCCACTTTGAAAACATAATGGAGAAGTTTCGGAACATACCTTGCCATTAAAAAGATTAAGCGGTAAATAATAGGTTAAAATTGTGATTATAACTACAGCATCAGCTCAACTGGATTCATTGCCGACTTGGTCCCCAGAACCCCACACAAGGTCTAGGCATTCGAAGGACAACCCAATTTCGAAACTCAGCAAGATACATGTCGAGAAATACACAGAAAATTGCCGGCAATTTAAAAAAAGGAACAATACAGTGGGTTTCAAGAAACGACGTGTTCGTTGAAAGCGTGAAATCGCTTTACCCAGAAAAGGTGTCACCTTACAGATTCTCAAGACATGGCCGAAGCTACACAAAAACAAGAGTACTTCCACAGTTCTGACAAGTACAAAATCCATAATGCGGTTACATATGTGTTTAAATAAACAAGCAACAAAACTCGTTTATGACAAAAATAAGAAACACGCAGGAAAAAAGCGGTTGTACATGAGAAGCAAAATATGAACATCACACACCTCATTTGATGGCACATGAGCTCCGATGACTTTCCGAAGCTTGTCAGGAGACACAAACATGCAAACCGCAGAATTTCCTATCCATGCAATTGCAACACTTTTCTCATCTATTGCAGCAGCAACAGCAGTCTCCACTTCATCGCTCGTTCTCGAACCGTGCGGACAAAAGAGTGTCTGAAACATCTTGAAAGTGGATAATAGGCAGAGATAACAAGAACTCTACTACCATGCATCACGGTATCAGGAATAAAGTAAAGAGTGACTTCTTCAAATAATGGGCTATCGTAATATTGAAGAGTGTGGCGCAAGGGTCTGAGGCGCACTGCAACACATGGGCTCGATCTCCACGCGGCCGGCCCACCAAGCTTTGCATTCCGCCGGGCTCGGCAAATTCGTACCAGACTTATTTGGTAGGATAACAACACTGGCTCGATACATTGGTAGGCTACCGCGAGTCATTGTAAAGGCCAGATACGCATTCAATCACCTCCAAACGGTGCTTAATGAAGTCGAAAGCATGGTGCTCAGGGATTGATCAACGCCGAAAGCTTTAGCTTTAGCTTTTATCATGATTTTCAATGTTTTATCCAAATTTAAATGCTTCAAAAAATGAATCAACACTGACAAATCTAATGCGTATGTGCAGTTCTTCCTAGCATTCTTCGAAACACATTCGCTCAGAAGAAAGGCACATCCATACATCATAAAAATGTATTATGAGTTTTTACCACAACATACACAACTGCCGTTTAACACCCATTCACAACTGATATTCTATCCAGAAACGGAACAAAAGAGGTCTCCAAGAAATTCTAATCTTACGTGATCGACAACGACCTCTACCAGTTCTCACACTTTTCAGCGATAGCTAAAAGGTTACCATTTTCAAAGTTTGATACAACTCAACATTGAACAATAATCTCATCATCGATTAGTCAAACAGCATTCGGCCCCAGCAGGAGCACTGTAACATAATAGCATACCTGAGAAAATACACCAGTTCTCATGAGTTTTGCGTCAAAATACAAGGAAGTTAGTCGATAGGACATCGGAATGAGAAAAGTGATAGAACAGAACGACAATATCGACAAGCCTGCCTTTCAGACGTCTAGGATTTTATCGATCTCTGCCATAAGCAATCACCCGTCAGCGGGATTGATCTAGGGAGCCCAGATCGGGGTTTAACAGCGCGACAGCTTGTCGTCAGAACTATTCATTATGGTTCTCGAGAACGTCGTACGAAAACCATAACTGAAGGATATGAGATGAAATCCAACGACCGACAGAAAAATCACTTCCGCCTTACTGATGACATCATTCTCCCAATGTCATGGATTAATCGGAAGGAATTGTGGCCGAACAGCGAGCGAAATTTTGCAAACATCATTTTAAGCCCTACTTAATTACGGTAGCGTTCATAAAAACTGGAATGGTTTGTAGTTCCACATCAACTTTGAGCGGAAGACCGAATGCACATGCTATGTATATCTGTACAGAAAAGTAAACGTCGAGCGGCGAAGTTCCAGAATACAGCAAGTTGGAACGAAGATAAGCAACGTTCTCTGAAACAGATACTAGAACGTCGGATGCTAAGTAAGCTGAAAATGAGTACAACCAACGTTCACGAACAAATCATGGGAAACGAAATTCTAGGAAAACCCAGTATTAAAGAAGAATGAGATAAAATCCAAACAGCAATGACTATCTAAAAGTGATGTAAAAATGGACTACTTCCATGTGTTGGAAGCACACCAAAGCGACCACTCACACATTATTTTGTATCTAGAAAAAAAAAGAAAAACATATTTGTTTCCATGATTCCGCAAAACTAGAAAAACCTCTAACACACGCCAAAACCACTAGGATGACCAGCAAGGGACGCCAGATATCTGCAGGCTTGTTCTCTACACATATTCCCCTATGGTGGTGCAATGGTCGTGATGATGACCACCACCAGCACGCTGCTCTTTCGGCCCCACCCAGGGCTCTCGAAAACTGTCACCCCTACGAAGTGGGAAACTGCTAAAAGACTTGCCTGGGAAAAGTTCCCTCTCTGAAATCCAAGTGGGAACGCTGTGACACGACTATATCAGGGATCTAGGGAAAATCATCTCGACCAGCATCCAACGACATTCAGGATGAAAGGAAATTCCTTGAAAAGCAGCCGAACCCACACGCAAAAAGTTGGAAGAACAGAATACCGTGGAAGACGGTTGCGAAAGAAACAAACCAAACGCAAAAAAGTGCTGGGATCCGCACAGTAGATGTGGAAGAGATGTGTAGAAAAAAAAACTATATGGCTCATTCTGGAACAATCTGTAATGCAACAAACCGAGTCGCTCGAATGCATGACTTTCCCTAAAGACGTTGAACTGACATTCAACGCACGAACGAATTCCGCTGGTAGATATGCGCAGCAGTAAGCAGAACATTCGGCTTCTCGAAGACCATCGAATACAGCCATCAGACCAACATCGGACGGTAAACAGTAAGCTAAGCCTAACGATATATGTCGCTGCTGGTTCGAGTTAAATATTTTCTAATGGAACTAAATGGACGAAACTGTAAGGAATATGAAAAACAAACTTACCTTAGACACCTCAGGAAAAACAAGACTTAGTGTTGGCATAGCAAGCATTCGATCCTCCTGTCTTTGACGACTTTTCTTCAATTTACATGGTATGGGAAACTTCCAATTCTGTAGGACGAACTAAACATAAAAAAAAGCATTTCAAAAGTGCATTTCGAAATCACATAACTACGTGATGCCCTAGGCAAAGCTCACCTCGCAGGTTTCTTTCGCCGCTGAGAATTCTCTTCGCAAACGTATTTATACCAGTGATAATTAGGCGACATCAGATACTATCACCAGATTGGTGTTATTCGCCTTGAACACATAACTATTGAAGAAAGCATAATGGGACTTGGATCTCCAGATACAATCAGGAAATTTGTGTTTGAATAGAGGTGTAAACCGGAACAAACTACCTTCCACGTAGTCCTCCCTGTATGCTGTCAACTGCTCAGCATGCTCCAGTACAAATGCGTCGGCAAACGTTTACGCCAGCCAAACGGGAGAATCTAGAAACAGAAAGTTCGGCTTCATCAAAGCCGACAACAAAGGGAAATTACAGAACAGATATTCGGTGGATAAATAGTACCCATGTGTCTAGATGTATAGGATAAAAGGATGAAGCTCTCGACGTTGATCAATCCTTGAGAGATGCGCCATGCATTCGACTTCACTACGCATCGTTGGAAGTGATAGAATGCCTATCTGGCCTTTACAATGATTCACGGTGGCCTACCGATGTACGGTGCCAGAGTTACTATCCTCCCACACAAGTATGGTACCAAATTCCTGACCTTGGAGGGATGGAAGGCTTGGTCAGCCTGGGGCGCTGGAATCGATCCCTTGTATATTGCAAGGCGCCTCCGACCACTGCGGCACACGCGCCTTTATACATAGATTCCAAGAGAAACCTCACTTTAAACAACAATAACTTTAAAAGGATAAACCTATTTAGCATACTCTTGGCAGCGAGATTAAAGGCATCGAAATATGCGTCACGTTTAATAACACGTATGAACGGTGCACGATATCTCAGAACTGCTCCATCAGAAACTCTAAACTGTTTTGTGGGATGTGGCAAAGCTTTAAGCAGTATCGAAAGCGATCATGTCAAATGAGAAAAAGGTCTTTCTAGAAGGACCTCTAAACTAGAACTTATGGAGGAAAGAAGCGTTCTTAATAATACAGAGATACCTGCTTCATCATCGCCAGCAAAACATTTCCACTGTTTCACATCAATGAACGTCCTCCATATCTCAAGTACAGCATACATCTCTTCCCAAGGAGGACACTGACTTCTGGCAGGACAGCGACAAATCAGAAACAGCGCCAAATTTCTCGTAAACTTCATAACAATTTAGAAAAGGAGAGGAAGACGGTGAGCACCCTTTGCAACCAGCAAAAACCGAGGCCGAATATACAACGGACAAATGACTCTGCCTGCGATTTACACCAGCGTGACGTACGACGAAATGAGCTCTGAGTTATGCACACTTATGCCTGAATCTGATTTGGATTCTTTTAAGTAAATATGGTTTCCTATGTGGTATTTTACGTCCATATCGCTTTTGTCCAAGATTGCTATTCCTGCATGAACGCTGTTCAAGAAGTCTTCCAGACAGTTTCAAATCGACCGATATGCTTTTGGACAGCGTCAGATGTCGATGATTGGCTCCGTAAGAGAAGACCAAAGCTCGCACTGAAGTATTCACTGTATTTTCTAAGGCACAATGTAACCGGTAATTCTCTTTTTTTCTGGCATAGAGCGTAGCCATCACGCTGGGTAACCCATTAAAGGGCAGTATTTAGTTTTATTCCTGACTTACTTCCATCTGTCCTGGTAGAGTTGGATGGCATCACATTTCACTTGACCGAATTACTGGTTCAGGAACGTTTTCCTTAAATTATGCTTGTTGCGAAAACAGTTTGCTATCATGAGTTCAGAAGAATTAATTCTGCTTTCAAGTTTTTGTTAGCTGCTGTGCTCCATTTATAATATTTCTTCTTGTTTGATATGAAACATTGAAATCGCAAATGTCAATGTAAAATAGTTCATAGTAATGTGTTAGGTAGGGTGCGTGTGGCGCAGTGGTCCTAGGCACCGTGCAATACGCGTGGTATCGGTTACCGCGCCTCCGACCCACCATGCCATCCATGCCTTCGGGTTCGGCAAATTGGTACCAGACTTGTCTGTGAGGATAGCAACACTGGCTCGATACATCGGTAAGCCACTGCGAGTCATTGTAAAGACCAGATGTGCATTCAGTCACCTCCAACGGTACTTAATGAAGTTGAATGCGTGGCGCATCCCTCAGGTATTGATCAACGCCGAGCTTTAATGTGTTAAGTTTGTGTAGAAAAATGACTCTCAGGATGAGTTCATCATTCGCTAACATGACACTATTAGTCATTGAGCAGTAACATTCGCACAAAGTGATAAACAAGGAGGTTAATTACAACATGAAGAGAGGAGAGCAACTGCATCATCCACATCAACATCGAAATAGATGAAACGCAGATACAACAAATAGGCAGAGGAGAGCTATGGAAAAGCGAAACAAGAGCGATGATCATACAAGAAAGAAATCGAATTCCTCATGGAGGGGTACATTACACGTAAAGCAGTAAAGGAGAACCGTTTGTTTAAGTTGCCAATTCCACAATTTCTTTATCTCATATGGTTTCTGGTTCCATTCTGCAGGCGTGTGCGGAAGATCGCTACAAAACTTATCTGGGAGGATAAGAACACTGACTTGAAAGTTCTCGATACTGACTTGATACATGGAAAGGCCATTTAAAGTTATTGTACGGACAGACAAAATATTTCTTCAACCTCTTCCGCAATACCTGGTGGAAGCAAATGCATGATGCTTAGCTATGGTGTTGAAACGTAACCCCTTATTTTTTAAGGGTGTATATACTTTGATGTGCTGAATGCATAACACGGAATACATGTCCACATTCGGTTTTCTACGCATTTTCGCCCATCCTTTCGTTTCTTTCATAATTGTTTTATGTATTTTCTGTACCCTTGCGTTTATTATTTTGCCTTTTTCAATCTCTTGTGTGTGATGAAAGATGATTGGCCACCAACCTCAACTAATAACGGTGCTGTCGAGCTTTGCTAGTCGGTTTTGCAATGTATGCAGTGGTCAGCTATTTTGTACGGCAAGCGTGATTTATTAAGCGATTGCAATGGACGAAACCAATAACTAGTAGTTAAGTACTTGGATTTTGTGTGCTTTCCTATATGCTCGAGTTGTTTTTGGGGGAAGACGAATTGATCTCCATTTCTCTGGTGCTACTTATCAGTGATGAATACGAAGGTGTAAAAGTAAATACTGTGAGGATGATAATGATGAAAGGAGAGAAATGAGCATGTAAGAGCACTTCCATAGCAGGAATGGTTGAATTGAACTAATGCATCCTAGCAACGTCAGGCCCATTAGTTAAACCGCTTTTTTTTCAACGTGACTTGTCATTTCTTGTTGGTGGTTTGATTTCGAAACGTTCGAATTGTAATCATTAGCCATATTGTTGCTGAGATATTTGCAAAACTCTGGACCGCGGGTGTCTGCGGTGGGGAACGAACGCGCTGTTGTCCTTTCCGGGAGTAACGCGTTCAACACCACACCATGCAGGTCCTTTGTTTCGCCTGTCTCAGCTAGTTCTTTCGACCTGTGCCATCAGTAATCACCCACAGGCTCAGCTCAATTGGGTTCAGTGCCGATGTGGGCTACCAAGGTCAATCCCGTTGACGGGTGATTGCTGACGGCGCTGATCGATAGAACTTGCTGAGAGACAGGCGATACGAAGGACCTGCATGGTGTGGTGGTTAAAGCGTTACTCCCCGTAATGGACAACAGCGCGTTCGTTCTCCACCGCAGACATCTGCGGTCCGGAGTTTTGCAAATATCTCAGCATTATACAAATTATCAACATTATCCATTGTCGATTCAAAAGTATGGAACGTGTAGCGAAGAGAACAAAGATCACCCGACTCCGTTCCCACCATCTTTTCGACTCAACGGCACTTTCTGCCTTTACGTATGCGTCAGAAACCTGGTCGATACGTAAGCAGAATGGAGGATCACTGCGCGTTATTGAACGCGCAGTCGAAGGGACAATGCTAGGGGTAACCCGTATCACGCAAGCCACTGAAGCGATCCGAAGTCACGCCATTCCATACGCCAAGCTGTCGATCATAAGGTGGGCCGTACACGTTGTGCACATGAACGGCAACCGATCGACAAGAGCCGTTAGTGACTGGATTCCTCGGTATGTCAAACGTACGGCAGGAAGGCCAACTACCCGATATCCAGAGTTCTTCAGGAAAACACTAGGGGGAAGATATGTGATGCTCAACGAGTCCCTAGAGCGAGTAGAACCCACTGGGGTACTGCTGCACACGGCATTGAGAAATGGAAAATTTAGTGGCGCTCGCTCGTCACTGAACCATCGACCAGACGACAGGTGACACAGGTAGTACAAGTGTTGTAAAAAGTTGCCATTGGAAAGTATGCTTGTGGTTGTTGTATATGTAAAAAAGTGAACTGGTAAATTGCAAAAGTCGTTGGTCATAAAATGAATGTCTTTGAAAACCATGTTTAATACACAAAAAACCGAGTAGGACACTGTCTGGAATTATAAAAAAATAATGCTCTGCTACATTGGTAGGCGCCATCATAAGTAATTGCACAGCTTAAATCTCCACTCATCCTCTTATGCGATTCTCAATGGAATTGGGTTTATGAGGCATCTGTGACGAATCGATCAACACGGAGCACTTTATCCTTTATCTTTTCATCTCGTTGAATTTCTCTGAAATTCCTGAATCAATCTTATCAAAAGTGATTTGAGTAGAATTACAATGTTCAGTAGCTTTTTAGGAGTAAATGCGGCAACTGACTTGAGAAAAGATTACCCTGCATCTACTATACATTAGAAACACCTGTTTTGAGCTTCCAGCTTTGAGCTTGAGCTTACAGCTTTGAGTTTGAATTTATTGCTTATTATTGTAGGTCGAGTTCTTGTTGACATAACCGACGTAGATCTTGAGGAAATTGGTATTGGCTGCTATGATGAGAGGTTTGTTCTCAATTATTATTTCCTATCATCGCTTTAAGAAATTTGGTCTTATAGGCACGTCTTCATCGTATGGTATTCTAATGTAAAACTTTTTTTTCCAAATCCTTATTTTCTATCGTATAATTTTTGTTGGAATTTGTACTCATGCAATAGCCTATCCAACGTAGATACTTTGTGCACATTAGGCGAAGAAAAACTGTAGTATAGGAAGTAGTGTGCAAAAAACTTTTCAGATTCGTCTGATTTGGGTTTTGGAGGGAGAAGATAATTGCTGTGGTGAGAGTGTGCTTTCTTTGCTGTACTTACACATTGAAGTTCGACTCTTACGTGTATCTGGCAACTGTGAGATGGTGAACTACCGTGGAGACTTCTGTAGATGTAAGGATATAAAAGGACTGCACGTTGTCATATTGCGCTATGCACTGTGTGCAGTGTATTTTTGAAGCATTATAAGTTATTCGCGTGTGGCGTAGTGGTCAGAGGCGCTCTGCAATACAAGCGGGAACGATTCCCGCCCCCCATGGCTCACCAAGCCCTCCATCACTCTGGGGTCGGCAAATTTGGTATCAGGCTGGTCTGGGAGGATAGGAACACTGGTTTGATATATTGGCAGGCCCCCCGCAAGTAATTGTAAAGGCCAGATAAGCATTCAATCACCTCCAAACGATGCTTAGTGAAGTTGAATGCATGGTGCATCTCTCAGGGATTTATCAACGCCAAGAGCTTTACTATTTATCGTTTTTATAAGTTGGTCATTTTTATTCTCATAACCTTCCACTTGTTTGTACTCTAGATGTAATTTATTTTTGCAGTCGGCACTTCGTATTTTACCAGTTGTGTTCGTTTACGCAGAAATTTTTACATCTGCTCCAAATTGAATACTATCGGAAATCAAACTATTGTGGAACATTACACTGTTCATTTGCACACACCTTGGCCCATCATAATCATCTGTATCACCTATAGTCCCGTTGATCGTCGAGTGACTCGAGCGAGCGCCAGTAAACCTTCCATTTTTCCCAGTCGCGTGCAAGAGTAGTCCAGTGAGTTCTGCTCGCTCTAGGAACTCGTTGAGCATCATAGCTTTCTTCTAAGGTTTTCGTGAAGAACTCTGACCATCGGGTCGGTGGTCTTCCTGCAGTACGTTTGACATCCCGAGGAATCCAGTCACTAACGGCTGTTGTCCATCGGAGGTCATTCACACGCATTACGTACCCGGCCCAACTTATCTTCGACTGTTTGGCGTACAGAACGGCATCTTTGATTTTTCATCGCTGACGCAGATCGGAGCTTCGGATCCCATCTCTTACTTGTGTGAAACGGGATAATCCTAGCATCGTCCTTCCGACTACGCGTTCGATAACGCTGAGTGATCTTTCATCCTGCTTACGCAGCAACCAGGTTTTTGACGTATGCGTTAACGCGGGAAGCACCGTTAAGTCGAAAAGGTGGGCACGGAGTCGGGTGTTCTTTGTTCTGTTCACTACATCCTCAATGCTCTTGAAAGCCCCGATGCCGCTCATTTCCTTCTGCTCAGTTCTGGAGCTAAGTCGTTCACCATGTTGATTTCTCGACCCAGATAGACATAACTGCAGCATCCGGAGACATTCATTCCGCTGAGCGTGAATGGGGCATACGAAACCAATCCGTTCCGCGTGAACATCGTTTTTGTGAGATTTAGTCGAAAACCAATCTTTTTACAGGCTTTATCAAAGTGGGCAAGCATTCGTTCCGCTTGGCTAATGTTTGATGTGATAAGGACGATGTCACCAGCAAAGCGAAGATGGTGTAACTGCCGACCATCGATTTTCACTCCCATATTATCCCATTCCAATGTTCGCATAGCGTTCTGGAGGGTGGCGGTAAATAATTTTGGCGTGATGGTATCGCCTTGCCTAACTCCTCCTTTGACGTCAATGTTTATATCGTTGTAGAATGGTGATATCTTGGTTGTGAAATTTTTGTACAGCTCACGAAGAATCTTTATGTACTGAGTAGGGACTCCTTGTCTATCAAAGGCTTGCATGAACTGCTTTTATCTCAATTGAATTAAAGACCTTCTGTAAATCGATGAAAGTGAGGCAAGCGGTCGTTTGTACTCTCGCGATACTTCAGTGAGCCTTATTATCGTGTGGATGTGGTCCACCGTACTAAATCCTTTTCGAAACCCTGCTTGCTCACATGGCTGTCCTTCGTCCAATGTTCTGTCAATCCTGTTTAGGATGACTCGAGTGAAAAGTTTTTAGAAATTCCGTTGCATAACGATGATGTTTTTTGCACAAGATTTCAATGTTTCACTCTTTTATCCAGTGCCTGGTTTAAAAGGTCAAACATTGTGATTCTGACTATATCCGCAGCTGGGTTTAACGTTGATTTGTGGTTCCCTCCCAGACCATTCCAGTTGAGCGGTGATAGCTGGAGACTGCTTTAGGGGAAAAAAACAGGAAGAGAGAAAAACAAACCATCTGCCTTAGTAGTGCAATGTGCAACAAGTGAGCACCCGGAATCGCTTGACTCTGGCTTGGGGCTTAAGTTTTGCAGATATTTCAGTATGAGTTTGGTTGCACCACATCAGCTCTATCCCACTTCATCCCTTTGACCATCGAGTGGCTGGGTCGCAGTCCAACAAATTTCCCATTTTTTCCTGCCGCGTGCGATGTGGCCCATTGGGATCGGCTCGTTCCAGAGAATCGTTCAGCATCACATCCTTCTTCTAGGGTCTTCCTGAAAACGTCGTTTTGGCACATAGAAGGGCATATTTGACTTTTTGATTGTTAATCCAGGTCGGCCACGCCTCTCCTTTACATGAGGGATCCCGATAGCTGGCTAGTCGAGAGGCTACTTGGCGCGTACCCAAGTGGCGGATGGGGGGCTTTTAATCGCGCACCAAAAGCGACCTTTGCTTCCCTGAGACGCAGATGGATCCAGGGAATGGATTCCCTGTTTTTCCTGCCCCCGATTTGGCATGTATTTTCTGTATTTACCAGGCGTATCATGCTCGCGTGTGTGGGTGCGTTCCAGTTTATGCAGATTGTATTCTACGAGTCAATTCGGCCAAAACGCTGGAATCAAGTGACAGGGAAGTATATGGGAGGCGGTTAGGAGTCGTCTCCAACAAATAAGCTCCATGTCCACTCTGGGAGAGCCTGGCAAGCTACTTGTGAGTATACCCAGCTGCCATGTTCAGAGACCAGCAAGGTATACGTGGGTATCAAAAAGCGTCCTCATCCCCCTGACCCCGAAAAAAGCCATAAAACGGCAGCGTTGGGTAGGACGAGTGCGGAGAGGCTGCTAAAATCTCAGGGCCAGTGGAAGCTGCCTGGATTACAAAGAACTAAGGTGACGATCTCTACCTACAATGCACAACACTTGCATTCGAGTCCTCTCTAGAAGACTTGCTCATGCAAGCAAGAAGGATAAGGTACGACGTCATCAGCCTGACCGAGACAAGACGACGCCACCCATTTAACGCCGTCTATAACACCGGAGGAGAACTCTTTCTCGGAACATGCGACAGTAGAGGAGTCGGCGGCATAGGCATTCTCGTCAACAAGTGTTTGTCCATGAACATCGATTCATTAGAACAACTTACAACCCGAATCCGACGTTTACGCTTAAAAAGATGTGGATCAATTCCGGCTTTGACAATCTCCGTCGTTAACGCGCCGATATCAAACTATGACGAAGAAAAAGTCGAAGCGTTCTATACGGTCTTGGAGAAGTTCCACAGAGATGACCGTATATTCCTCAAGGTCATCATTGGAGATTTCGCTAAGACTGGACCAAGAAGAACGTCTGAAGAACGTCACATTGGGACCGAAGGATTAGAACGGAACGAACAGAGTGAGCAGCTGTTTGAGTTTATCATGACGACCAAGACCATCCATAGTAACTCGCAGTTCCCGAAGCCGCACCCTCAACGCTGGACGTGAGAGTCTCCGATTGGAGAGTACCATAACGAAATAGACCACATCACAGTAAATCGATGGTTTTGCCCAACCGATTCAGCTGTTGCCTCTTCCTGCAGGATTCCATTTCTCGTGGAAAGGAACAAAAGCAGATAAATTCAAAAAGCAAAGTTCCAAAAGCACAAGAAACTAGAATTTATTAATTTCGCTAGTTGGCTGTTGGGAAGATACCGCTCCCAACACATCGACGAAGAATACGACCGGCTCATTCAACATCTTCGCGTCAGGGCTATGAAAGCTGAGAGTTCGAAAGTCATCAAGAGACGTCAGTCTCCAGAAACACTTGGGCTGACACGCCTAGGTGGAATCACAAGAGCTGCAGGCAACCGCAAGCTAAGGTCCGAACCTGCAAAAACTATGCAGACAGACGATAAAAGAAGATCTTAAAGAGAGAAGAGCAGCAGTTATGGTCAAAGCTGCAGAGGCTAGGGAAAAAGCATTCGCAAAACCCATCGAAGCTTCGCCACTACAAGACCAAGATGATTGCACTCCGACGCCCAGACGGAGCAGTCACAGCGTCCAGAAAGCCAATGGAGAAACTCATTCATGAATACTACTCAGATCTCTTCGATAGCCACGTCTTATTTTCCTCAAATGAAATAAAAGAGGATGGATATGTCGTACCACCGGTTCTCCTTTCCGAAATCCGACATGCCATTTCGTCGGTGAAAAATCGAACATCACCAAGTTCGGACAGGGATAGGACCAGAACGCCTGAAGAACCTTCCGCCAGTCCTCGTAAACACACTGGCTCGGCTCTTAACACGTTACCTGTCTGAATGCAAGATTCCTACTCAGTGGAAGGCCAGCAAGACCGTGTTGTTGAACAAGAACCGTGACCTACACGATATCGGCAACTATCGCCCAATCTGCTCGCTGTCAGTCGTCTGCAGACTTTTCACTCGAGTCATCCTAAACAGGATTGGCAGAACACTGGACGAAGGGCAGCCATCTGACCAATTAGGGATTAGCAAACGATTTAGTAAGATGGACCACATCCAGACGATAACAAGACCCATTGTAGTGTCCCGAGAGTACAAAAAACCGCTCTGCCTCAGTTCGTCGATTTGAAGAGAGCTTTTGAATCAGTTGAGATAGAAGCAGAAGTTGAGAACCCTGGACAGCCAGAACCTTCCCACTCAGCACACGAAAAAACTTCTGTGAGCTGTTTAAAAACGCGAGTGTGGCGCAGTGGTCGGAGGCACCCTGCAACACACACATGGGATGGATCTCCGCGCCCGTGGCTTACCAAGCCTTCCATTTGGTTGGCAAATTGGTACCAGACCTGTCTGAGAGGATAACAGCACTGGCTCGATGTATCGTTAGCTACCGCGAGTCATTATAAAGGCCAGACATTCATTCAATCACCTCCAAACGATGCTTAATGAAGTCGAATGCATAGTGCATTCCCCAGGGATTGATCAACGCGGAGAGCTTTACCGTTTTACCTTTATTTAAGGACTTTACAACCAAAATATCACCATTCCACAACAATATTATCATCGATATCGACAGGGTGGTTAGGCAAGGCTATACCGTCTCGCCAAAATTATTCACCGCCACCCTCGAAAATGTCATGCGAACATTGGAATGGGATTATTTGGGATTGAAAATCGATGGTTGGCAGTTACACCATCTTCGCTTTGCTGATGACACCGTCCTTATCACACCAAACATTGGCCAACCGGAACGAGTGCTTGACAAATCTGATCACTCCTGTGGAAATATTGTTCTTCGAATAAGTCTCACAAAAACAATGTTCACGAGAAGCGATTGGGTTACGCAAGCCGCACTCACGCCTAACTTAAAGAATATCTCCTAATGTTCCAGCTGCGTCTGTCTAATTCGGGAAATCAACATAATGATCGACTTAGCTCCACAGTCGAAGAGGAAGAAGCGAGCTCCTTCTGGAACTTTCAAGCTTATCGAAGGTGGAATGAAGAACACCTAACTTCGAATCCACCTTCTCGACTTTAGGATTCTTCCTGTGTTATTGTGCGTGTCGGAAACCTAGTCTCTACATAAGCACGATAAGAGATTAGACACCGCTATTGAACCCGCAGTCATGAAGTGAACACATCAACTACCATAAATCAGAGGTGCCGCTTCATACTCAAAATGTCGAAAATCAAGTGGACCGGATACGTGATGTGTCTAAGCGACAGCAGATGGACAAGTGCCGTGAGCGATTTTGTTTCACGGCATGTCACGCGCTTGACAGAAAAGCTCCCATTCCAATCGTTAGGTTATTCACGAAAACCGTACATGAAGTATATGATTCTCTACGGGCGCTTAGAGCTAAAATAACCCAATAGGCTGCTCTTGGACGCGATAGGTGCAGATGGAGTACTTACCGGGCCCACTGAGTCACCTGACCATCAACGACATAACGAATCCCACATATGAGTGTTAATCACGTCCTACAATTGCATTTGTTATAAAACTGCGCCATTGCGATCAATATGGCGTAATACCCAACCTTTTTACTCTTGATAGTTATATTCATTATCAGACTAGATTCAGCTCGTGTCGACTGTGTAAACCCACGTACTAGCGCGTCTGACTGCCCAAAATTGGTATATCTTTGCAACAACCTAGTCTACTGCACACTAATGACGGAACAGTGTCCCAGGACTTACAAAAGATATGCGGGAATGATAAATGCGATGCCGCAGTATAGTTAGGAAACATGACTTTATCATGAATTGAAGTGTTTTTTACTAGACTTCAGTTTCTGCTTATGGTGTCAATTTTCCGCTCTTTTAACCATGTAAGCATCGATGACAGCAGTAATTTGTGGAAGGCTTGGCCTTTCGAAAGATGTAGCAATGTGGGGAATTTGCTGATAAGCCTGTGTGAACAGAACCTATGCCATAATTCACGCTCATTGCTACTTTTTGAATAGTTTAAACAACTCTTAGCTTGATTTTGTATTGTTTAGATTATCGGGATCTCGTTAATCCCAGAACAGGAGTCTCTGACTGTCCGTGAATGATCAGCGATTGCAGAAATGCGGCATATTTGACATTGATGAGAAAGCGATGCCCGAAGATCTGTGGATACTGTTTTTGATTTCAGCGGAGTACTAATATTGGTCATTAGGAAACGGTCGCTATGACTTTTCATTTGAGAACATTTATGTTTTTAGTAGCCATTATTTGAAGGAGTAATATTCTTAGTTGCGACGTTGTTCGTTCGATGCATTATTGGCACAGTTTTCTGCGCAAGTATGTTACGAGGAAGTCCCCATCCGGAAGTGACCAAAAACCTCCCAATGCCTTGGGTCAACAAAAAAAAAATACTAGACTACTCTGGGAGGATAAAAACACTGACTCGATATATCGGTTGGCCCTGCGTATCATCGCAAAGCCAGAAATGCTTGCGTATTGTAGTCGAAGCTCATCTTAAGGAGATATTTCAACGATGGATGATTTATGCCTTCATGATTCTAATTTCATAATATTTCTTGGAAACATGCTGAATCTCGAGTCTTATCGCACTGATTCTCCACGAAACCAAAACCCCTTGATTCCCAAAATGTTCTTCAGCTTTACGAATAGTTGTGCGCTCACCAGCGCATTTTATATCTCACTGGTACAATAAAAATATGATAAAATTTCTTCGATGGAGGGCCAAGAAAATCGTCGTAGAGTGCTTATCATAAGTGCTAGGCGATCGTTGTTGATTAGAAAGATGCTCGCAGGACATGGATTAGATTTCTTTTAGGACAGCGGCGATCCTTAGCATCTCGGCAGGCCTTCCCGTTAGAAACACCGAAATTCTTTTAAGTTAGGTTTAATTTCAAGATCCTTCTTGCGAGTTGGATTCTAGTTTGGTACTCATGAGGAAGCTGATGTGTAGTCGATTCTTGGAGAATCCATCCAAATAAATTTTCCCACAAATGCATTCTCCTATCAGGATTCTGTGAAATGAACTCCGCCACAGAAACGACAAGGGACCAAGGGAAGAAGTGGAAATCTATTTTGTGCAAGATGCTTAGTGTATTCTATTCTTGGCCAGTTATATTAACCGCTGTGGTTTGAATAACAACGTTAAGGCAATAAAGGCGTAACATTACGAGTTTAAAAATCTAATTGATAGGTACTAGATATTCCGTTTGCTTAACCGCTCTATGATTTCTAAGTGGAATCTGTTGTAAATAGCACTATAGCACTTTCGTGTCAATGGTTAGGACAACGTCCGATAAGACATTATCACCGGATCGCTCGATTTGAAAATATCGCAGTCGCTGGAGAAAAGATTTTTGAGAAAGAAGAAGTAAACGAAACTGTACTTAGGAACAGTTGTTGTGGAGTGCTATTTCTTTGGAATATTCTGTTCTGTATATCCAACATTGATATATTTGATGAAACTACCATCGTTTAGTATTAAGTGCTACCTTTTGACATTGAAAAGCTAGTGCTGCGATAATAAAGTGGTTAACTTATCCAATGATAGAAACACATGCGTTTCCGAAAGTAATTGTGTCCTTTATGTTCAATGAAGCATAACTTAGCTAGTAATGAGCCTTATTCACTGAGAAGGAAAGATTTAAAATCACACATCTTAACAAAAAGTTTCAAACCTTTTTTGAAATCCACCAAGAAGAAAATCCTGTTTTCCATTTCAAATATAGTAATATGTCTCTTTTTCTTCGTTTTTTCTCCGCCCATGTTCGTATTTCGAACTGCAGAGGTATCGAAAAAGGCGGATTCTCGTCCAAACCCGCTAAACACAAGGTTATCCTTGGAGGAGTGCCACAGATGTTTGCGATGTTCGCGGTAAATATATTTAAAAAAGTGCTTTTGATATTTCCTAAGCTTACTAAGCTAACACAGGCTAGGATTAAAAGTTTTATTGAGCCGCGTGTTTAAAATCACGTTCCACTACGGTTTTTTTTAAGTTTCTGTTTCATACAGATATGGAATCAATACCACAATCTACGAAATTTATGTTGGAATCATGTAGCATTGTAGGGAAGTCAAACTTTAAGCTGATGCATAAAACTAAATGCTTCCGAACTTATATTGTGGGCTCTTCTTGCATATAGTTCCTCTAGTCGAAATATCTAGAAGGGATCCCATGAAAACATGGAGAAGCTAAATTCTAACACTCAAGATTTGAGCCTAAATTTCATTCAGCTATCGTGTCTAATCAGCACCCAGTTCTTCACACGTACCACACACGTTGCAAGTTGGAATCAACACGTGCTCTCTAATCATCGTCACAAGAATTATGAAACATCTCTCGTTATCAGCCGTCTCTTGTAATTCTCTGAGTACAAAGGGTTATTCGACACAAGGCTCGTGAGTGACTTCACTGGACGGAAAGATATCTTTACAACCTTGCTATCTTAATCTTCTCGCTGTTTTTTCTCCTCTTCCCCAACAACATTCTATGCGCCTTGACGTATAAATTCATTCGAAAATCGGTTTCGGAACATTGACAAGCGTGGAGAAAAGCTTTTCTCTGCTGACAATTGGTGCTAGATCTAAAATGAGTTATCGAATTAAGTACAAGAAACCAGCCGATTTTCCCTTATCACTTGTCCTTGGAAACCAACACTCAGCTAGAAGAATCAAGAAGTTCGCACTGAATCAAATAAGCAAGCACCAACTAATGGAGATAGCAGATGACAACGAAATATACGGCGTATTGAAAATGGTATAGAATACGAGCGGAAAGTCGTCACGCTTTACTTTTTAATAATGCCGCATCTTTTTAAAAGCTAATCGACCACTGTTTCACGCTGAGCTCAGGTTCCAACAAACATATTTTTAACAAAAATATTGAGGGCAGTGGCTAAACGACAGGCGATGGATCTTATGAGTATACGCAGTTGTTTCCCGATTTATTCAGTGATTGTCTACTTTTTGAAGTGACAGGGCAAATCCGATTTGCTTTTGTCCGATGTCGAAGATATAGCAGAACTGGTGGATGAATGGAGTGCCGAGGGACCCAACTCGCTCCGAAGGCAGCGAACTCCAGTGGAAAGACGGCGAGATAACAACTGTTTCTTCCTGCCTAAATCACTACTTTTTTACTCTAATTTTTTACTGAAAAAAACTCGAAGAAATCTTAGCGCAAGAACTGATATAAAAAATGTTGCAGTAAGCAGGTAAATGAGTTAAACTAAACTTAATAACGTAGTTTGTAGGTTCGATAGGATACTTGTTTGTTCCGATTGTGAAGTCGAGAGTGGGAGTTGTGACATTACAATTTATCTTGTAAGCGTCCTCGGTAGCATTGTACTAAAGCAGAGAAATTCGTTAGCTCTTGCTACTATGTATAAAGGCTTGAATATTTATACCACAGCTCCTGCAACTTCGGCGAGCTTTTGGATGATCACTTTTGGTCCGCCTATGAGTGGTGTACCGGTGTCGGCGGCAACCTCGTAGACCTTCGAGTGCGTGTAATTTCCCATTCCAACGGCGGAAATCTAAAAAATTCCACTGCTAAGAGCGGTGTATCTTCAACCAAAAACAGTTAGCAACTTTAAACAGGTAGTGAGTGGATGAAGTGATAGGTTCGTAGGCGATGACTGGTCCACAGTTCATTGCGTCAACTGCACCGTATGTGAACAGTCCTCCATGAATTTTTCTCATCTCTTCCTCTTTGCTCCATCCAAACAGTAAAAATCGGCCTTTCGAGCAAATCTTAGAACATTTTTATCAGCAAGCATCACCAGGGCATCTGTGAAATATTTTTGTGCTATCAGTGTCTTACTTTGATGAATTGCATTAATGACAGGCGGCATAATATCGCTAGCATTAATACCGAGACCGAGACCAAGGACACCATCATTGTTATCCTGGAGCATAAAGCTATGAGGCTTGAATCTATTACCATGTATTAAAGTGTTCACCTACCTCTTGGAGATCGGAGAGATATACTTTGCTAAACCAAATGTAGTATTGGGAATGACCAATTGCTGCTGATTTAATCCAATAAACTAAAAGTGCACGGTAGTGTAAAGTGAAAGATATTACGGCATTGCGACCTTATATTGCGAACCTTCATGATATCAGTTCCGAAAATCCCATTTGCCTCTCCTACTAGGTACGTGACTGACCACGTACGATTCGTTTCTACAAACGTGGTCGACAAGCTCGGTACAAACTTATGCTTTCCATGGCATGTAGCACTACGAGTGATATTGATTATAATATTGCAACTAGTTGCATCAATTTTCATGAGTACTAGCCGTAAATGCCTAGTTTTGATTGTTAACAGAAAAGAATCTATCATTACTACGTTTTGAGATAGCCTTGATTCTCCACCGTTTTTAAGAAAGTGTAAAGGAATTATTATCATTGAGAAAGTCATGATTTCATTTGTGCTTAAAAATTCGAAAAGAAAGGACAATTGGTAGATTTCATAAGTAGATAGTCTCTAGTACCAAGCAAAACTTTATAAAATAATCAACTGTACTCACTTGCATTCACTTCCCGCTACCCAAGATGTGGACGATCCAGTGTCAGGTACGACTGTGAATTGTTGATTGGGTGTGCCGACTGTGATGTTGGCGACATACTCATAATCACCGTAGTCAAGCACCCTAAATCAGATGCGTCATTTCTATGGTCGCTAAAAATCGGACTACACGAACATCTCGTTAACGATAGTCAGATTGAAACGACCACTGTTGAAAGCTCCACTCGTTCACGTAAGAAGAGCCATCCTATGTGCCTCGCTCCCTAAGGAGTAGCAAAAAGTAAGACAGTCCGTGGAGAGATTGAGCATAGTCATTACGAGCGCGTCAACCTCTCCTAGAAAAGATATGAGACTTGTTCGTAGGATGTGAATCTCAACTGCTCATCGAAATCACTTAATAGTAGGATTCTGCGTTCATGCACACATGCCTCAATCCGTAAAACAGCTTACCTTTAATTCGAAAAGAAAAGAAATTAACCAAAAAAGTACTTAAATGGCCGTCGTAGCCCATAGGAGTGAAATATTTTTTAAGCTACAGTTTATCAACTGAGAGTGTTGTTCTAAAGCAAATTTCTATGGCTACAAGGGTCATCTGTTGTAATTTTTCTGCGGTCTAATCGTATATAAATACTATCAGATACAAAAAATAGTAAGAGCAACTAATCTTTTTCAGAAATTAGAAATAGCATAAAATCGTAAAATCCATGCCAGCACAATATACAGAACTCTACACCCGTTCAGAAATTGTACTTTAAGGAGAAACTTGTTCTGACCAGCTGTCGAATAGTGATGAGTGATGAAGAGCGCAGAGCATTGCGGTATTTGACGTATGCAGCATACTCGCCTTGTTCCATCATTTCTGCCTGTAGAGAGTGATGTTCATTTCAAAGTTCAACGACTTTATGGACCAAATCTTAGTACCGTTTTTGATTTCCGCCATATAAGAGAATGCTGAAGAACGGCTGCCGTAGACATGCCAACAATGATTTGAAGAATGCCGAAACGCATCCTGAGCAAAGAGTGTTCTGGGAAACATTTAGTTTAAAACCTATGCACGAAATCCTTAAGCGATTGTTGGGAAAAGTGATAAAGGAGTAAAAACGTTTTCTGGTGGTGCGTGGAGCACACAAAATTTTCAAACAACCGTTTCAAGCCTTATCACAGTTAGCTTTATATGGGCTCGCCTGATAAAACTCAGTGAAGCTGGTGTTTTCTTATGTAGAGGTGGAGTTTTGTGTAGCTAATTTGCTTCACAGAACCTGACCTCTAATGTCGCGTTACTGCCCGCTCAGGTTTCCGCTGCTCTGGTGTGGTGAGTTGTGGTCAACCCATGCCGTTTAGTATATCTTCTAGCAACTCTAATTTCCTCCACAATTGTTTGGTTCTAATTCTTTTTGTCTCAGCCCTTTGTTTGCTATGCGGTTTTACTACCGATTTCGCTTCACTTTTGATGTTTTTTTGTTTTCTATGTCTTCACTAGTGCTTCCACCTATTATCCTATTCTCTTGGAAAATTTTGACACCGTGTGTGAGCTGAAAAACAAGCTGTTCACCATACCACCGCTATGCTGTTATATTTGGCTTTACATATGCAGAATACGGTGAAAATTCTATACTCGCCCATCCAGTAGGGGTAGCCTTGATCTACTGCGGTGATTTAAAACGAAATAACAATTAACTAGCAGTCATAACGGACGATACTAGTTCCGCGATTAATCCCGATAGTTGCGAATAATTGCAGTGATAGAAATATTGTTTCTCTCAACGGTTTACCGTCTTATCACGGCTTCCTGACTGTTGGGCTGCGATGTAGAGCGAGGAGATTCGTCCCCAACAGGGCTTCCCAAGCTGAGAAAGAATCCGGCGTTTCTATCAGGAAGCCCAGCTAACAGTAGTGCCATGATCCACCACCTTCGTGGTATTAAATTAGTTGCAGGATGGCAAATCTCGCTCTGATCCATAAGGGCGGCGACTGCTTGTGGTAGTGACGACCTGATGCAGGCTTTGGCCTGGCTGACCCCGAGTCTCCAGTGAACCACAGTGGCTAAGCCAACGGAACTCCAAGGAATGGAGATTGTGCTGGGGGCCAGCACGTACGCTCCATCCAAGTATCACGAGATGTTAACTTGACGGACTTTTACTACAGCTTTTACTTTATCACAAGATTGTTTTAGACATATTTACACTTTAATTTTCAGGTATTCATCACTGTTGTTTAAAAGCCGACACTGAAGAACGAATGACAATATCAATTAGTGATGTTTTCTAACAAATGATGGTACCCATTCGAAACAATACGTGCAGAAGAGGTATCCACTGCCTGTTGAAAACATTATTTTTGTGCACAACGACCGATCATGATTGTCGAAAGCATTAAGACATCTCATCCACCTTTCCAATTCGAGGATATAACACCTTCCACGTTTTCAATAAAAAGTATTTAACCCTTTCTGAGATTCCCAGCGACAATGTCGTATGGAAGTGATATATGACCCGATCGCTTAATGCCATAGTGAAATTCACATGGTAGTTTTTCAATAACAGGCGATGATTTCTCTACTGGCAGTGTAATCGAGACTGTATACGATTCAAAAGAATTATGCAGACTTGTAGAAGAGGTTTTACTCTCGTCACGTCAAATTTTCCTAGAACTGAAATCGCTAAAATTTTGAAGTGAAATTCATGGTTTTAAAATATCACTGCGAAAATCAGCGATACACTGGAGGACACCTTCCTGTGTTAAAGGAGAAATCCCATTGGCCCCTTGTTTTAGGTTGAGAGAACTTTGGTGAAAAAAATGGAAAAAAAAAGTTTTACGTTTCGTGATCTCTAGGGAAATTACAGTTTGTAGTTGCAGAATAGTAGAACTCACATTGCCTAGGAGAAGATCAGTACATTCTAGTGGTTTTCGGTCCAATGAACAGTGCTCACTATTAACGAGGAGCTGGTTTCAAGTTGAAGACAACAATTATTTCTGCATGGTATGACCCCATATTCAGTCCCGTATTCACGAAATTGTCAAAACAACTATGTTTGAAAATGCTTCAAACCATAATCAACCATTTTCTCCCTTACACACGTACTTTGACACTGGCCCATTAGAGCAAGTCTTCAAATGTTGTGGGGACACAAGGACAGTTTCCACTTTGCTGGTATTTATTTGGTACAGCAAGACTTTTCTGCTTAGTGTCACGAGGTGACCTCACCAGATCTTTCCATTCCAAGGCGCCGACATCGGGAGCTGCGTACCCATTTATAGAGGTGATCTCATGAAAGTTTGCCGTTTTACTGCTAGGAGACCTCGCAGGTGTTTAGTAGCAAAATTTTACTTTTAGCTCTGCTAAATATTGACCTCATATCCTCACTTCTTCATTTGGATGACGCAAACGATTGTTCCTCGCAGTCCGATACCCATGAACATCAACATGTCTATTAGATAGGGAACCATTGGCAGGATTTCTATTACTCAACGTTTTCGCGACGGTATGCACTGTTGATCTCAATAGGCATGGGCGCGAAAATAATTGAACCCTTCAACTTTGAGCAAACACGTCTGATCTTCGTAATTCCTAATAGCATTCGGTGGATTCCACAAATGCAAGCACAGAAAAGTTATTCTTGTCTAGCAAGATGGTAACGTGATTCCCTGTAGTCCAGAAAGGCTTTTCTTTGCTTTGTTGAATACCCTATCTCGAATTGCGGGACGATTGAACAAGCGAGATCTTTCCATCTAGGGTTCTGCGTTTCCCTGAGGTGCGTACTTGTTGTAGGTGAGACTTGCACATAAATTTCAAAGAGTTCAAATTCGGTTAGAGGTGTTTTTCTTGTAAACTATGAATATAAAAAAACTTTGTGGGATTTTCAGCTTCTAAATGCTACGATTACCGAAAAGTTATCGGAATTTCTCGCGAAACCAACATTGTCAAGGATGTGTAACTAGTGTGTCAAAAGAAAACGAGCAGAAAAAAAAACTTACTGGCATGCCACGGCTTCATGTACAGTTGTCGATGATTAGTCTGCATCGTTAAATTTGTAAAGGACAGAGGATTAAGCTTGGTGTCGACCACTTCCTAAGGGACGATCTACTCATTCAACTCCATTTGTAGCATTGTATAAGTGACTGAAGGCAAATTATACCGTGCCGTTTCCTACGTATGGATATAAATCAGTATTTCCATCCTCTAAAAGAAGTATGGTACTGATTTTCCGACTTTGGAGAAGTGGGGGCTTTGTTGGCCCAGAGCACAGGACCGAGGTAAAGACCGCGTGTCTATCGCGGAGCACTCTAACCACTGCGCTATCCACCAAAACTGATTTGCACATGTGATGACCATTCCAAGTTTCCATTATGAATCAAAATCAAATATGGGAATAAATTGAAGTTTTATTTGCTGTTCTCATCGTTGAAGACAAAGGGATTGTGTGTTTATGGGTGTGTGCATGTGTTTGCCTTGAGGTTCATAACTAAGAATGAGTGCAAATACGAAAAACTGGGACAAAAATGTCAAACGATGTCACTACATAAACTCTTCTTTTGAATAAAACAGCATATGAGACACCGCGGTTATTCCATGTATAATCAACTATCAGATGGACATGCGTAGGGCAGGGGTGGAGGTACCGCGCTGTATACACATAGCAGAGTTCGCCTCCTCACCAGAGGATTTTCAGGACCCCTTCTTGAGTTAGGAAAATTGGTGCCATTGTCTAAAATGAACAAAGGACCGACTTCGTAGTTCGGTTGATCCTAGCAAGTAACAATCTAGTTGAATTACGCCTTCAATCATTTCAACGCTGGTTAATGAAATCAGAAGCATGACGCATTCCTAAAGAATTGATAAATTGGGAATGCTTCCTTCCTTACCTTTCATGATAATTTCGCGAGATAGAATGTACATATGCATTCCACTATCATTTTGTTAAACAACAAGAATATAAGCATTTTTCAGCGAATAACATTGGACGCATGGGTGATTTCCTGAAGTTCACACAATCTCTAGATTGCGGCTAGATTGTTGATTTTTCGTTTTCATACAGTAGCTTTTGATTCCAGGAATTCCAACGTCAGAGATTAACGCTAAATCTGGCTCATGCCCTCGACCAGTAGGTGTCTCTGTATTGCAGGTATGATCTTTGCGCATGCTCACGAGTACTCGAAGCACCACTTCAAGGAACTATCTTCCATTCTAAATTTCTGTGAATACTTCAAATCCAGGGTCAAAATGCTGTGTTTCTAATATATATATATATATATATATATATATATATATATATATATATATATATATATATGTATATATATTAAAGCACACTACTGTATATATGGTGTTATCAACATATTAACTTAAAAAAAATTAATCGTTAATGATTTTTTGTTAAAAAATATCTGTAATGCTCTCAACGTTCGGTGCTTAGTCGAAGGAAAGTGGTATTCATATCCTGATGGCGATATAAAGAACGATCAAGATGATGGAATGTTAAGTTTCTTCAATAGGATACCATCGCTTGATAGTAAATAAAACAAAATCAGTACTAGCCGCCGTCTCTGGTGAAAACCGGTCCCAGGGCACCAAACCAAACTCCGCTGCGAACGGTCGGCGACTGTCTTTCGTCACCACCTAAGAACACTCCAGTACGACAATTTTGATCGAAGGCAAAATGTACTGAGACCTAGATGGTTTGATAACACGCTCTAATGGTTTAAATACTCCACAAGATAATAATGTCTTGCGCCTTTTGCTGTGTTTCGGCTCAATCAATAGAGAGTGCTTGTCTTTCTATATCTTGTAACAGTGGACTTGTGCCGGGCGAACTCTAAGTTTAGTAAATAAACCTTTGTACATATATGAGCACATAGGGAATAGCCCAGTAATAGAATCAATGCAAAAATTGGATTGAATAAAACAATTAGCACACTATACGTGTATGTCAACTAAGAAAGATCAAGGCTACGTCGTATGTAAAGATTTCACTAGAAGAAATAGGATCACAGGCGATGATGGACAGCTTATGGGTGATAGAGCCCTCTGAAAGCGCAGAGTGGGCAGTTCAATGTCACTATTCGGCGACAAACATGGTTTTGCACAATTTCGTGATGCAATTTAAGTAGTACTTTAACTGGTGAATTTAAGAAGATGCATTTTTGAAACACACTATTGGTAGCCATAAAACAGAGAACAGGGTACGAGTGACGTAACAACAGCGTGGTAACATAAAAAGAGAGAGAGAGAGTTCTTTATGAGGGAGAACAAATTTCATTCACCGCCCACCCAACTTGAGATCATAACTTCGAGTAATTAATATCATCCGCTCAAGAGCATGGGACAGTTTCACTGCGTCAGTTAATCGTCAGAGCCGTTCGAATGATATGATGGCTGTGCATCTCACTCAAGGACGTTTTGCTAAGCTCTTGCTGTGTGGGATATTCGAGGTATAATGTCTAGATTACGGTGAAGTTTGTCACAGTAGATTACAATTCTTTCGATTAGCTGATTTATTGGAAACTCCTAGTCGATCTGTGGAAGTGTAAATATAAAATTTAAATCGTTCCGAGAGATCCACATGCCATTTTACATCCTATATGCGTCTTGGTGTAAATTTTTAATACAACGGGCTAGCAAACGTGATTATTGGGATCAACTCAATAATAAAGAGTATGTTGTGACAAGCTATTTCATTTGTTAGACATTTATTACTACAACTGTTTCTATAAGGCGATTTGCTTCTTTTTTCAGGAAGCCGCAGTAGGTTGTTGGATGGACAGCAACTGTCCAGGGATACAGAAGTGTTGCGTTGAGCCAAATCCTGCGACGAATTCAGCGACGCGAATTTGTCGTGATCCGGTGGGAATCCGAAGTCAGTATAATGGGATTTTTTTACAGCTACTTGATGGCAATATTCTATCTTATGAAACGATGGAACGATTACATGGTAAAATTCAATAATCCCTCAGTATTGATCCAATAGTCCTTCATGCTCGCGTTGAGCAATTACGATCTGTTACTTTACTCTTTATTATGAAAAAGCTGATGTTTGGGCGGATTTTACCTTCCTCAGAGCCTGGAACCTAACCAAAACGAGAAAATGCTGAACCAAGATTGCTGAGATATTTGCAAAAACTCCGGACCGCAGGTGTCTGCAGTGGGTAACGAACGCGCTATTGTCCTTTCTGGGGAGTAACGCGTTGACCACCACACCATGCGTGTCCGTCGTTTCTCCTGTCTCTCAGCAAATTCTATCGATCACTGCTGTTAAATAAAAACGTTAAGATTGTGATTATAACTATATCCTTAGCTTAACTGGGTTCAATGCCGATTTGGGCTCCCCAGATCAATCCCGCTAACGGGTGGTTGCTGATGGCAAAAGATCGATGAAACCATCTATCTCTTTTGTTGACATCTCCGCGTAATTGTGGATGTAGTACACATTGTACCCCTCTCCATTGTGAATAATAAAAGAATTGGCACTAAGTAGAAATTAAACATTGTGATTCTGATCATATTTGGTACAGCTTTTGTGCCTTCTTATAAATTACTTATAATCCTTAGTTTTTTTTAACACCAGTTTGCAAATCATACATCGGAAGGCTTTCCTTACAGTAATTTTTTACGATAGACGATTACTCTTTTGTTTCTTGAGCTATGGAAGCGCGTGTAGCACAGAGGTCGGAGGCGATCTGTGAATACCAATGGGATCGATCTCTGTGCACCAGGCTCACCAAGCATTCCATCTCCTCGGGGTCGGCAATTTGGTACCAGACCAGTCTGAGAGGACAGCAGCACTGACCTGATACATGTCAACCGATACATCGGTAGGCCACTGTGAGTCATTGCATAGGCCAGTTATGCATTCAGTCACCTCTAACAATGCTTAATGAAGTCGAATGCATGACTCATCCCCCCAAGGACCGACCAACGCCGATAGATTTTTTTTCTGTGGAGCCACCATTTAACATTTCACCACATGACACCCTCCATATCCCGACAATTAAACATGATCTACCGTAGAAGTTGTTCTATAGAAATTCTCCTGTTGTTCTAGTCATATTATTCTGGAGTGGTAAATGGCCTACCTTGTTGGCTTTTTCTCCGCCGTTCACTGTTTTTTCTTCTGACTGGACGCATAGGAGGCCCAGTTTCGTTACTTCTAATGAGTGAATTTTTTTTAATTTCTAACAAAATAGAAGTACAAACACCAGAGAATCGTGGCATTTGATCAGTTTTTCAGTACACAATCCAAACACATTTGTGCAGTATGTCAGTTTCTGCCAATTTTTAGTTATATCATTTGGAAAGATTTAGAGCATGTGGGTTACATCGAGAATGATGGTTGCTTTCTTTGGATCTTGGTCACATTTGGTTCCATTTCGACATGGACCTTTAGTAGACTAATATTTTTTTCAAATATAACACACCTCCCAAAGCTAAGGACGCGGAGTCGTAATGGAGTCGATGATTTTGGTGTTTTGCTGAGACCTATTGGCGATTGCAAATATTCTTATGTTTATGCTGACTTTTTTTAAAATTGGAACAAGATTTAGGTTGCTACAACATCATCGTTGTTTGTCGACTAACCACAGAATTCCTGCCGTCTCAAGAATCGTTGTTATGGTGGAAAAAATAGAGTAGCAAAACACAAGCCACTGTTCAGTACACAAAGACTGGCAGTGTGGTGAAGACTTAAAATGCCTCAGCGGGTCTCTCGAATTACACTGGAAAATCACTCTTGGAAGCCATTTACCATGCAAATGGGGAGGGAAGTCCTGCGATCATCAAGATCCGTACGAATCCATACTCTCAATGCTTGCCATTTGAAAGACAACGAAACTAATGGAATATGTGCCGAGATGCAATAAACTTGTTAGAGATCGAACGAATTTCTGAGTTAGACCATTGAATATCTTGACAAATCTATCAAAATACTGTACTGTGAAAGTGTAAATTTAGGAAAATAAAGAAATGCCAAGAAACGTAAGCCTACTGTAAAAAATATCACTCCACTTAATGTGAAAAAGGACTGAACATGTCTCTTTTGATTTTCTGATGCTTTTCCAACTCTTTCCGAGACTTGAAGGCCGTCACGGACAGTCGATTGAAAATCGTCAAAATCAATGTAGCGTCTGACCCGTCAAATAAGCACGCCTACGCAGACGTTCCTCTGTCTGTCTTCGTAGATTTCTTGGACGCGCTCTTATAGTGGTATTTTTGCCAAATTGTGACTGGCTTTGTTGTTCGTATCGTAGATTGTTCATGAGTTTCGGTACTGCGTACCTATCTCTTGTAAAAGGGTGTGCGAGCGAATGCTTTGATGAGAGGTGTAGACTACTGTCTATCCGTATAGAAGAGCATCTAGCTGAAAAATTTAAACTAAACAGAACATTCTTCAACGTAGGTGTTTAAAGAGGATGTCGTGGTTCTGTAAGTGAAGGGTAGAAGAGTTCGTCTGTGTTGTGGTTGTTCACTAAGACACGAAGGAGTAACGGTGAGGGGTTGTAAAGTCAAAATCACTATCCTCGTACAAGAGTTTAATGTACCTGTGCGCAAAACGCTTGAAGGATTTTGGAGATATACTGGGAATCCAAAAATGATCAGCAGTGAGAAGGGCGCTGTAATCAAACGTGAGCTCGCCTTGTATCTCTGCCTGGTTTTTGACCTGAACGAGGCACATTCCTCTCCCATGTAAGACTGTGATCAGTTGGTCGCCACTGTGACCCTAAAAGAACATAACGCTGAGTCATAATATTCTAAGTTTTATTTGCTACCTATTCTTTTATCATGGCATGCTACGAGATTAAATCACCTGTATCACCTGTAGTCCCGCTGATCGTCGAGTGACTCGAGCGGGCGCCAGTAAGTCTAGTTTTTCCTGTCGCGTGCAAGAGCAGCCCAATGGGTTCTGCTCGCTCTAGGGATTCGTCGAGCATCATAACTTTCTTCTAGGCTCTTCGTGAAGAACTGTCGGTGGTCCTCTTGCAGTACGTTTAACATCCCGAGGAATCCAGTCACTAACGGCTCTTGTTCATCGATTGTCAATCATACGCATTACGGGTCCGGCCCACCCTACCTTTGGCTGTTTGGCTTATAGAACGGCATCTTTGATTTTTGATTATTGACGCAGGTTATTCGGAGCCTCGGATCCCATCTTTTACTTGTGTGAAACGGAATACTCCTAGCATCGTCCTTTCGACTGTGCGTTCGACAACCCCTAAGCGATCCTTCATCCTGCTTACGCACCGACCAGGTTTCTGACGCATACGTTAGGGCAAGAAGTACCGTTGAGTCGAAAAGGTGGGAACGGAGTCGGGTGTTCTTTGTTCCCTTCACTACATGCTCGATGCTCTTGAAAGTTCCCCCAGCCCACTCGTTTCCTTCTGCTCAGCTCTGGAGCTAAGTCGTTCGTCATATTGATTTCCCGACCTAGGTAGACATAACTCCTCCCAACGGTTTACCGCCTCATCGTGGCTGGGAGATGTTCCTGGGTGTCGGACTGGAATGTACAGCGGAAAGATTCGTCCCTCCGGAATGGTCTCCAAGCTGAGAAGGGAGACCGGCATTTCCATCAGGAAGCCATACCAGGATCCTCCACCATCCTGGTGTCAAAGTCGCAGCAAATCTCCCTCCGATCCACATGGGCTGCGACTGCCCATCGTGGTGAAGCCTTGGGGCAGACTTTGGCCAGGCTCATCTCGGGAATCCAGGGTACCACAATGGTTCAACCAGCAAATCTCCGATGAATGGTGATTGTGCTAGGGCTTGCACCACCAGAGAGGACGGGTCGACCAAGTGTCAAGTGATAGAAATAACTGGAACGTTCAGAGATATTCGTTCCTTTGAGCGTTAATGGGACATACGAAACCAATCCGTTCTTCGTGAACATCGTTTTTTATGAGATTTATTCAAAGACCAATCTTTCCACAGACGTTATCACAGTTCGCAAGCATACGTTCCGCTTGGCTAATGTTTGCTGTTATAAGGGCGATGTCATCAGCAAAGCGAAGATGGTGTAACTGCCGACCATCGATTTTCACTCCTATATTATCCCATTCCAGTGTTCGCATGACGTTTTGGAGGGTGGCGGTAAATATTTTTGGCGAGATGGTATCGCCTTGCCTAACTCCTGTTAATACGTCAATGTTTATATCGTTGTAGAATGGTAATATCTTAGTTGTGGAATTTTTTTACGGCACATGGAGAATCTTTATGTACTGAGTAGGCACTCGTTGACTATTAAGGGCTTCCATGACTCCTTCTATCTCAGTTGAATCAAAGGCCTTCTGTAAATCGATGAAAGTGAGGCAGAGCGGTTACACTCGCGACACTTCAATGAGCCTTGTTATCGTGTGGATGTGGTCCATCGTACTAAATCCTTTTCGAAACCCTGCTTGCTCACATGGCTGCCCTTCGTCCAGTGTTCTGCCAATCCTGTTTAGGATAACTCGAGTAAAAAGTTTGTAGACAACAAACTGCAAGCAGATTGGGCGATAGTTGCCGATATCGTGTAGGTCACCCTTCCCCCACTGAGTAGGGACCTTGCATTCAGACACGTAACGTGTCAAGAGCCGAGCCAGTGTGTTCACGAGGACTGGCGGAAGGTTCTTCATGCGTTCTGGTCTTATCTTGTCCAAACCTGGTGATGTTCGATTTTTCACTGACGTAATGGCATGTCTGGTTTCGGAAAGGGAGAAGCGGTCGTACGACATAATCCATCCTCTTTTATTTCATTTGAGGAAAGTAAGACGTGGCTATTGAAGAGATTTGAGTAGCGTTTGTGAATGATTTTCTTCATTGCCTTTCTGAACGCTTTAAGCGTTCTGTCTGGGCGTCGGAGTTCAACCATCTTGGTCTTGTAGTTGGCGAAGCTTCGGTGGGCTTTATGAATGCTTTTCACAGCCTCTGCAGCTTTGACCATAAGTGCTGTTCTTCTCTCTTTAAGATCTTCTTTTATCGTCTGTCTGCATAGTTTTGCAGGTTCGGACCTTAGCTTGCGGTTGCCTGCAGCTCTTGTATATTCCACCTAGGCGTGTCAGCCCAGTGTTTCTGGAGACTGACGTCTCTTGATGACTTTCGAACTCTCAGCTTTCATAGCCCTGACGCGAAAATGTTGAATGGGCCGATCGTATTCTTCGTCGATGCGTTGAGAACGGCATCTTCCCAATAGCCGACTAGCGAATCGATGAAGTCCTAGTTTTGTGCTTTCGGAACTTTGCTTTTTGAGTTTAGCTGCTTTTATTCCTTTCCAAGAGAAATGGAATCTTGCAGGAAAGAGGCGATGGCCTGATCCCGTTTGGAATTTTGGGGCAACAGCTGAATCGGTGGGGCAAAACCATCGATTTACTGTGATGTGGTCTATTTCGTTATGGTACTCTCCATTGGGAGACTCTCACGTCGGTTTCTGCAATTGCGAGCTACCATGGATGGTCTTGGTCGTCATGATAAACTCAAACCGCCGCTCGCCCTGTTCGTTCCATTCTAATCCGTCGGTCTTAATGTGACGTTCTTCAGACGTTCTTCTTAGTCCAATCTTGGCGGTGAAATCTCCAACGATGACCTTGAAGAATGTGTAGTCTTCTGTAGAACTTCTCTAAGTCCATGTAGAACGCTTCGACTTCTTCTTCGTCATAGTTTGATGTCGGCGCGTAAACGACGAAGATGTTCAAAGCCGGAACTGATCCGTATCTTTTCAATCGTAAACGTCCGATTTGGGTTGTAAGTTGTTCGAATGAATCGATGTTTATGGACAAACTCGTGTTAACGAGAACGCCGACGCCGCTACTCCTCCACTGTCGCATGTTTCGTAAAACAGTTCTCCGGTGTCATAGACGGCGCTGAATGGGTGGCGTCGTCTCGTCTTGGCCATGCCGAGGACGTCATATCTTACCTTTCTTGCTTGCATGACCAAGTCTTCTATTGAAGACTCGGATGCAAGTGTTCGTGCATTGTAGGTACAAATCGTCACCTTAGTTCTTTGTAATCCAGGCAGCTTCCATTGGCCCTGAGAATTTTACCAGCCTCTCCGCACTCGTCCTACCCAACGCTGCCGATTTGGGGGGCTTTTTTCGGGGTCAGGGAAATGAGGACCATTTCCTTTATTGTTTTTAGCTTTTTTGATACCCACGTATAGCTTGCTGGATCCTGAACTTGGTGGCTGGGTAAACTCACGCGTATCTTGCCTGTCTCTTCCAGAGTGGACATTGAGATTATTTGTTGGAAGCGATTCCCTAACCTCCTCCCATATACTTCCCTTCACTTGAATGCAGGGTTTTAGTCGAATTGACTCACAGAATACAATCCGCATAAATCTTCTTGTTGACAATCTCTTATCTATTCAAAATCAAAACATTGATATTTCAAGTATGGGTAGTGCTGATCTGAGAGAGATGCTCCACTGAGGAAGACCGGGCTCGCTGCGCGACGAACAACTGTGGACCGTCGACTCGGATCATCTGCTGTGAGGCGGAACCGCCGAAACGTTAGCCAGAAATAAAGAGTGTTATCAGCCTCGTGTAAACTCACCAAAGAAAGAAGCCAAACATTGACATAGGTTATTCTGCGACGGTCATGAATTTGTTTTTCGTTAAAAACGGGCTTCTGGACGAAAATATTGAGCTTCTTCTCACTAAGAGCTTGTTGGAGAGATGCAACCGCAACTGCACTTCGCATTCCGACACCTAAGGACTCCATTCAGGAACGATAAGAAAGAGAAAGAAGTAGCAGTAGGTGCCAAAATTTTCGATGCCTGTGACAGTGAAAGACTATTTGAAAAGTGCTTTCTAACATAGTATACCACATGGACGCTGTTGAATTTAGAATGACATGTCGAACTTTAACTACCAAGTTCACGCAATGTTATGAGCTTATGGAAGATTTCCATTACAACTGTCCTTCATCGTCCAGGTTGAAGAATGGTGCACAAAGTGTTACATTTTCAGTTTTTCTTAAATCGTTGTATTGATAGATCGCATCAGCAACTACGTTTTCTTATTTATTAGATTTACTAAAAAATAGAGTACTTATTGCTACATTAAAAGCTCCACGATCAATATGTTGTGCTTCTTATTGGTTGGTATGTTACTGGTTCGTCACTGGTTAATTCTTCCTCGTAAGTAAAGTAAAGGCAAGCGAAGACTTGCACTGTTCCTCTTTTCTCGGTGTTACACCCATATTTAGTGTTGGGTTTCATTTCCTCTGCCTGTAACATTTCATATTTAAGTCGAAACTCCTGCTCCACACATAGACGCTGTTGAATTTAGAATAACATTTGGATAAAGAAATGAATTACCTCATTGAAAAAATAGTGGGGTAACGTGTCTCAGAGCTTGCTTAAGGTTCCTAAATCATTACGAAATCGCTAAATTACGGCTGCACTGTGGAAATCAGGAAAAAAAACTCTCAATAGTCTCAAGACATACCTCCCTTTAGAGGTTAGAATGAGGTAATATTCCTGATTGTCCGTCGGATGGAAACGTTCATCAGCTGCTTCAGCTGCGTCAAATTCGGTCTTTGCAAGGTTTTCTAGACCACAATCCCATACCTATAAGTTAGCATCAGTCGTCAAAGCTTTTTATACGGCCGTAGTTCAAAACTAGAAAAATCTAAAACGAAACACTAGGAATATCTTTACAGACCGACCGATTTTCGCTATTTCCTCTTTGTGTTCACTGTGCTGGTAACGCAATTATGTATTGGTGAAATAGAGATGTCAGTAGGAATTGTTCTCAAATGACTGCAACAAATGCCTATCTCCATGATCTGTTTTTGTCATTTGCGTTGCCCAGGGAGACGATGATGCAGTGGTCAGAATGGACCCATGTGAATTCTACCTGTTATCGTTAGGCTCACAGCACATGAGTGGGACCAGGCAAGAAGCTAGCAGCGGGTTGCTCTCTGTTAGAGAATGAACCACACTCTATACGTCACACTTTTTGTACGGTGTAAAACCAACCCATCACAATGTCGAGGTAAGCCAATAGGGAATTTTCCTGAACCCTTCACGATATCCGAGTGATATGCATTGAAATCTGTATCTTATCTCTTTCTGTATTTCCAAATACTTATTTACTGATCCTTGAACGGCCCGTCCCCACTAGTTGTGCGGACCCCAGCATATTCCGAGCCAATGGTTCCCTGGAATCCCGAGGACAGCCTGGCCAAAGTCTGCCCCAGGTCGTCACCACGACAGGCAGTCGCAGCCCTTGTGGATCAGAGGGAGATTTGCCACCATGCGACTTTGACACCAGGACGTTGGTGGATCCCGGTATTTCCCAAAAAAGATTCTTAATAAATAATTCTTCAAATTGGACTACTTTCTTGCTATTTGCTGAAAAAAACCCTATATCTACATTTCCGGTGTGACTATCCTCCATTCCCTTTTCATATGCATTTTTGCTTCGTACGGTAGCACTTTTCATTGAAATCTTCTTTCACTTACCACGGAAAAAATTGTGTTGTCTATGGAATTCCTCGAACATATCCTTGAACTTCTGCCTGAGCGCACATTTTTCATTCGCTGAAATGATTGTCTCTCAGCGACCAAGCACTACTTGAATGCATAGAGTTATTTATGAACATAAAAGAGAACGCCAGTATTATGCGGTACTCACTCACGAGTGGAAGCTTGGCCGCGTTCGACAGAATGTATATCACCTAAAAATACTTCGCGTATTACTCGTCCTGGTGATGAACAATTTTAACGCACGAAACACTTACAGATAACATGAGAGCTAAAATCTGGTACATGTTGAGTTTTGAAGGAGTCACTTAACTGTGGTTTTTATACGCTTACAAAACTGTTCATTGATGTGAAGGAACAAAGCACTTCTTTTGCGCCTCCAGAGCCTTGTCAACATGTTTTCAACCATCGGGCAAATTTCAAAACCTATATCGTACACGGTGTTGAAGATAATATAAAGCAGCCCAGCAGTCCTTAATTAGTCGTCAGCACGGATGTACTTTATGTTGTGCATAAGTTTTGCAAATAAACTTGAAACTGACCAAAAATTTTGCAACTATCCTTAATAGTGAGTGCCGCTTAGTTCACATCCTAATGTTATCTAGCACAGGAGGTTTTCATCGGAGAACGGTCCTTGTTTTCAAAACATTTTTCTAATCAATTTCTTCGACTGCTTTGTTTCATATCAAAATTCACACAACATTCTAATGTCTCGTAAAGAAAAATCTATCCCGAGACTGTGACCGATCGATGTCTGAATCTTTCCCATTCTAATCTTTAGATACCGCCATTTTGATAACTACCGTCAACTACAACTGACTACATCACGGCGTTCTCAGTTCGTAGGTATCGATAACATACGCACCTACCATTGTACGTCTTCTCAAAACTTTGCAGGAGGCCGATAGTGTCACTCTGATCAATGGTACTCTCACCCAGGTGTTGAAAACACTCTGCTACAGTGCAACTTAATATAAACATTATTCTAAAGCACTTATGAAACCACGTGTTTTGAATAGAATCTCCTGGTCGCTTCAAAGGATGAGTAGGCTGAACCTATACGTTTATTAGTTGCTATTATTAGTATGAAACATTTTAGTGGCTGGCGAGCTAATTCTGCTACCTTCTTTCCAAATTCACCAAAAAAGGGTATTGCAGCTGAAGCGTGATTTTTTTTGTGTCTACTAAACAAACGGATTCTATTGAGCGGATTAAAGATGCGACATGGACGAGCGAAAACTGGCATTACCCGACTGGACAGGTGGGCAGAAAGTTGGAATATTTTAATCAGAACATTGTAATATAAATGGGCAATGTCTGAGGAAACTATTCTGCCTGGGTTGTCGCTTCCTCAAAGTCTTTTTCATATTTTTCTAATTCTCCGCACCGAGTCAGACGAGCGTAATCGAGCGAAAAATGTCTCTAGTGAAAAGCAGAGAAGAAACTCAATCGAGCGTCATTGCAAAGAGGAAAGAAAATGACCCATGCATAATCACTCCATTTCAACAACGCATTATTAATGATGAATTATCAGTGACGCAAAAGCAATGATCCGATGCATAACTGTAAGATGTGGTGAAGGATCTCCGAACCTACGATAATTAAATTCTTTGAAACCAAGATGGTATTTATTTGATCGTTTGATCGTTCTTCTAGCAAGTATAAAAAGTTTCTTTGGAATGCAAAGTGTTCACGATTGTGCTCTGTTGCGCCAGACATTGAACGACTTCGAATCCCAGCCATTCTGAGAAGGCTGAATGGGACACGTTGCTCAATACAGACGGGCGGCTTCTATGGGGTACACCTAACATTCACACCTAAAAGAAAATTTACATGTAACAATTCCTATTTACAAATCCTCCGGGCATCGCCTATTGTCCGTAATGGAACAAGCCGGTGAGCCGTATTTTCTCTAGAAGTCTGATTTCTTGTTTTAATAATCGTGGAACAATAAAGTGTGGCGAAGCTCTTACAACGGGCGACTTCTCCGCTGAGTTGCCTAGATTTCCACTTCCAATTTTAATTTACAGTATAAACGACATTATACCTACAAGTAGGGACGACCAGTGAGGTCGATGATGCGATCTCGGACGACGTTCTTCTGTATAAAACAGTAACACGCCTTTGCGCGGCTGTCCGTACTTTTTGTTCGCAATTTAACCGATAGATTTAAAAATGACAAACTCTCCTTTAGTAATTAACTATATGTCAAACATAAAAACCAGTGGGTTATTGCTTGCGGTTCTTTTCAGTTATTAACACCTTGAATTCATGTGACTTAATGTGTACATAGAAAAGTGAAAAACTGCAATTTATTTATGGCCACATATGGCCGAGCTGTTATTGGATAGAAGAAATATGAAGGTATGTTCACAGGGCTTCTTATCTTGATTTATACATGGTGGTATTATGCACAAAAATTTAGGATGTGTGAAATATCCGGTATTCTTACAAGTAGCCGAATATAGTTGAACGAAACCAGTTCAATCATTCAATTATGAGTAACTTATACACTAGATAGAAAGAGAATCACCGCAGATTTCAAGGAGACCTTGAGCTGATTGGTAGCGATTAACTTGTCCTCAGACGTAGATGAGATTTTTGAGAATGAGTTGCTTTCTTACCAAGCTCACTTATGCCCTTCGTGTTCACGTACTAGTATGTACTTCAGAGTTTGGCTATATACACATGCGTGCGGACTGCTCTTCGCTTCTACGGAAGAATTCACGCAAACAAGTGGAATGCAAATAGGGTGAGCATCGAGTGAGTTCTCGAACACTGAAGGCATACATAGAACTCGCGTAACACAGCGAATCTTCCGCAAGCGTTTGTCACAAGGGCTTCAAAAATAAAATAAATTGAGCTGTAAACTGTTTTTTTTTCACCAAACAATGGACCATATTAACATCTTCTCACTCATCTTGTTTGTTGTTCTTCATTGATTTCGAGAGTTGCACCACTGAATTGAGAACAGTGAAACAGCCTTATCATCGACTATAAACTATTCTCACTCATAGACGGTACCTTTTGTGATGGGAAATTGGTTATGATAAATCGACCACTAACTCATTAGTCAACGTCGAGCAGTGTAGATATCCTTCGACGTATTACCAACTCCGATCAACGCACTAGCTTTTCAACGAAGCAATTCTTCCAGCACTTTTTACGATTCGGAAATGTGAACCAATTAGTCGAAAAAAGCTCCACAAAATACGCAAGGCATCAAGGCATTCCAGCCAGACGTTTAAAGATGAACCGGTGCAGTTAATACCAAGCTGAATTTCGGATAGATCTTCAAAGATTCCTTGTTTTCTGTTCTAAGAAGAGCAGAATGTGCGGGAAAAACATCATCGATGTATCAGGCCCTATGAAGACGACATCTTGACGGGAACAACCCCAGAGTGGACCCCGTACTAGTCAAAAAACGCCCTCAAAGGAGACTATATAAATATGCTCCGACGAATTCACGGCACTAGAATTTCAGCTGCTTTGTTTAAATCAACTGTAACATTCTCAATCTAAAATATGATTGAACGAGGTACGTGAATAAAGCTGAACACGAAAAGCGTGGTGAAAATACGAGTATCGGCCAGTAAATTACCGTCATAAGAAGAAATAACATAAATTTATTCCTTAGTAGTTCTAGTCTTAACAGGTGTAAACAAATGCCATTTGAAATCAATCATTAAATTATACTTCAATAGTGTTCATTTTTCACCAACGCTATGGATTTCAGGTAGTTCTTTCAATTCACCTCTATCACCTGTAGCCTTGTTGATCGTCGAGTGACTACTCGAGCGGGCGCCAGTAAATAAAATCTTCCATTTTTCCCCTGTAGCGTGCAAGAGTAGCCTAGTGGGTCCTGCTCGTTCTAGGAACTCGTCGAGCATCATATCTTTCTTCTAGACTCTTCATGAAGAACTCTAACCACCGGTCGGTGGTCTTCCTGTAGCACGTTTGACATCCCGAGGAATCCAGTCGCTAACGGCTGCTGTTCATCGGTTGTCAATCATGCGCATTACGAGTCCGGCCCACCTTGTCTTCTACTGTCTAGCGTACAGAACCGCATCTTTGATTTTTGGTCGTTGACGCAGGTCGGAGCTTCGGATCCCATCCCTTACTTGTGTGAAACGGGATACTCCCTAGCATCGCCCTTTCGACTGCGCGTTCGAAAACGCTGAGTGATCTTTCATACTGATTACGCTGCGACCAGGTTTATGACGAATGCGTTAGGGGCATTAAGTATCGCTGAGTCGAAAAGGTGGGCACGGAGTCGGGTGTTCTTTGTCCTCTTCCTTACATCCTCGATGCTACTGAAAGCTCCCCAAGCCGCTCGTTTCCTTCTACTCAGCTCTGGAGCTAAGTCGTTCATCGTATTGATTTCCCGACCCTAGATGGACATAACTGGAGCATTCGGAGATATTTGTTCCGTTAAGCGTGAATGAGGTATACGAAACCAATCCGTCCTCATGAACATCGTTTTTGTGAGAGTTAGCCGGAGACCGATCTTTTCACAAGCTTTATCAAAGTCGGCAAGCATACGCTCCGCTTGGCTAATGTTTGCTGTTATAAGGGCGATGTCATCAGCAAAGCGAAGATGGTGTAACCGCCGAACATCGATTTGCACTCCCATATTATCCCATTCCAGTGTTCGCATGACGTTCTCGTGGGTGGCGATGAATGATTTTGGCGAGATGGTATCGCCTTGCCTAACACCTCTTTTGACGTCGATGTTAATATCGTTTTTGAATGGTGATATCTTGGTTGTGAAATTTTTTGTACGGCTCACGGAGATTCTTTATGTACTGAGTAGGGACTCCTTGACTATCAAGGGCTTGCATGACTGCTTTCTGTCTCACTTGAATAAAAGGCTTTCTGTAAATCGATAAAGGTGAGACAGAGCGATCTTTTTTACTCTTGCGATTCTTCAATGAGTCTTGTTATCGTGTGGATGTGGTCCATCGTATTAAATCTTTTCGAAACCCTGCTTGCTCACATGGCTGCGCTTCGCCCAGTGTTCTGCCAATCTTGTTTAGGATAACTCGAGTGAAAAGTTTGTAGACGACAAAGACGAGCAAGCAGATTAGGCGATAGTTGCCGATATCGTGTAGGTCACCCTTCTTGAACAATAACACGGTCTTGCTGGTCTTCCACTGAGTAGTGACCTTGCATTCAGACAGGCAACGTGTGAAGAGCCGAGCCAGTGTGTCTACGAGGACTGGCGGAAGGTTCTTCATGCGTTCTGGTCTTATCTTGTCCGTACCTGGTGCTGTTCGATTTTTCACCGACAAAATGGCATGTCGAATTTCGGAAGGGAGGACCGGTGTTACAACATATCCATCCTCCTTTATTTCGTATGACGAAAGGTGGAGTGGCTATCGAAGAGATCTGAGTAGCATTCGTGAACAATTTTCTCCATTGCCTTTCTAGACGCTGTAACTGTTCTCTCTGGTCATCGGAGTGCAACCATCTTGGTCTTGCAAATGGCGAAGCTTCGGTGGGCTTTGCGAATGCTTTTCCCAGCCTCTGCATCTTCGACCATTACTGCTGCTCTTCTCTCTTTAAGATCTTTTTTTATCATCTATCTGCACTATTTTGCAAGTTCGGACGTTAGTTCGCGGTTGCCTGCAGCTCGTGCGATTCCACGCTGGTGTATCAGCTCGAGTGTTTCTGGAGGAAGACATCTCTTGGTGACTTTCGAACTCTCAGCTTTCATAGCGCCAAAGCGAAGATGTTGAATAAGCCGATCATATTCTTCGTCCATGTTATCGATAACAGCATCTTCCCAACAGCCGACTAATGATTTAAATAAGTCCCAGTTTACGGTGGTTCTGGGACTTCGGTTTTTGAATTTAGCGGCTTTCTCTCCTTTCCGCGAGAAATAGAATCTTGCACGAAGGGGACGGTGGTCTGATCCGCTGTACAGTTTTGGGATAACAACGACATCCGTTGGGATAAAACCTTCTATTCACTATAATGTGGTCTATTTCATTATGGTGCTCCCCACTGAGAGACTCCCACCTCCAGCGTTGAGGGTGTGGCTTCTGGAACTGCGAGTTACCATGGGATGGTCTTGGTGGCCATGATAAACTCAGTAAGCCGCTCACCCTGTTCGTTCTATTCTAATCCATGGGTCCCACTGTGACGTTCTTCAGACGTTCTTCTTGATCCAATATTGGCATTGAAATCTCCAATGATGATCTTGAACAATGTATGGTCTTCTCTGTAGAACTTCTCTAAGTTCAGATAAAAGGCTTCGACTTCTTCTTCGTCATAGTTTGATGTCGGCGCGTAAACGACGAAGGTTGTCAAAGCCGGTATTGATCCACCTCTTTTTAATAGTAAACGTCCGATTCGGGTTGTAAGCTGTTCGAATGAGTCGATGTTCATGGACAAACTCGTGTTGACGAGAACGCCGACGCCGCCGACTCTTCCACTGTCGCATGTTCCGAGGAACACGAGGTTTTTTTCACTGAGAGCGTGGAAATAGTGTACTTTCTTCGCATAATATGGGAAAAGCATCCCTGAAGGATTGAACAAGGCTGAACGCACTTTATCCTCCTTGAACGTAATTATGAGGGCCACTCATTTTGCTCCGATGTTTCTGGATACTGGCGATTTTTGCCGTAAATTGTTCCTAGTATCTTCAGCCGGATAACTTCTGAACAGATATTCCGTTTGTTTCGAGAAAGCGATGACGTATGCGATGTCGTCGAGGACAACATTAGACGATTAATGCAGGAACAGAAGTGAGATAATTAAAATCTCTGACCCAAAAAAATGCTCTTTGCAACATCTAGCAAATAGATTTCCTATATTTAAGTTGACTGTTAATCTGTAGCCATTTATCAACAAGTGAAAAATATATGAGACCTCGTCAATATCGGAAAAAACTGGTGCCTTTCAAGCAGTGCCTATGCTTCTAGGCCCAATGCTGATCTACCGCCTCGAACATTCTACCAAGATCTGCTATCTGGCTCGTAAGTGTCGCTTAGAGATGGAACATAAATTTTCGTTAAGTTGTCGTTTTCTAAATTATCGAGCACATGTTTCAGTTCTGTATACATGCCGTCGTATTTGGAAGAGCCTATCCAATCAGAGTATGTCAAACTTGTTTTGAATTACTTAAGACGATGAAAAGTCAACAGAACAGCCTAATCTTTGATTAGCTTCAGATTAATGAAAATCTTTGGTACAAGTATTCAGCCAGATGTATTGTGACTCTAGGTCGTCCAGTTCTTGCGAAACTGGTATAGAGCAGTCCAGCGTAGAACCAAGAACGTCCGAAGAACTCCGACTCGAAGACTCACAGTAATTTGCCTGTTCACCGAGTCATATTTCATAAAGCAGCTTTAAATTAATCGAGAAAGTTTCTCCCATTCTTTTGTTCTCCTTACTTATCTTTTCCTGAAGCATGATTATGTTCCGTCAGTGTAACTTAATGCATTTGTGGGATGAAACAATGGATTGCTCAAAAATAGGGGGAATAACTCAAGTGGCCGACCAACAAAACGTATTATCGAAGAGATTTCAGGTTTGGAACAATTAAGAAAGTCTTGGAAATGTTGCTGGACACTTTTAGTGGTTATTGTCCCTCACAGAGAGTAAGAGCGCGTTGGTCCGAGGAGCCCCTCAACACGCATGGGATGGATTCCCGTTCCCAGGCCCACAGAGCCCTCCATCCCTCCGAAGTCGGCAAATTAATACCAGACTTGTCTAGGAGGATAATAGCACTATCTGGATGTATCGGTAGGTCAACAAAAGTCATTGTAAAGACCACATATGCATTCAATCACCTCCGACGATGCTCAATCAGATCGAATGAAAGGCGCATCCCTCAGCGATAGATCAACGCAGAGAGCTTTTTACTCCTCTTGATTTCCTTAAATCTGAATTGCCGCAACTTACAATAATAAAATTAGTAACTTCCGAGCAAATATTTACAATAACCGTAAAAGGGAAATCTTGTTGAATGAAAGGAAATTAGTATCAGTAGGTTTAATACTGAATATGATACTCTGTGTTGAAACCGTTCCCTAAGAAGAAATGAAACGTTCACACAGCCACAAAGATAATGAGACGTGAGCGAAACTCGAAACGTCAGCGGCCTTCGAACTTCCGATTATCCCTTCCGTGGAGTCACGTGCTATCCAGAACACCATCCGAGGCCCTTGCTTTTCGTTTTCGCTCAGCTGTGTTTTGCTGTATTGGTGTTATCAGCAAGTACCTTATTTAGTTAATATTATTTTAATTATAATTTGTAACATGCAATGAAAAAAGATTACGCAGTAACAAGACATTATTCACATATATTAGAACTCCCAAACAGCGTGGTTGCTCAGAAGACCGACTTCCTTCAAAACCTCGGCATAAATAATCTATATATTTATTAATATGTTCCCATGAACTGGTTGAGCTGATGCGAAGTTGTATAGCCGTCGCTGTGGTTAGTAATGGTCGATGACCGACGTTTCGGCGATCTCGCCTTCATCAGAGCCTGGACGTATTTTATGTAGCAGTAAGCTTATATTCGGTGAAATATCTACATTATTAATGAAGATTAAACGTAAGAATAAACGCCATATTGATCAAGAACTACTCATCCTGCTGCGCATCCCAGTCAAAAAATCATCTTGAAATAAGAGGCCAGATCACGCATGATAGTGGGGCATTCATGTTTCCGATTCATCATTGGGTTTTCGAAATTTATCCAAAGCACCTCAAGAGTCTTGGGCGTTGATGTTTTCGATTCCTGCGCTAGGATCTGTACAGTCACTTCAAAATCATCGCCGTTGTGCTTTTTGTGCCCTATGCGTACCTAGAGGAGTGTTTTGACGAATTTTAACTTTCCCATCTAGATGTTCTTTTATGCGTACACAAAGCGGTCAACCCGTTTCCCCAATATATTCCTCACCGCATAACTTACACGAGATCAAGTACATTGTGCCTGAATTCATGCAATCACCCTCACTCCTCTTAGGACGGATTATACAGTTTTCTGAGCTGCACAAACGACCACAGAGACGGTTGCGGACGAACTGACGACGTATGGTGTTGGGAATAGGTGAATAATCGTTGCATAATTTTCAAGACCACTTTTCTTAGGTACCTCTTAATGGCGCAACTTATTTCGTTTCATATGAAGGGTAGCTTGAAAGGGATCTTGCTTGGTTCGGAACATTATTTTGGGAACAAGCCTACTTTTTTGTCTGACCGGAGAGTGGCTTCTGCTTCGTACTCATTGGAAGTGGCTAATCTTTGTGCTAAATTTAGCGACTCCTTCCTTTCCTGTTTTCTGTACACACATTTTTAGCCGTTCTGTACATGTTTTTGACGAGCGCTTTTTTTTGTGTGTGAAGGATGAGAGGAGAGATAGTGCACTATTACATTTCCACTACTTGGCATGCGATACCATTTCGTTATACAGCCGTTTTCTGAGAGTTTATTTGGATATTTAAGAATGGAAGCCAGTCCTCGACTGGTTTTTCCCGTGTGAATTTTATATACTCTGACCATTTACTTAACAACTCAGAGCATTCAGCTATCTGTTCTTGCGTGGAACCGACGATGGCAGTCGTCCATGTGTCGACAGTCGAGCAAGGGTCGTCGAGGTTTGGTGCTAATCGCTGTCCATGGCCAACCCTCTAATTTGTGCAAAACAATTTCCAGACCACCTAAAGATTGAACAACTAAGACGCTGTTTTAAGAGAATCACTAGTTGCACAATCGACAAGCCGTACATTTTTATTTTCTTTTCATGTTCTACGAGCAGTTCGAGAATGGCGTGCATTGTCATTCGACATGTCGGTATAAAGTGAAATAACATCGAATGAGTGCTGTTTGTTTGTGCGCACTGTAGGTGGTCTAGGAATGTTTTGGTATTGAGGAGATGGGTTATGAACTTTAGCAGTTGGGTGAGGTTTAGGAACCATTATATTAGAAAAAAAGAAAAAACATAAAAAGACTGAAAAAAATTAGGTGTTAGCCCACCTATACAACTTGTGCTTGATCGAACCTTAAATGACGAAGAGCCGGTGGACGCTAGGTCACCAGCAGAAGTATGTTTGTGCGTCTCAATTAGCAAGTACAGGATAGGGCAATCGTTCTTTAGCCGAGAAATAAATAACAACAACAGCTATACCAACCACGCATCAGCTCAACAAGATCAGTTCATAAGTGTGATTGCTTCTGTTAACATCCCGATTGCACAAAAAAAACAACAACAAACAAACCATTCTTCTGCTACATATTTATACAAAGTATTTACAAGAATAAAAATAAACAAATGGTAGGTGACAAGTTGAATAGTGGGCATTGATTTTTCAATACTGGTAGCAAATTTTGTAGCCACATGTTGTCATACAACATGACGGTTGAACCTGAAATTTGAAACACATTTCAGTATTCATTTTCATCTTAGAGACTGATTTACGCAGATGAATTACAGAGGAATTCTCTGAGACGACTTCGAAACTAAAGATAAAAAGAAACGACTGTATCATCAACTAATACAGTAATCAGTTACCGTATTATCACGTCCCAGGCAATCACTGTCCGAGTTGCACGCGTCAGCATGCGCGAAGAAGCAGTTCAGGCCAGCGTTGGCATCAGCAGGGCATTGCGAAGTACCGGTGATTCCTGAATGGAGGAAATCACTTGTGAAATCCTACCACAGCGATGCTGAGAAATGAGTGATAGTCGGAAACTCATTCGGTTTCGAACACGCAATTACTGTTGCCGTGAGCTCACGTGTTATCTGGGCTGCCATGAAAAGAAAAAAGCAATACTGTGATTTGAGCCGCAACTTCTGCTTAAGTGGGCTTGCTGTCGACTTGTGTCACCCAGATCATTCCCGTTGACGGGTTATTGCTAATAGCATGATTAGAGTAAAAAACATTACGAGGTCAAAGCTCAAATGAGTTCCGAGTTTTGCTCATATCTCAGCACTCTTGTGGTTGTATTTCACATAATGGCCTGCTGTGGAAACAGAATATGCACCAAATAAAAGTTAAGACAAATCATTTGTATTATAAAAAATAAAAAAAAGCCACTGTAGATTCTTTTTTAAAAAAAGTGGTGCAACGCCAAAGTCCGTGCTTAATCTTCGAATAAACAACTGGGTGTTATAAATCAGTTGCAATGGCTTTCTACTTTCGACGGAGGGGGTAATTCGTTGAACTCGAGTAGAGAATCGTGGCAGTAACACGACTCTATTTAAAGAAATTATCTTCGTTTTACAACCTTAACCTTTTTATTTACTGCCTATTATAATTTTTTAACGGCAGGGTATCATGTGAAATACAACTAAGATGATGCTGAGATAATTTGCAAAACTCCGGACCGCAGCTGTCTGCGATGGGGAACGAACGCGCTATTGTCCTTTCTGGGGAGTAACACGTTGACCACCACACCATGCGTGTCCGTCGTTCCTCCCTGTCTCTCAGCAAATTCTATCGATCACTGCTGTTAAATAAAAACGTTAAGATTGTGATTATAACTATATCCTCAGCTTAACTGGATTCATTGCAGATTTGGGCTCCTTAGATCAGTCCCGCTTACGGGTGATTGATGATGGCAAGTGATCGATAGAACTAGCTGAGAGAGAGGCGAAACGAAGGACCCGCATGGGGTGGTGGTGAACGCGTTACTCCCCGGAAAGGACAATAGCACGTTCGTTCCCCCACCGAAGACAACTGCGGTCTGAAGTTTTGCAAATATCTCAGCATCATCTTAGTTGTATTTTCGTTTTAATCGGTTTCATCATTTGTCATGCAAGAAAACTAAAAGATGCAGTCAGTTTTTAAAAAGGAAACTAACAAGTGTTGAAAACATGGGAAATGAATTAAAGATACCAACTTATAAAACTGGAGCGCGTATTACTAGCAAAGGCAAAAAATGGTTTTGTTAGAAAAGAAATACCAGATGAGCCACATGTCGCCTGACAACTCGCCAACGATTGGAAATTATTAGCATTTCCACCACAGCCGGAATACGTGAAACGTTTGCAGGACGCTGACGACGAATCATAGTAGAATCGAGTCGACGGTGCAGTACATGAGCCAACCGCTAACGGCAACGAGCACAGGGATGTGCCTGTAGTAGTTGGAGAACGATTCAGTTTATCGTTAGAATAAAAATCGATTGAATTCATGCTGTGTAGAGGTGATCAAAATGTTATTTTGAAAAAAGGTGACTAGAATTTGAGTTACTGAGCAAACAACTAAGCTGCAAAATTCTATGACATATTACTCTTAACACAGATTTCTCTAACCACGTTCAGCATTTTCAATTTTATCTCAACGCTACAGTGAATGACGATGTCAGTACACGTTTCCTAATCAATTAGAATCTAAAGACTTAAGGAATCGTAGAGAAGTCACGAATGTTTACAACGACGGGAAAAAATACTGTGTGTGTGTGTGTGTGTGTGTGTGTGTGTATGTGTGTGTGTGTGTGTGCGTGTGTGTGTGTGTGTGTGTGTGTGTGTGTGTGTGTGTGTGTGTGTGTGTGTGTGTGTGTGTGTGTGTGTGTGTGTATGTGTGTGTGTGTGTATGTGTGTGTGTGTATGTGTGTGTGTATGTGTGTGTGTGTGTGTATGTGTGTGTGTGTATGTGTGTGTGTGTGTGTATGTGTGTGTGTGTGTGTGTGTGTGTGTGTGTGTGTGTGTGTGTGTGTGTGTGTGTGGGTGTGTGTGTGTGTGTGTGGGTGTGTGTGTGTGTGTGTGTGTGTGTGTGTGTGTGTGTGTGTTAGCGTCCTCTCCATAGATGTGTGTTGGCATTTTAAAAAAAAACAACTAAAAGAAACGCAAATTGATACACATGCCGATACTCCCTATGTGAATCAAACTCTATATGATACATAAACAAATGGTATTCATACTGTAGAAAAAGGAACAGTAGTTGCTAATGACAGCAAATTCTGTTTTCCTTGTAGTTCCCTGTTAGTGAAAATTCAACTAGTTAATTTTTGCAGCCGAACAAAAAAAAGTGCTATGCCTCTAGTTCCACATCGATTACTTGGCGAAGCCTTAGGAAATCAAATGGTGAGAGGAAAATCTTCACTATATTTTAGATATCATGCTCGATTGATGTTCGCTCGAAAACTTGTAAAAAATTTCAGCTTCACTCGTAATCATGGAAGTGTCCTGAGTGTATATTTTACTTCAGCTTTTTTTTACAGATTTCTCAAAGTAATTCTATACAATCTTGCTGAGCAAACACGACGTGTTGTTTCGGAGGACGTCGCCTCCTTCACAGCCTTGAACGGCCAAGTTGACTGCAATCTATTCAGTCAAACACCTTCATTACTAAACAGTCTTTAGGAATTATACAAAGCGGTGAGTACGCTAAGAAGTAGTTTTGTTTTCATTGCGATTGAAATCTTGGTTTAGCTGAATTCACAATGTTTACTTTTTATTTTTCTGCCTTCTATAATTTTTATGGCATGGTATTAAGCGAAATGCAACCACAAGATTGCTGAGATATTTGCGAAACTCCGGACCGCAGTTGTCTGCGGTGGGGAACGCAGGGGGCTATTGTCCTTTCCGTGGAGTAACGCGTTCACCACCAAACCATGAGAGTCCTTCGTTTCGCCCGTCTCTCAGCTAGTTCTATCGATCAGTGGCATCAGCAATCACCCGTTAACAAGATTGATCTGAGGGAGCCCACATCGGTATTGAGCCCAGTTAAGCTGGAGCTGTAGTTTAATCCACAATGTTTACTTTTTTATTTTCTGCCTTCTATAATTTTTTATGGCAGAGTATTAAGCGGCGCTGATCGATAGAACTAGCTGAGAGACAGGCGAAACGAAGGACCCGCATGATGTGGTGGTGAACGCGTTACTCCCCAAAAAGGACAATAGCGCGTTCGTTACCCACCGCAGACACCTACGGTCTGGAGTTTTGCAAATATCTCATCAATCTTGGTTTAGCATTTTCTCGGTTTGGTTATGCAGATATTTGGCTCGGTAGATTGCAGCCAGCTTGACCTTTCCAAGCTCTGAGGAAGGTAAAATCCGCCCAAACATCAGCTTTTCCATAATAAAGAGTAAAGTAACAGATCGTATTTGCTCAACACGAGCATGAACGACTATTGGATCAATTCCGGGGAATTACATAAGATAGAATATTGCCATCAAGTAGCTGTAAAAAAATCCCATTATACTGACTTCGGATTCCCACCGGATCACGACAAATTCGCGTCGCTGAATTCGTCGCAGGATTTGGCTCAACGCAACACTTCTGTATCCCTGGACAGTTGCTGTCCATCCAACAACCTACTGCGGCTTCCTGAAAAAAAGAAGCAAATCGCCTTATAGAAACAGTTGTAGTAATAAATGTCTAACAAATGAAATAGCTTGTCACAACATACTCTTTATTATTGAGTTGATCCCAATAATCACGTTTGCTAGCCCGTTGTATTAAAATTTACACCAAGACGCATATAGGATGTAAAATGGCATGTGGATCTCTCGGAACGATTTAAATTTTTATATTTACACTTCCACAGATCGACTAGGAGTTTCCAATAAATCAGCTAATCGAAAGAATTGTAATCTACTGTGACAAACTTCACCGTAATCTAGACATTATACCTCGAATATCCCACACAGCAAGAGTTAAGCAAAAGGTCCTTGAATGAGATGCACAGCCATCATATCATTCGAACGGCTCGACGATTAACTGACACAGTGAAACTGTCTCATGCTCTTGAGCGGATGAAATTAATTACTCGAAGTTATGATCTCAAGTTGGGTGGGCGGTGAATGAAATTTGTTCTCCTCATAAAGAACTCTCTCTCTCTCTTTTTATGTTACCACGCTGTTGTTACGTCACTCGTACCCTGTTCTCTGTTTTATGGCTACCAATAGTGTGTTTCAAAAATGCATCTTCTTAAATTCACCAGTTAAAGTACTACTTAAATTGCATCACGAAATTGTGCAAAACCATGTTTGTCGCCGAATAGTGACATTGAACTGCCCACTCTGCGCTTTCAGAGGGCTCTATCACCCATAAGCTGTCCTCGATCGCCTGTGATCCTATTTCTTCTAGTGAAATCTTACATACGACGTAGCCTTGATCTTTCTTAGTTGACATACACGTATAGTGTGCTGATTGTTTTATTCAATCCAATTTTTGCATTGATTCTATTACTGGGCTATTCCCCTATGTGCTCATATATGTACAAAGGTTTATTTACTAAACTTAGGGTTCGCCCGGCACAAGTCCACTGTTACAAGATATAGAAAGACAAGCACTCTCTATTGATTGAGCCGAAACACAGCAAAAGGCGCAAGACATTATTATCTTGTGGAGTATTTAAACCATTAGAGCGTGTTATCAAACCATCTAGGTCTCAGTACATTTTGCCTTCGATCAAAATTGTCGTACTGGAGTGTTCTTAGGTGGTGACGAAAGACAGTCGCCGACCGTTCGCAGCGGAGTTTGGTTTGGTGCCCTGGGACCGGTTTTCACCAGAGACGGCGGCTAGTACTGATTTTGTTTTATTTAGTATCAAGCGATGGTATCCTATTGAAGAAACTTAACATTCCATCATCTTGATCGTTCTTTATATCGCCATCAGGATATGAATACCACTTTCCTTCGACTAAGCACCGAACGTTGAGAGCATTACAGATATTTTTAACAAAAATCATTAACGATTGATTTTTTTTAAGTTAATATGTTGATAACACCATATATACAGTAGTGTGCTTTAATATATATACATATATATATATATATATATATATATATATATATATCAGAAATACAGCATTTTGACCCTGGATTTGAAGTATTCACAGAAATTTAGAATGGAAGATAGTTCCTTGAAGTGGTGCTTCGAGTACTCGTGAGCATGCGCAAAGATCATACCTGCAATACAGAGACACCTACTGGTCGAGGGGCATGAGCCAGATTTAGCGTTAATCTCTGACGCTGGAATTCCTGGAATCAAAAGCTACTGTAAGAAAACGAAAAATCAATAATCTAGCCGCAATCTAGAGATTGTGTGAACTTTAGGAAATCACCCATGCGTCCAATGTTATTCGCTGAAAAATGCTTTGGTTCTTGTTGTTTAACAACATGATAGTGGAATGCATATGTACATTCTATCTCGCGAAATTATCATGAAAGGTAAGGAAGGAAGCATTCCCAATTTATCAATTCTTTAGGAATGCGTCATGCTTCTGATTTCATTAACCAGCGTTGAAATGATTGAAGGCGTAATTCAACTAGATTATTACTTGCTAGGATCAACCGAACTACGAAGTCGGTCTTTTGTTCATTTTAGACAATGGCACCAATTTTCCTAACTCAAGAAGGGGGTCCTGAAAATCTTCTGGTGAGGAGGCGAACTCCGCTATGTGTATACAGCGCGGTACCTCCACCCTGCCCTACGCATGTCCATCTGATAGTTGATTATACACGGAATAACCACGGTGTCTCATATGCTCTGCTTTATTCCGAAAGAAGAGTTTTAGTGACATCGTTTGACAATTTTGTCCCAGTTTTTCGTATTTGCACTCATTCTTAGTTATGAACCTCAAGGCAAACACATGCACACACCCATAAACACACAATCCCTTTGTCTTCAACGATGAGAACAGCAAATAAACTTCAAAACTTTATTCCCATATTTGATTTTTGATTCATAATGGAAACTTGGAATAGTCATCACATGTGCAAATCAGTTTTGGTGGATAGCGCAGTGGTTAGAGTGCTCCGCGATAGACACGCGGTCTTTACCTCGGTCCTGTGCCCTGGGCCAACAAAGCCCCCCACTTCTCCAAGGTCGGAAAATCAGTACCATACTTCTTTTAGAGGATGGAAATACTGATTTATATCCATACGTAGGAAACGGCACGGTATAATTTTCCTTCAGTCACTTATACAATGCTACAAATGGAGTTGAATGAGTAGATCGTCCCTTAGGAAGTGGTCGACACCAAGCTTAATCCTCTGTCCTTTACAAATTTAACGATGTACACTAATCATCGACAAGTGTACATGAAGCCGTGGCATGCCAGTAAGTTTTTTTTCTACTCGTTTTCTTTTGACACACTAGTTACACATCCTTGACAATGTTGGTTTCGCGAGAAATTCCGATAACTTTTCGGTAATCGTAGCATTTAGAAGCTGAAAATCCCACAAAGTTTTTTTATATTCATAGTTTACAAGAAAAACACCTCTAACCGAATTTGAACTCTTTGAAATTTATGTGGAAGTCTCACCTACAACAAGTACGCACCTCAGGGAAACGCAGAACTCTAGATGGAAAGATCTCGCTTGTTCAATCGTCCCTGTTCGAAATAGGGTATTCAACAAAGCCAAGAAAAGCCTTTCTGTACTACAGGGAATCAAGTTACCATCTTTGCTAGACAAGAATAACTTTTCTGTGCTTGCATGTGTGGAATCCACCGAATGCTATTAGGAATTACGAAGATCAGACGTGTTTGCTCAAAGTTGAAGGGGTTCAATTATTTTCGCGTATATGCCTATTGAGATCAACAGTGCATACACCGTCGCGAAAACGTTGAGTAATAGAAACGCTGTCAATGGTTCCCTATCTAATAGACATGTTGATGTTCATGGGTATCGAACTACGAAGAACAATCGTTAGAGTCATCCAAAGTGAAGAACTAAAGATATGAGGTCAACATTTAGCAGAGCTAAAGGTAAATTTTTGCTACTAAACACCTGCGAGGTCTTGGAAGAAGTCTGGCAGTAAAACGGCAAACTTTCATGGGATCACCTCTATAAATGGGTACGCAGCTCCCGATGTCGGCGCCTTGGAATGGAAAGATCTGGTGAGGTCACCTCGTGACACTAAGCAGAAAAAGTCCAAATAAATACCAGCAAAGTGGAAACTGTCCTTGTGTCCCCACAACATTTGAAGACTTGCTCTAATGGGCCAGTGTCAAAGTACGTGTGTAAGGGAGAAAATGGTTGATTATGGTTTAAAGCATTTTGAAACAAAGTTGTTTTGACACTTTCGTGAATACGGGACTGAATATGGGGTCATACCATGCAGAAATAATTGTTGTCTTCAACTTGAAACCAGCTTCTCGTTAATAGTGTGCACTATTCATTGGACCGAAAACCACTAGAATGTACTGATCTTCTCCTAGGCAATGTGAGTTCTACTATTCTGCAACTACAGAACTGTAATTTTCTAGAGACCACGAAACGTAAGACTTTTTCTCACTTTTTTTCATCAAAGTACTCTCAACCTAAAGCAAGTGGCCAATGGGATTTCTCCTTGAACACAAGAAAGTGTCCTCCAGTGTATCGCTGATTTTTCGCAGTGATATTTTAAAACCTTGAATTTCACTTCCAGATTTTAGCGATTTCAGTTCTAGGAAAATTTGATGTGAGAGAATAAAACCTCCTCTACAAGTCTGCATAATTCTGTGAATCGTATACAGTCTCGATTACACTGCCAATAGAGAAATCATCGGCTGTTATCGAAAAACTACCTTGACCGCGAATATGCTAGATGAGGGTCTCAAGACTATGTGAATTTTACAATGCCACACGAGACATGAAAACTCATACATCAGATTTAGCACTAACAAGGGATAATAGGTCAAAGTTCAGAGGGTGTGGGCAAGTTTTTTCTATGAAATTTCTAGCTTCTTAGAGCAATCGAAAGGAAGCAGTTCAAAATCTGTGCTTTGTTTCAACAAATTCAACAGAAAATCGATTTTGTTGCTGTTTTTTCTAACATACCTGCAGTCTCAACTTGACAACACTTGTTGCCATCCGACTGTATGCAAACCTGGCCAGAGAGCGGACAGGTGACCGCATCCGCAGTGCACTGTATTAACGTCGCCGAACTGAAGAGCAGCTTGCAATAAACAGGTCAGATCTATTAAATGCAAATAACTTTGGAAAACTCTAAGCAGATAAAAAGAAGACGTGGAAAAGTTTTTTTAAAGACATTATCACTTCCTATTAGAGTAAAAATCGAAGAAACCTCTTGTAAAAAATTACATGCTCTTTGAATTTCAAAAAAAATTGTGCCTTCCAAACACTTTTATAGAAAGAAATAGAAAAGGAAATATTTCCTGAGATTTTCAGATTTTCGTGAAATGAACCTTGAGCACAGTCCTATGCGGGGTGGTGGCTTCGACGTTGCCTTTGGCTTGGGTGTGGGACATTCAGGATGATTCTCGAGTTGTCCCGTCAGAGCGTAGTAGTCACAGATGTCAATTGTGTAGCACAAATTAATCTAAAAACGTTATGAAGCTAGGAAAACAGCCAACTGTTTGAAAATTTTATTTGGAGTTCTTCCTACAAATAATACTACAGGTTATCCAGGTCGCAGAAATAGGAGAGGCACAGCATAGAAAAATTTCTACTCTAAGCATAATATACGTCATCTTTCCCGACTGAACCCAAATGCACCTTCCCGTAAAAGAAGGTCTCCCTAAACTAATGCAGAATTTTCGCAGAAATGGGCTAGTTAATAAGGGAAATTTCATTTCTTGATCACGTTGTTCAGAAAATGAACACTCACTACGAAATAATAAAAGAACTCTCCAGACAACGCGAGTTAATTCCGTATGAAAATATTCAAAGAATGGAAATTTTTCAAGATGCGTGCTACATAATTAGGGAAAAAAGAACGCGTAGATGCTTTGGGAACTTGTCTTTCTAGGAACTTCTTAGGCAGAGCAGGTAGACCATCCATTTTTCCAGGAATCCATTGTGACAAAAACAAAGCCAAAAAATTAGGCGGCTTACTAGGCAGAAGATTTTCAATGAAAAATGGTTAATTTTCATTTTTACCAAGGAGTATTAAACAAGAAAAGACGCTATTCCAAATAAGATCGTTTGGAAAAAAGAATTACTGGAAGAGATAACTTCTAGACACTTACCAAAGATAGAAAAATCCAAAAAACCATAGTAGATGTCTTATAGCCGATTTGATAGCTCATATGAGGTGTCCAGTGCACTTTTATATGAATTCCATGCATTGTGGGTGGGTTGTTGGGTGCGACAGGGAAAGTGCACACTGGTCAAGGAATGCGAGAACCACGGTGGTCAGCGTCGAGAGCGAGAACAAACAGACCTCGAGCATGGAGAAGCTGGCCTGAAACACACCTCTGTGCAGTGCCTCTATGATGTTATTGACGGATCAAATAGCATTCGATAGCTATCGAATGAATGAGATTCCTTGGAGGAGGATTTCCGAGAGATTAGAGTTCGAAACGGATAAAATCAAAATGCTTATACCCGTCGAAGAGCTCGTCATTCAGCATACGGTTTCTGTCAGTTTCGAAGTGAAGAAAATAGGTCTTTAAGAAACGGGGTTGTTTTTTTTAATGCTTGAGCTAGGATTCACATCAAACTTAAACCGGTCGAGTTTGCCCGGCAGGCAGTTGTTTGAGCGACTTCTTCATCATTTGAGCTAACCAACTCATGTATGTTTGATTACTGTCCTATGAAATTTTCCCTAAATCCACTGCTATATATGTATATACATATCTATGCAGACATTTGTAGCCTTTCTTTCTACTAACATCCACTTGAAAGGAAGACTGAGGTTACTAAATTGATGGTGATGAAGCTGCTCATGTGTGAAAAACGATGTTGAAACAACAGAGCAAGGCTCTCCCGGAAAATAAATTTTTCAAGCACACTGTTTAAATTGCTCACTTCGAGGTCGGTAATTCAACTCACAGAATTTAATGCATGTATCCACAACTGTCCCATTAAATTCACGAAGACCGTGGTAATAAAATATTCTTCAGCTTTGGATTTTGTTCTGAACAACAGAAATCGCCATAAAAAAACCCAACTAGATCGTCCTACCCTTCGGAATATCTATTCCAAGACCCAACTGCGAAAAAAGTTGATGTCATTAGCTGCAGCGGTTATCAGGTAACCTAGTACAACATGATAGTAAGTTTTTAGACGTAATACTCATACACACCCTAGAAACAACATGAGTGATTCAGGAGACGAGATTGGTAGTGAAAGACGAAGTGCTTTTTGGTAGCGAATATTTATAGGTGGTAAGGACCGTTGCTGTACCCAAAGTACCTTCTGTTCCCTCCTAAACCGCAAGTTTCTCTAGCGACAAGTATCTCCTCTATCGATAGTCCCTCACTCACAAATTGAACTCGTTCAAAAACCTGTTTTTTGTAAAATCTTAGCTATACAGAACGTTTTTGCGATAAGTTCATTGCTTAGCACAATGATTTGTGGTTGGTAAGCTGGAGGCTGTTTACAAGAAGTTACGCAACAACCCTGTAAACGGTATAATAAACGGAAGCGAAGAAAATGACTGGATATCCACAGGTGACGCATGTAACACAGTGTTTAGAGGCGCTCTGCAATACACAGAAGTTCGATCCCAAGCCCCAGGTCCATCATGCCCTCCATCTCTTCGACCTCGGCAAAGTGGTACCAGATGCGTTTGAAAGCACAGTAGCACCGACTTCATACATCAGTAAGCCAATTCGAACATTGTGTAGGCCAGATATGCATTCAATCATCTCTAACGACGTTCCATGAAGTCGAATTTATGATGCACCCCTCAAAGATTGATCGACACTGGTAGCTTTATCCTGTTTTTGATCAACTCAACACGCTCATGTGGCGAAGGGCGCGTGTGGCGCAGTGGTTGGAAGCACCACTGCAGCACACACGTGGAATCGATCCCAGCGCCCGTGGCCCACCAAGCCTTCCATCCCTCCGAGGTGAGCAAATTGGTACCAGACTTGTCTAGGAGGATAGCAGCACTGGCTCCATACATCGGTAGGCCCCCGCGAGTCATTGTAAAGGCCAAATATGCATTCAATCACCTCCAACGATACTTCATGAAGTCGAATGCATGGCGCAACCATCAGAGATTGATCAACGCCAAGAGCTTTATCCTTTATCCTTTATCCATCACGCTCATTATATCAATCCAGATTTAAATCGAAATCTACTCATGGCGGATACTAAATGTTAAAACTATCGATGTGGTCATTGCCATGGCCAAGATCGTCTTTTATTAAACGATTGGGCAAGAAGATCTCCTCTGTTTAGCTACTTACTAGAATTCGGGGTTGACAATCGTTGAAGATGTACAAGGAACTTACTGAAGTACACGTTTTCTTATCTACTCGCATACTGTTTATTATAAATTACAAGTCAAATTTTATTCGAGCATTACATTATTCATAACGTGTTCCTCTTTTTGGGAAGGAGACATTTTTTGCATACAGCAAGCAATTTAGCCTCTTACAATCCTGCATATGTCATATAATATTCTCATATTTCGTCAAAATCACAATTTCCTAGTTTAGTTAGCATGTTTTTTATTTTTTTTCCAAGTTCTCATCTACGCCAAACCTAGTTCTTTTCGTCTTCTTTAGCAGCACAGTGCAAGATAAGTGTTAGTTCTAACTATGGCAAAAGATAACGATGCCATTTATGGCATCTGTATTCCGCTCGAAACAATGTTATTTGTAAATCACAATGTCGACGACACTTTTTTATTTCCCTTCTATTTTTTTAATGGCAAGGTATTATAAGAAAAGGGGTTTTACAAATATCTCGGCATCATTATGGCTATTTGTAAAGTCCCTTAGTTCTCTGGAACACCTTAAGTAGAACAGACAACAAGACGTGGATGCAGAAATATGCAACCCACCTGTATCCCGCTTTCTCTAGAAAGCTCCTCATTTTTGCCGTTTTCTTTTTTTCAGAAAGACTAACAATTAGTTACATGATTGGCAATGAATGAAAGGTTTGCTATGCGTACAGATAGTTGGGCGCTATTATCAAAACCAATAAAATTCTGCAATAACTGCAGAACTAAGAACAAATTTTGCCTGTATATGTCGCCTACCGATAATGGAACTCTGACACGAGCAAGTGATTCGGTGATTCCAGTTAATGAACGACGAATGTTTGCTAAGTATTGTGTCCCATACCGCGCATAAACTTGACTCAGCCGGAAGATGTTTACTGGACTGCTGGTCTTAAAATCTCCTGTACTACGATAAGAGCCTTGTTTTATTATAGAGATGAACACGATGACTACTAACCGGACAAGTGGTCTAACAACACTCAAACGTGGCACAGAACTGGAAATTTCACTCTCGTTTCCAGCTCAGGTGATCCTTTCCTGGAATACAACGTTATGGATTAGCACGGCTCGACATCAAAGAACATTAATTTGTCTTTGTGAAGTGATTATCGATTAGAAGGTTCCATTTCGTTTACACCGAAGATATATGAGAATGGTTCATTCTTCAAGTATAGCCAACTAATATCGCAGACAAAAATCATTTCAAAAAAAGAAAGGAAACAGAAGTCATTTTTCAGAGCAACTAAGGTGTGTTGTGTAGTGACATGAATTGACGTCTACTCATATGGTCCGAAAATAACGGCGATTTTCAACTTGAAATCTGGATATCGCCACCCATAAGGAACTTGATTAATTGAAACAAAAGTCGTTAGAGTAGGCAAATTTTTGACAATAGTCTGAAAGCTTTTTTATTCTCATACAATATGATTTTATTTGTCTCAGAAAATGTACTACTGCCGTTTCTCTCACTGGGCTCATCCTTTCCAACACGACCGCTGTTGTTAAAAAGAGCAGGATTTGCGAATACGAAGAAGCACCTGAATGGCGCACCGTTGTCGTCTATGCAGTCGCGAGTGTGTTAGGAAATTTGAAATCTGATTGTTTTTTATTTTATAAAGGAGTTCAACTTCGGAAAACTCAAAAAACAAAATCGCACTTACTTGTTTTCAAGGTTAGGAAGTTCTCAACTCATCAACTACTCATCCGAAATTTACCGAGAGTTGTCGAAAAACCACCTTCGAATTCTTAGTATTACCTGAGAATAAATGGACATAGTTGATGGGTCATCTAATAAAATATTTAGAATAAGAATTAACAGTTGCTTTTCTATCGTTAACGTTCGTGTATAGTGAAATATAGGGTTACAGATGAATTTGATGACTTTTATTATGTTAGAGGGCCATGCCAAACCCATCACTTATACGTAGCGAGTGACCGGCACGGTTGTGTGGGCTGTGCGCCCGTTGCTGTTGCGAGTTACAGCGTACCTGAGCGGCGGTGATGAAGCACTTCCCACTCGCAGTTTCCACTGATGCACTGTGAAGGATTGAGCTTCCTTGGATGTCTGAGCCACTCGAACTCGGCGCCATGGAGCCACATGGGCGGGGAAGGCGCAACCAGTCCACTGAGTGGAGGCGACCTGAGGAGCGAGAACACCGTGAAGGACAGAGACCCGGAACCTAGATGTTGAAGACTCACTAAATAAAAACAAATAAAGTGGATGATAAATAAAACAAATAAAACAGAGCGTTTTCTCGTGTTCAGTAAAATTTCTTTGACAGTAAATTTGGCATTATTTGTCCACTATTTGCTTCGTCAGATAAAATATTTGATGTTGCGTAACAAGGTCGATTGTGATACACTGGGCAAGTAAATCATGGATTGCCAACTCCTCCTACATACATTGTTTTATTCATTTTATTTTGCTTATTTTATTTGCCAAGTCCTGGTCCACTTGATTCTCCCTCGGGTCTTTCGGGGGCCGGGCTATGACGTATCAATTTAGATTGTAAGGACTAAATTGAGCCCAAACAAGTCTTGTATAAACTTCGCGACTCCAGAGGGTGAAGGGGCTTGGTGAGCTCAGTGTAGCGTCGAAGCAGTACCGTGCAGTGGTGAATGACGTACCAAAAACTGTGGTACCCGTCCCAGTATAGTTCATCCGCTTTATTTGTTTCTATTTCTCTTTTTCGTTTTCTTTTTGGTCGCCTTTATTTTTACTTATTTGTGATTCCGCTTTTATTTTAATACTCGTATGTCCATATGTTTTAGTCAAATTTAATTTATATGTCATCAAAACGAAACTATTCGTTGAATCGTTGGAATATTGACAGCAGAATAGAAGCCTTTTTTAAAGGAGCCGTCTTTGACATCTATTGTGCAGATCCCAGCGCTTCTCACATTCGATTCGTTTCCTCGCATCCATCATCTGCGAAGGTCTTCCAAGTGTTTACCTGTGGCTTCGGCTGAGGATTTTCCTATCATTAATGTCGTTGAATGTTGGTTAAGTCGATTCTCTTTAGAACCTTGAAATTGCCTGGCTGGAGGCTTCGAATCCGCAATTACCCTTATCGACGGCTTACGCGCTATTAACTACACTAACCGAGCCCTTGCTTTGCCTTTCTGTCAGCCATTTTTTTATGCTCTAACTGTGCTTTGAGCAATCTTCCGTTATCCCATGTGGCGCACTGCGGGTGAGGCAGCGTAACTCCTTCCGGTATGCGCGGGTTCGAAGGCTAACTGAAGTTCCGAGTTTATCTTATACCTAAGCATCCTTGTGGCTGTATTTCACGAAATAAGTCACTAAAATTTACGAAGCCTTATACATATGGAGCAACAATGCTTACTTCGTTTGCTTAGAAGTCAGGAATTTTGGAGACGATAATGCTGCTGAAGGTAGTTTTGGCCTCTACTTGGCTTGTGAAGAATTTCTCGCATAGGAAGTTGTCGAGGTGGTTGGACAAATTGCTGAGCAGGCATGAGGTTCAGCGAGCGTGCTGGATGAGGCAAAGTTTCGCATACCTGCTCGTACCTTTGCAGCGTCGTTTGAGAGAAATTTGATCGCTCACGGGTAGAGCGATTTGCAGCCAATTCGTACAGCATCCCATTGTCGAGCTTTCTCGACTTTCATGTTTTCTTTAGATGTTGCGAAGAAGGTGATAGGCTTACAGCGAGTTCTTCTGTATGTTTACAAAGATTTGTGCATGTATTCGCAACCTTTTTCAACTTCAGTGCCGAATTCACCACGCCCAAACCAACGTTTCATTTTTTCACTAGTTAACATTTTCTTACTCCCATGCTTCATTAATATTTCGAGCCTTTCTCGCTAGGTACGTCTGACCTTGAACCGGCGAACGTAAATTTTTCGAAACTGCTGTTTTGACACCTCAGTTTTTAACGCATGAAAATTCCTCGGAAATTCCATGAAAATTTCTCGGAAATACATTTAATGTTACTTAAATCATATGGTTCAGTAGCGCATGAAATGACGTTTTTTCATTGACCTATAATTCACTAATTCCACAAGAAATGTTGAAAAACACATACAAGAAAGACAAGCATTTAAAACCCGCATTAATTCCCGAATAACTTGAAAATGGGTCAGAAACACGTACTTCGTTCCGTTCGTGAGATTGCTCCAAAATTTGTCACACCTCAGTTTGCAATGGATCGGATTATTAAAGTACCTAAAATTTGGGGATATAGCGTGAAACTCTACTAACTGATGGCAAAAGTGTCTGTTTCTTTTTCATACGACCTTCACTAATATCTATTTATCAACATTCCTGAAATAACGTTACATATGACTTCGTTCTGATCTCTCCTTCCTGCGGATACGCACTTCACAAACACACATAAAAAACAAGCCTAATAGCAGGAAACGAGTGTCGCTACTGAAATTTTAAAGTGAAAGACGTCCACAGTCGACATTTAGTGGTGCCGTAACAAAAAGAAACTCGGTAGAAGGCACTATGGAAAGCAGAAACTCGTTGCTATGAAGAACAACACCTTGATATGCGATGGAAATGCCTCAATCAGAGTGATGCCGAGCGCTTCATTCTTTTCGTATGTTTGTGTACTAGCGTCTATAACAATTGCTTTTTCTGGGTATTTCAAATAGTTGCAACTTTTCCATGGGTCTTAGCACACTAACATTAAAAGATATGGGATAAAGCATTCGGCGCTGATCAATCCGTATGGGATACCACATGTATTCGACTCCACTAAGCATAGAAGAGGTTAATGCATGCAAATTCGGTCTATACAATGAGTTTCGTGAGCTGTATCATGTGAGTAATTTTATGCTCCTAGCCAAGTCTGGTAGTAATTTATAGACCGCGGAGTAATGGAGAGCTTGGTTTGCCTGTGGCGCATGTTCGAACTATCAACCATGTGTGTATTCACATCTAGCCTCTGTTTTAAACGTCACCTTCCCCGTTTCCTTACCCACTATACACCAATAATGGAAGATAGTAATGTATTCTAACAAGTTTCTTTGGCGTGCGTATCTTCAGTTAAAGCATATTTGGCGTTGCATGCATTACACAAGGACGATTCGCTGTCTTGTATTTCACCTAAATGACGAGAACACATAAAGGAACATTAAAACACCAAATATTGCTCGTGGGCTTTTAGAACGCTACTTTTCATTATTTATCTATTTTTAATTTACGTGATCAGTTGTCAGATCTATCGTGCGGTTCCCAACATTTCTTGCATCCCACTGGTTTCCCCGCATCCATCATCCACGAAGGGGGCGCGTGGCTCAGTGGTCGGGGACGCAATGCAACACACACGTGGAATCGATCCCAGCGTCCGTGGCCCACCAAGCCTTGCATCCCCTCCGCCGTCGGCAAATTGGTACCAGACTTGTCTGGGAGAATAGCAGCACTGGCTCGATACATCATAGGCCACCGCGAGTCATTGTAAAGGCCAAATATGCATTCAATCACCTCCAAACGATGCTTAATGAAGTCGAATGCATGGCGCATCCCCTCAGCGATTGATCAACGCCAAGAGCTTTATTCTTTATCCTTTATCCATCACGCTCATTATATAAATCCAGATTTAAATCGAAATCTACTCATGGCGGATACTAAATGTTAAAACTATCGATGTGGTCATTGCTCATGGCCAAAAATCGTCTTATATTACACGATTAGGCAAGAAAATCTCCTCTGTCCAACGCCGAGAGCTTCATCCTTTTTTTATATATACATATACACGTATATATCGAAATGGTGGCCGTAGTCATAGACATATGTCAGAGTACCAAACCATCTTCTTCAGTTGGTCATACAAGACGCCTACAGCATCAGCTTCTCCTCTCGCTAGGTCTACGTCATTCCAAAAAATAAAAAATAAACTCAACAGTCCAAAATGGGTGGGCAACCAGGCATTCTCTGTTCTTCTCATAATTTTTTCGAAACTTTTTGAAGCTCGAGCTGTCAAATAATCGCGAATATGTTAAATTCTTAGGCATTCTTGTAGCAAGTGAAAAAGAAATCAGTTCATGGTAGTCAGAATAACGTCATAGCCAGTGAGACCTCGAAGAATTAGATCACTATCAGCTAAGATCCATTTAGATACAGAGATGACTCGCCTGAACATAGCGTCCTAGTCCCATCATTAGTTCTATTCGCCAGGTTTCCCTGGAGATTTATCCATGTAAATCGTCGTGTCGAAGAATTTTCTCATGCATCATAAGTCATTCTATCTCCCCAGAAACATGCTAATTGCTGATCGAGGGTGATTGTCCTGAAACCCCAAGATGTCCGAGCCAGGGCAATTTCGTGTCGCGAACGCAATCAGTCCTAGTCTCTCCGTATTACAGGAAAACTGGCGGCTCTGCAGCTCGGATTATTCCAGGGATGACAGCAGGTTCTACGACGGCAGTGAACCCTGCAAATAATGTACTAACCACGTGATGATGATGCTTTCCAGATCCCTGTTTGAACCCAGTTAGCTAGTAAATGAACATTTTTACGAAAACGTCACTTCTAATCTTAGTTTTATTGAAAACGAATTCAGTGAATGTAGAAATTTATATGATGTGATACAAGTCAGTACCATAATCTTGTCAATGTGTACTGGCCATAAAATTCGTAACAAGTAACAAGAAACCACGCAATGCCAAGGAATTATGAAAGCATGCCATCTTTGAAGATCGCTTAGAAAAGCAGTAAAACAGCTAGAACTTGTATAATAACTGCGAAATGACAAGAACTAAATCGACGCATTTTTAAATCGGAAGTAATAATGTTAGGGTTGATAGACCGAGCGGTGATAACCACTTTTATCGAGCAGTCGAACGAGGTTTAGCTTTATTCTTTACTGACGCAAAAGCTGACGTTTCGGCGGATTTCGCCATCTTCAAAGCCTGGAAAGGTCGATTTCACTGCAATCTACTCAGCCAAACACCTCCATAACCAGAGAAAATACTAAGCCAAGACTTCATTCGCATTGAAAACAAAGTAGTTCCTTCGCACACTCACCGCTTTTTATGAGGATCTGCCAAAAGGTCAGTTTCTCCGTCAATAAAGAATAAAGCAACACCTCTCGTCCTCGTAAAGAACACCTAGTCGGTAAACTTAACCTTAAACCCAATACTCCACTAGTCGTGCACAGGACACAGAGACATAATAGGGAAGATTTTGAATTAGATGTTATCAGCCTGGCACAGAAATTGGAAACTTCAGCGAGCAAAACTCCCAAAGCAATTTTGTTTAATTCCAAGAATCCGAAAAACAGCTGGGAGAAATGCCTTGTTATTACGAGTGATCTCACACAGCATTTAAGACGCATATTGTAATGTCGGAAAGGCATATTAAGTTCCAAAGTGTGGGATGAAATTATTTTGTTTTCAATGCGACTGATATATTGGCTCTGTTTGGTAATGCAGCTGCGTTGCTAGGTAGATTACATTCAACATGAGCATTCGAGGCCTTGAATGGGATGAAATCCGCCGAAACGTTAGCTGTGCCGTGACAGAGAATAAAGTAACATTTGGTGCTTGATCATGAAGAATGTGGTAAAATAAGTGATTGCCGAGGTAAATAGAAAGTTGGTCTTGGTAATTAATATTAATTACGTCTAGTATACTAAAAAGAACCGTGTTCTTCCCTACCATATTGACATATTACAACAATGTACAATGATAAAAAAGTAGCAGTTTCTGAGCTAATCAACGTTAGATCTGGTCACAGTGCTAGAAAATAAGTGTCTGGATCAATACAGCAGGTACTGGATGGAATTTCACTTCCACTCTTCAAAAAAAGAAAAAAAAAGAAAAAAAACAAGGAAAAGACAGCATTCGTAAGAAATACAACTACAGCTTTGCTGCATGCTCCAAACGCTGCGCTTCGATATCCAGTCGATTGGCCAACGGGGTGTTACCAACAAATTTTGCTACATACGACGCCAGCTTCACATCCTTGACAACGAACGGTGCAAGCGACGGTGGAGAGGCAGTGATCTCCTAAAAACAATTGATAAATATCGCATCCGCGCATTCCTATATGTCCTACAAATAATAAGCAGGATCTTTTACTGGTAATAACAGCGTCGCAAATGTTAACAGTTTTCTATAACAAGGTTTGCGACTTCATAAAATATACCATGTGAAGGGTTCTGAGGTACTGTCGAATCGCAAGAACAGTATCAATCGATTGCCATCGCAAGTCACCAGCACCATCAGGATGATTCGACTAAAGACAAATACTTAACATAATACAGCGAGCAATAGATAAAATTAGGAAAAAAATGTAGCAGAGGGACGAGGTAGACAAAACAAATAAAAGGACTTGTTCACTAGAAATAACGATTTCTACCACCCCATGACACCATGCATTGGTCTCAACGCACAGAAGTGTAAGACCCTGGTCAGAATCTATTACTTTTAATCCAGTTTCTTTTCTCGCTGTTTATTTTACCGTGCAAAGGTTTCTTATAATGCTTTTTTTAAAAACCAATCCACGGTTTCGCCACTATAATTGTTGTGCTGTGCATAATTACAAAAAAAAACTATATTTTACACTTAGTAATATGCGGGAAAACTCCATTCCGAACGAGTTTGCTTACCACACAAAACAAAGGGTCACTAACGAGGAGAATGTTAAAATGTCTCTGTTGAACAAATAGAAATGCATGTGCATGATTACAATTTCTTACCTTTTGTACCGACTGAGCTACACAAAGATTATTGCTGATTAGCTGGCAGCAAGTAACTTTTGTAGGACCGACACAATGGACCGTACCTCCTGAGCTCAATGCAAACCACACATGATAGAAAATTAGGCATAGTCGTACGTGCCCACCAACGAAAATTTCGCTTGGTAGCCGGTGTGTTACCGGACTGTTATCAGTGTTAAAAAACACATAAGCTATTTCCTCCAACGATGCTTAATGAAGTCCAATGCATGGCGCATCCCTCAGGGAATGATCAACGCCGAGAGCGTTATCCTTTTATATAGGGTGCTACCAATGAAAAATTTAATTATAACTTCAACCGTTTGAATCTGTGCTGATTAGTCAAGCAGCCAAACGACATAACGCACTGGAAAATGAGACCCCTAAGCGAGGTCATATCGGTGAGGAAATTAGAATAAATTAACTAGAACAGAGAAGACTCTTGTCCAAGAACCAAGAAATCTCTCTGATCCTCTAGAAATGACAGATGTGAAATTACGGATCACAGTAGCGTACAAAGAAAACCTCAAAGATGAGTAGTAATAGAAAGTAACAGATAACAAGAAAATATTACACATTTCAGAAGTCCACTATTAATTCCAGGAACGAGGGACTTAGTTGAGTACTAAGGGTACAAATATAAAGGAACGCTATAAACCTGATTCACAACTATATTTTTTAAACATTATAAAGTTCTACCTAGCTGAAACTAAGAAATAGGAAATCCATACCATTTTCATTCTCTCATATTCCTTGGAAAATTTCACTACTTTGCCACATGGTCGGTCTACTCGATGATCAAATATTTGGCGAAGTGTCCAGTCTTTTTGCTGCGCTAGCTCATTATCGTCAAGGCAACTGAAAAACGAAGTAATGTTTGAAGAAGGGAAGAGAATTACTGCACGAAACCATCCCACTATGTCATTTCTAGACATCCTGTACTGTATATAAGACGGTCACACCAAACTATGACAAATGAAAGAAGGAATTTGTAAAAATTTCGTCCAATCCTAGCATAAAGCAACAAGAATTGAGCAAAATTTTCAGATAAAACCACTACTTGCTTACCTTTCAGTGACAGTGATTGGCACCCGTCCATGACCTGTAGTGAGAATCTCGACTAGATCACGCTTCCTGCCTTCGTTTGTAAGATCAAAACGAACCTTTTCGACACCAGCACCACTAAGTTCTATCAGTGCCAAATCGTCAATCGGTGGAAGCATCATAGGTGCGGAAAACGAACACGGTCGGAAAGATGGATCCTATACTAGACTATTGAATTGGATTAATTAACAAAAAAAACTTCTTAAGTGCTATAAGGAACCAATCAATAAGTCTGTGGCTCTCTATTTCATGTTGATTCCTCGAGCCAGGTAAGCAATGCTGCAGCCTTCGGAGACATTCATTCGGTTAAGCACAAGTAAGAAACCATAAATAAATCCGCATCAAAAAAGCGAAGGAGGGCAGTGCGCGGTGGTTAGAGATGCTCTGCAATACAGAAGTGACTACAATTTGAATTTCGCTTCCCACTACCATCGAGCCTTCTATTACTCCGCCATCGTCAAATTGGTGCCTGATTTATTCGGGTAGACAAAAATACTGACTTGGAACATTCGTAGACCACATCAACACACTGCACAGAACAGATTGAATCCAATCTCCTCCACTATGCTACTACTGCGTTCATCGTCTTAAAATTTCCTCTAATCGCTTCTTTGCAGTTTTGCAAGTTTAGATACAAGTTGATGACTGTATACCGATCGTGCGATTCTATACTGTCGTTTTCGAATTGTGAGTTATCAAGAATGGTTCTCGTCACCATTACAAGCTCAGAGATCCACTACAGCTTGATGATGATACGTAGATTTTTTTCCGCAATGCAAGCCATTCTCGAGTTGCTGGTAGAGCACGAACAGAAAATAAAAATGTTAGGCTTGTCGATTGCGCAACTAATGACTCTCTTAAAACAGTGTCTTAGTTGTTCAATCTTCAGGTGGTCTGGAAAATATTTTGCACAAATTAGAGGGTTGGCCATGGGACAGCGTTTAGCACCAAGCCTTGCCATCGCTTTCATATCTAAGGTGGAAGCTCCAGTTCTCGACCACCGACCTTGACTCTACTGTCGATACATAGGCGACTGCTTCATCGTGTGTTCCACACAAGAACAGATGGATGAGTGCTTTCAATTGTTAAACAGACAGTCAGAATATATAAAATTTACACAGGAAAACCAACCGAAAACTGTCTTCCCTTCTCAAACATTCAAACGAAGCTCTCAGAAAGTGCCTATATAACAAAAATGGTATCGTTAGCCAAGTAGTAAGAACATACTAGTTCACTACCTCTCCTCTCATCCTTCACACATGGAAAAAAGCACTTAACAAAAGCATGTACTGTACGGCAAAAAATGTGTGCACAGGAGAAGAGGAAAGGAAGGAATCGCAAAACCTGGCACGAAAAATTGCCATTTCCAATGGCTACGACGCAGAAGCCATTCGGGTTGGACAAAAACGTAGGGTTGTTTCCCAAAATAATGTTTCGGAAGTAAGTAAGATCCCTTTTAAGCTACCCTTCATATCAAATGAAATAAGTTACGCCATTAAGAGATGCTTAAGAAAACGCGGTCTTGAAAATTATATAACGATTATTGACATCCCACCCCATACCCTACGCCGTCAGTTATTTCGCAACCGTCTCTATGATCGTTTGTGCAGCTCAAAAAACTGTTCGATCTGTCCTAATTGGAGAGACGGGGATTGCATGAGTTCAGGTATAATATACTTGATCTCATGTAACGCATGCAGTGAGGAATATGGAGAGACGGGTAGACCACTTTGTGTCCCCATAAAAGAACATCTAGATGGGAAAGCTAAAATTCGTCAAAACACTCCTCTAGGTACGCATAGGGCACAAAAACACAACGGCGGTGATTTTGAACTGACTGTACGGATCCTAGCGCAGGAGTCGAAAACATCAACGCGCAAAGCCCTTGAAGCGTCTTGGATAAATTTCAAAAATCCAAATATGAACCGGAAAGACGAATGCCTCACTATCACACGTGACCTGGCGCCCTATTTCAAAATGATATTTTGACCCCGGTATGTGTCGTGCTCGCGACCCCACCTGAACAACGCGTGGGCCAGTCCCACTCGTTACATCACGGTGAGTAGCCTTTCAGTATGACCGTAGTATCGTAACCCACCATCTATTTAAAACTTTGATCTTCATTAATACTTTAGCCTTTTACATCGAATAACTAAAGTATTCTAATATAAAATACGTCCAGGCTCTGAGGAAGGCGAAATCGCCGAAACGTCAGCCATCGACAAACAACACCAACAACAACGACAACGACAGCGAAGACCTATACCAACCTCGCATCAGCTAAAGAAGACCAGTTTATAAGATCATATAAATAGATATGTAGATTATCAAAGCTGGTATCCGACCGTGTATTCTCAACAGTAAACATATATCCCAGCTGCTAGCAGTAGAAAGAACACGATGTTCATGGGCAAAATTGCACTGACAACAACGTCAACTCCACCGACTCCTTTGCTGTCAAGTGTTCCGAAGAACCGTTCTTCTTCATTATCATAAAACACGGCCACATGTGCAACAAGTGTTGGTATTCACAGTATTCGTTCTAGATTTAGACACTTTAGAATGGCTTTCAGCAGCTTTTATTTACTAAGCTTTTGCGAGCTTCTAATTACTGCTCTAGCTAACCCTGCCGAATCGTAGGTTCTTTCACTTTCAAGAAAACTTGGCCATTAATAATACTGTGTACGATTCAGCAGATATAGAGATGGTATAAACACTTTTCGGTCTTTTTATTCGGTCAACGCTTAGACAGGGCGCGTGTGGCGCAGTGGAAGGAGGTGCCGTGCAATACAGACGCGGAATCGATCCCCACGCCCATGGCCCACTAAGCCTTCCAACCCTCCGGTACGGCAAATTGGTACCAGACTTATCTGAGAGGATACCAGCACTGGCTCGATAGATCGGAAGGCCACCGCGAACCATTGTAAAGGCCAGATATGCATTCAGTCACCTCCAAACGATGCTTAGTGAAATCGAATGCATGGCGCATCCCTCAGGGATTGATGGACGCCGAGAACTCTACCCTTTATCTTTGAACGCTTAGATGACGTTTTCTTTAAAGCGGATTGATCCCAGTCGATGGCCCACAGCTGGTCACCCTCGTAAAACATTGACGTCCGTTTATTTCATTGTTTCTGGTGACTAGCCAGGGATGAGCCCTCAGCTCTTGTGCGAGTGCTACCTATACTCAAGCCTCAGCTTGCGCAAGTGCTACCTACACTCAAGGGTAGGTTGATGGTCTCCACCAGAGCAAACCAGGAACTTATTTCTTGCAAGCAACAACTAGTAATTTTCTACGTATCTCACAGTCACTTTATTCCAGGATTTCACCGTACAGAAGAACACAATCTTAACATATGCAAAAAACTCACGTACGCTTTATATGTCAATTCGGCACAGCAAAAACAGGGAGTGTCTCCTTCGAATCCAACTGCGCCACTGTGAAGGCCGTCTTTGCTCTTTTCACAGCTTCACATCCACCTGACAGGCGCCGTAGAACTTGCAACTAACCCGTTGGATTGGTCTTTACCATAGTTTGCAACCTCGCCTGCGGTGCCACGAGTACCTGGGTGTCGAACTACGATGAAGAGTGGGTGATCTTCATCCCCAACAAGGTCTCCCAATCTGAGGAATTACCAATTCTCCCACGGAAGTGCAGCAATAAGTATAAAGGTTCCAGGAACCTTTGTTATCCACCCTCGTAGTCTAGATCGAATTTCAAGAGAAACAAAAAAAACTTGATGCTCTCTGTGTCTTTTGATGAAGCACAGAAAACTAGGCAGCTCTGTCGCAATAATGATACAAATTGAGAATTTACTGTTGCCACTTGAACTAATAGTTGGTATACCTCCATTCACTTTCTACGTTTTCAATGTTTATAGAGCTCTTTGATGTTACAAAAAGTCACAGGGTTATAAACAACACATGTATGAGTGAACATAAAAACCAAACATCATCACTGTAGGACAGACCAAATAGAATTCGCCATAACGCACCAGAGAAAGAACCTCATATTGTACAACATGCGCATTACTCGACGAAATTCATCGATAAAATGAAAAAAAATAACCCCCGTAAAAACACTGTTTGACCTACCTTGAACTGTATCTCAAGATCACACTGAATTGGTTTGTTTTTTTTGCGGCACATTGGCACAAGCAAGCGTGGTTCGACTGCGTGAGTCCACAGAAAACGCAGTGGCTGGTGATACAATCTGAAAAATGAGAAGACAATACAGTTAGACAAGATGTAACAAGCTAAAAAGTATATGTTATTCAAACGATGAACAGCAAATAAACTTTTGGATCTTTTAAACCATGTTACCTATTGTCCGCGACGTGATGCGCAACTATAGGATACATAGATATCACCAACAGAGCTATGGAAAGGTTATCCTTTTTAAATCCATACCTTAAAAAAACAGAACTAAAGTTATGTACGGTAAAGTAATTCGTGGGGAACAAAAACGCTGTTCCTATTTAATAAAACATAGAGCTTTCGGCGTTGATCAATCCCTGAGGATGCGCAATGTATTCGATTTCATTAAGCATCGTTGGAGGTGACTGGCCTTTAAAATGAGTCGCGGTGGCTTACCGATGTATCGAGCCAGTGCTGCTATCTTCTTAGACAAGTATGGTATCAATTTGCCGACCCCGGAGGTATGGAAGGCTTGGTGAGCCTGGGAAGAGGGGATCGCTCCCATGTGTACTGCTGGGCGCCCTAAGAGCACTGCGCGATATGTGCCCTTGTTCTTATTTAATCAACCGAAAACTAATCAATATATCCATTTATATTTAACCGACAAATAAGGATTTAATGGAAACCTTTCTTATTTATTGCCTATTCTTTTTTAATGGCCGGGTATGTTGCAAAATAAAACTTCTATAATGCTGAGATATTTGCAAAACTCGGACCGCAGGTGTCTGCGGTGGGGAACGAATGCGCTATTGTCTTTTCCGCAAAGTAACGCGTTCACCACCACACTATGCGGGTCCCTCGTTTCGCCTGTCTCTCAACTAGTTCTATCGATCACTTGCCATCAATAATCACCTCTGGGGAGCCCAAATGCCATAGTGTGGTGGTGAACGCGTTACACCCCGGAAAGGACAATAGCGCGTTCGTTCCCCACCGCAGACACCTGCGGTACGGAGTTTTGCAAATATCTCAGCATTATAGAAGGATTTAATGGGAACTGAAAAAAAATCAAGCATCGAAAACGGAAAGTTCATTAACAAATCAAATTTTTTGTAGCGAAATATGCTTAGAAAACAAGTACCTTCCGTCGCCTAAGAAAAGCATTGCTAGAGATCGGTGCACTGACATTTCTTCATTATACTTCCAAAGATAATGTGACCAGTACGACAATTCACAGTCATGTGACCGACGATACCGAGCGAATCGAATAGTATTCACTTTGCCACGCCCGACGTTCAACTTAATTCGGAATATATAAGCCATATAATAGCACAAATACACAAACAGTTTGGCTGTTTCATGAAAAAATCACTGAGAAACCTTACAGATTCAATGTACCTCTCATTAAAGAAACGATCGCAACACATGGTGAGAAAAAAAAAAACAAAAACAAACGCACTGTTATAAAACACCACTCACTATAGCCATACTTAACAACATCATGTCAGCACAGAGATTCACAACGCTCCGATTGGCAGCCCTAATAATGTGCCTTGCTGGCCATTCAATACTTTCGATGTTGAAATCGTGCATCAAAAATTGCATACGATCTTCCTGAATTCGGCAGCAAATTTGTAGTCTGCCGAGGTATTTTCTTTAAATGCACACTTGTCACTGGAACAGAAGGATGTAGAACGACGAGTAAAGGGTTAAGACCTCGTTTCAACAAACTCCACTCTACTTATTACTCTATATATTCTATTTTACTACCGAGGTTATATGACGGTCGGTTTGAAAAATTGTTTTACTAACAAATCCAACCATAATAGTGGTGAGATCTTTGCAAAAGTCAGACCCCGGAGCAGTTTCGAACCCGCGATTACTCTATCCGTGTGCTCAGGTATAACCCAATGCAACCCTGAGGGCCTCGTTCTGCCTTTCTCTCAGCCAGTCTTTTTTACCTTTACGGCGCTATCAGCAATCAGCCGTCAACGGGAATGATCTGAGGAGCACAAATCGGCCCTGAGCCCAGCTAATCTGAGGTTACAGTCGAAATCACGAGTATAACTATCTATCTACTGCCTAACAAGAGGCGGTAAATAGAAAGCTATACAATAAATTCTTTCAATTTCTCATCTCTCTTAAAAAACTAGATTTCTAGGAAAAAGGCCGAAAGTAAAAATAGATTATAAACGAAAAACAAATACAAAAGGACCGTTTTAAGCTCTACAAAAGACAATTTTCCACAAAAAGTGCTCGATAGGGGAAAATAACAAGTATCGAAATAAGCCACCATCAAACAATTAATTTACACCTGTAAATATTCACTCTCCTCATTTAGAAGTTTGGGAATAAAACACGTCATAAGTAACAGTACTTGCTTAGACACTTGGATGGCCCATCTTCACTGGTTGTGTGGGCCCCCAGCTTAATCTCCAATTTTTTGGAGTTTCGCTGGTTTAGCCGTTGCGGTTCTCTGGAGTTCCAAGGTCAGTCTAGCTAACGTTTGTACTAGGTCATCGCCGCCCTTGCAAATAGGAGGGAGATTTACCACCATGCGACTAGTTGTGGATCCTTGTGTTGGTTTACTCTCACCAGGGCTTTCTTATGGAAACACCAGACTGATTCCTGTGAGATCCTGCTAGGGGGATGAATACCCCCCGCTGTACACGGAAGTCCGATACCCAGGAACACCTAACAGTCACGATGAGGCGGTAAACCGTTAGGAGGTCACAGTACATAATATAAATCGTACACTAAAAAATACTGCACTAGATTATCCCACAAGGAAACCTTTATTTACTATGGGAAAATGTATAAGATCTTAAACACAAGCTTACCAGTATCTTAAGAATGTCTTCGTACATATCACCAATGATTCCACTGAATTTAAGTGCCATTACGAAACAAGCTGCTGTCATTGCGTATAGGTACACCTAAATCGCAGGAAATCTTACGTTGCGAATATCTTTCCCTGAGAAGAAAAACTGATTCATTTACAACAACAAGATATGAAAAATACCACACCTCTGCCACTGTCTCCTTATCCACTACTTCATCCCAGTAAGCCTGTTCCTTGTCAGTAACATTTACTTCGATATTTGATGGAAACTTCAATACCGCACGTGCATATTCATGAATAATATTTGGAATCTAAAAATAACATCAGTAAAAAAAGTGGAGCAGGAAAACGTAGCACAGAAAAAAAGAAGAAAAAAAGTAGACGGCATGCTTCGCCGTACACAAAAGCAATCCATCTCAGAAAATTCTATGGATTTCTGCAGTAAAAAAATTTAAGGAACACATATTTAAGATCCGAAGGAATAGTAAACAATCCATGACATCCCACCTTACCTGCTTGTCAATCCAAGCACATGTTGGCTCTATCATGTCCCAAAGCACTAAACTTCGAGCTACCACACGCACAAAGATCTAGGAAAGAGGTAGTTGGTGACGCACTTTCAGAACAGAACATTAAACATAGAACTCGATATAGTATACATAATTAAAGTTCTCCTAACCACATCAGGACGTATTTCTTCAAGCATAGATATTGTGGCCGGCAGTTCTAGGTCTCTAGCAATTTCCAAATTTCCTGTGCGCATATACATCAATCCTAGGGCAATCGTAGCTGGATGAGCAGTCATGTGCACGTTCACATTAGTGCCCTCCTAAACTAACAGAAATTCCCTTTGAAGAAAACTCAAATTCAGGAATATCTCAGCCATTAAAGTACTGATATTATAGCCATTGTATAGAAATTTTGAATAAAGATACCAACCCTAACATGATTGGATCTATTTTCTTGCGAAGTCATGGTTGTGGCCTGAACATCTGAACACGTTAGCAACTGGGGTTGAATAAACACGCATCTGTTCTGAAAATTAGGATAGTTGTTGACAACTGCGAAAAGAAGGAGAGATATGACAATACTAACTTTTTAATTAGTGCCTACCACAATTTTCCACCGCAAGGTATTATGTGAAATACAACCACAATGATGCTGAGATACTTGAAAAACTTCGGACCGCAGACTTTTGCAGTGGGGAACGAAAGCGCTATTAGTCTTTCCGGGGCTGACGCATTCATCACCACACCATGGGCGTCCGTTCCCTGTTTCCCTCAGCTAGTTTTTCCATCTACCAGTGCCATTAGCAATCACCCGTCAACAGGATTGATCTGGGAAGCACGATTCGGGAATACAGATATTTTGTGGATTGCAGCAAATTTCTGCAAGTACTTCGCATCCGCGCAAATTCTGACGAAGTGGGTAAGGTACATTGAAAAACAATTAAGTTAATGTGATTAGTCATACTCTTCCTCATCTCAATTGCTAAATTCCAAATTTCATTTCGTAGTAAATACGCTGAACTTCGAAACTTCGAACAGGCCATATGGCGCGTATACTCCTCGGTTTAATATTAAATGCAAGTCTATAATATCGTCATAAGTTCTCTATTATTTCATAAACTAATCACTGTATGGTCTAGCACATCAAGCATGTGAAGCATGTGCACAGTCTTCAGCAGTGACTGTGCTTACTCCGAACTCGAACATTAGCTCGAACAAATACTGGCTTGTGTATCCTTTCCAAAAGATTTCCATCAAGCTACCGTCTTCAATTTGTGAGCACCTTTTCTTAAATCTTGTGGCGCCAAATATCGCCTATTACCAGGTCGTTCTTGATGTGATGTTTAGTAAAATCCAGTAATAGCTTATGAAAGAACTTTCTGAAGCCACCCTTGTTGAACGTCAACGTCCTCTGTGAGTATTATAGCACCCGCCGACTGTACTAGGCTGGTAGAGCAGAAAATAATAAAAATTGTGTACACCCCTAAGCCGACAGAGCAAAGCCACTTGCACTAGTCTATCGAGTTGCCAACTCCTGAACTTCCCTATTTATCAAAAAATTATGAGATGGTTATAGAAAACCAGCACGGTCCGCAGTGTTAAGACACTGGATTTAGCTTCGTAGATGTAATATTTCGAAGTCTAAGCAGCTCACACTGGTTGCATAAAACAGCAGCGTTAGCGTATTAGGATCTTAGCTTCTGTTAATGCGCAAAAAAAAGCACATTCTACGGGAGATAACAATAACGAGTCGGAAAACGAGTGCTTGTAGCGTCTCATATCGCAACGACTGTCAAAGTAAGTGTACCGTCCTCAAAGGAACAATGTGCCTCAACGAAGCTGTCGTTGGTTTATAGTGCCAAGACGAGTTAGCCATGGCTAATCGCTCCCACTAACAGCTGCTTTTCCACTAAAGTACGTGCCTATGATTCTTTCACAATCGTTAGATATTAGCAGTTCATTTGTATTAAGTTCACATCATGGTATGAACGAAAGAATTTAGAAACTACTGTTGCAACACAAGACAAATGGGTCTCGTCGGGTCTTACAAATATATAAGTAAATGTATAATTATATTTACAGACCTCATTAAATACTTCTGAGTTCTTTTTCACGATAATGGCAACAAAATTAAAACCAAATGTACGAGATTCGTCGTGAAACACAAAACTGAGTATATTATTTACGAATAAGGACGAAAGAAAGTTTTAATTTAAAGAAACTTGCCCTCGGTCCACCTATCATCAATGTTCGCAGTCGATCAGGAATGGAGGGCAGAGGTTGCTTGAACGGAGGTCTTGCTTCTGCGATTTCATCTCCTTAACTGTTATAAGCTTAGAAAATCATTTCTGCAGACTTGTCCAAAACAGAAGCTAACCATTTCAAAACATAACTTGCGTCGAAAATTGTTTTCGAGTTTCTTTTTATAATATGAATTTTTAAGCAGACAGAAATCTTGCTGAACAAGCGACCACATGATAAAAAAGCTAAAGATCCCGGCGTTGATCAATCCCCTGACGGATGCGCCATCCATTCGACCTCACTAAGCATCGTTTGGAGGTGACTGAATGCAAAACTGGCTTTACAATGACTCGAGGTGGCCTGCCGATGTATCGAGCCAGTGCTGCTATCCTCCCGGACAAGTCTGGCACCAATTTGCCAACCCGGAGGGATGGAAGGCTTGGTGGGCCATGGGCGTGGGGGACCGATTCCATGGCGTATTGCACGGCGCCTCCAACCACTGCGCCACACGCGCCCATTGACCATGGGGGATATCAACACATTTAAGTTCCAGACAAAGAGTGCCTCACCTAGGCCAAGACATATCAGACCAATTGCAAAACCAGCGCTAAGTTTGTACGCAGGTAATTCTGTTGACGGTTCCTCATCAGCACGTAAAGATTTCCCAATCTGAAAACATATGTAAAATTGCTGGCTCAAAACACCCAAAAAGAATTGCACGGGTCACATAAGCACATCAACAACACAAAAGGAGCGATCGCACACTCAGTGACGTTATTCACCGCTATCTTAGAACATCCACGACTCTTATAATTTCCCAAATATGAAGGATCTCGAAGGGGGTTAGTTGGCAGTTGAGTTAAGTGACACTGTTTCAGGATTCGGATAAGAGTTATACACCGACCAAAGCAACCATTTTCATCGACCTTCCAAAGGATACATTATTGGTTACTGCAGACTTTAATAATTATGCCTTTCATATACACGAAATCATACTCACGGATATATACAAAGAAGTGTCTACGTGTATCCTGATTATATCCCGCACGTCGACTCTGATAAAGGCCTAGAATCAAGTAACAAGGGAATACACGTAAGCGCTCTCGCAATTTCATCAAACAAATTAGCCTTTTATGTGTACCCACAAAACTAAGACAGCTACTTATACAGAAAGTGTAATAGTCTTCGCTTCCTTTGGCTAAGGAGATAGTACTAGGAAGCTACAGTGTATAACACAGATGAATGGAACTTCCATTTAATTTCTCAGTACAAGGCAAATCCATTCTTCATATAAGCCGTTGAAAACTGTTTTTTATTTTTTTTCGCGTTTTTTTGGCAGCTGTACTAATGTAATATACTTGTTTTGCTCTGCCTAAACCCATCTATGTTTCACAGCCACTCGGAAAGAATCTCGTTCATTCTTGTGGAATCCAGTCTGATTCCACTCCTGATTCTTTACCTCCAATTACGGTTACGTTGAAACCTGGAGTCTTCAAAATAAAAAAATAGTGACAACTTTCATGATGAACATCGCAACAAATGTAGGCAAATACGTACATTAACTAGCTTCATCGTCTGCGCGCCGATATAAAGTCAGGACAAACACGAGTTCGAGACATTCTTAATAGACACACAATCAACAATTTCATTGCCAAAACCAATCGGAGAGTAGTGAGCGAATTTTTTAAAAATATTACTTCGGTATATGCAAGCTAATCTAATACCAACTGCTGCACGATGGATGACGGACTGTAGAAAAATAACCGCGTAAAAACCGACAATCACTCAACCAAAAACCATCCTGGATGAAAGGCAGGCACTGAGTGAGGTTACTTCATTCCAGCGGTGCAACAGCTCAGATGATTCCACTCGCTGAAACCCACATCATAAAGCGAACGGCTATGGACAATCGACTCCAATCATCGCGGCCCCTAGAAATCTAACACGCCGAAATTCTACCAGGATAACGTTTGACATAAACATCGTATTAGCTTATGAATAAAAAGGAGACATTGACTGAAATGAAAGAATCTCTACTTAACCGGGACCAACAAGACCATCTATAATAGGTCACAACTATAGAAGTCTTCCTCTCGACTGGACTGTACAATGCTGAAATTTACACCACGGAAATGGAGAATCAAAAACAATTCCTCGCTCATTTCACCTTTACACCAAAATTTCGCAAAAGATCGTTCCAATATGTTCCCAGCGATAATCGCCTTTCCAAAGAAAGAAGGAACCCTCCTAGACCTCTCGCTGTTTTCTGAGATGTTGCTACGATCGGCAAAATTTATGAGAAAAAATTTCGACAGTATTAACAAAGCCGAGATCTTCGCTACCGTCAACATTCTGTTTTGAACTTGCAGAGCCCATTAAAAATGAAACGAAGTTTTTAACACATGATGCTCGACGCTAATTTATCAATAGCTAACGACAACTTCAAGATTGATAAGGAGCTGAAGAATTTTTAGACCTATAGCAGACCTCCCACGGATCTCCCTCATATGAGAGATTTCGAGCCCGTCAGTCCCTCGCGAGGCCACGTAGCGTGTCCCCAGGTGGCAGATACGGGTTAATCGCGGACCAAAAACGACCTTTGCTTCCCTGAGACGCAGGTGGCTCTACGGTAAGGACTCCCTGTTTCTGCTGCGCCGCTTTGGCACATACATTCTGTATTTACGACGCGTATTCATGCATGCGTGTGTGGGTAAGTTCTCGTTTATGCGGATTGCATTCTACGAGTCAATTCTGCCAAAAGCCTGCAATCAAGTGATAGGGAAGTATATGGGAAGCGGTTAGAAGTCGCCTCCAACAAATAAGCTCCATGTCCACTCTGGGAAAGCCTGGCAAGCCACCCGTGAGTATACACAGCCCCCACGTTCAGGGCGCAGCAAGCTAAACGTGGGTATCAAAAAGCTAAAAACAGTGAAAGAAACGGGCTTCATTCCCCTGACCCCCAAAGAGGCCCCAATTCGGCAGCGTTGGGTAGCACGAATATGGAGAGGCTGCTAAAATCTCGGAGACAATGGAAGCTCCCTGGATCACGAAGAACTAAGGTGACGAATAATGACTAACGAAGACAATATGTACCCACAATGCACGCACACTTGCATCCGAGTCCTCGATAGAAGACTTGCACAGGCAAGCAAGAAGAATAAGGTACGAAGTCACAGGCCTGGCCAAGACGAGACGACGCCAGTCATTCAACGCCGTCTATGACACCGGAGCAAAACTGTTCCTCGAAACATGCGACAGTAGAGGAGTCGGAGGCGTCGGCGATCTCGTCTACACGAGTTTGTCTTGAACATCGATTCATTCGAACAGCTTACAACCCGAATCGGGTGTTTACGATTAAAAACACGTGGATCAATTCCGGCTTTGGCAATCTTTGTCGTTTGCGAGCCGTCATCGAGCTATGACGAGGAAGAAGTCGAAGCATTCTGTATGGACTTGGAGAAGTTCTACAGAGAAGACCACACATTCTTCAAGATCATTGGAGATTTCAACGCCAAGATTGGACCAAGAAGAACGTCACAATGGGACCCATGGATTAGAATGGAACGAACATGGTGAACAAGTTTATAATGGCGACCAAGACCGTCCATGGTAACTCGCAATTCCAGAAGACGCACCCTCAACCCTGGACGTGAGAGTCTCCCAATGGAACGTACCATAACGAAATAGATCATATCATAGTAAACCGAAGGTTTTGTCTAACCGATGCCGCTGTCGTCTCAAAATTCTATATGGGATCAGACCACCGCCTCCATCGTGCAAGATTCCATTTATCGCAAAAAGGAGAAAAAGCCGCTAGATTCAAAAAACGAAGCCAAAAAACCACCATAAACGGCGACTTAATTCTTCAATCGGTTGTTGGGATGATGCCGTTGTCGATAAAATCAACGAAGAATATGATCGGCTCATTCAACATCTTCACGTTAGCGCTATGAAACCTGAGAGTTAGAAAGTCACCAAGAGACGTCTGTCTACAGAAACACTCGAACTCATATGCCAGCATGGAATCGCACGAGCTGCAGGCAACCGAGTACTAACGTTCTAACATGCAAAACAATGCAGATAGATGATAAAAAAAGATCTCAAAGAGAAAAAAAGCAGCAGTGATGGTCGAAGCTGCAGAGGCTGAGAAAAGCATTCGCAAAGCACACCGAAGCTTCGTCAATTAGAAGACCAAGACGATTCCAATCCGACGCCCAGGCGGAGCAGTTACAGCGTCCAGAAAGGCAATGAAGAAAATAATTCACGAATACTACTAAGATCTCTTCGGTAGCTAGGTCCACCATCCATCATATGAAATAAAGGAGGATGGATATGTTGTACCGCCGGTTCTCTCTACCTTCCGAAATCCGACATTCCATTTCGTCGGTGAAAAAGTCGAACAGCACCAGATCCGGACACGATAAGAGCAGAACACATGAAGAACCTTTCTCCAGTCCTCGTAAACACACTGGCTTGGTTTTTCACACGGTACCTGTGTGAATGCAAGGTCTCTACTCAATGGAAGACCAGCAAGACCGTGCTAAAGTTCGAGAAGGCTGACCTCCACGATATCAGCAATTACCGCCCCTATCTGCCTGCTGTCTATCGTCTACAATCTTTTCATTCGAGTCATCCTGAACAGGATTGGTAGCACACTGAACAATGCGCAGCCATAAGAGCAAGCAGGGTTTGGAAAAGGATTTAGTACGATGAACCACATCCACACGATAACAAGAATCACTGAAGTATCGCGACAGTACAAAAGACCGCTATGTCTCACTTTCACCGATTTACAGAAGGCATTCGATTCAACTGAGATAGAACCAGTTATGGAAGCCCTTGATAGTCAAGGAGTCCTTACTCAGTACACAAAGATTCTTCGTGAGCTGTACAAAAATTTCACAACCAGTATATCACTACTCTACAACGACATTGAGAGTGACGTCGAAAGAGAAGTTAGGCAAAGCAATACCATCTCGCCAAAATTATTTACCGCCACCTTCCAGAACGTCATGCGAACACTGTAATAGGATAATATGGCAGTGAAAATCAATGGTCTGCAATTACTTCATCTTCGCTTTGCTGATGACATCGTCCTTACAACACCAAACATTAGCCAAGCGGAACGTATACTTGCCTACTTTGATAAACCCTGGGGGAAAGACTGATCGTCGACTAAATCTCACAAAAACAATGTTCATGAGGAACGGACTGCTTTCGTATGCCCCATTCACGCTCAACGGAACAATATCTCCGAATGCTCCAGTTATGTCTATCTAGGTCGGGAAATGAATATGATGAACGACTTAGCTCCAGAGTTGAGCAGAAGGAGACGAGCGGCTTGGGGAGCTTTCAAGAATATCGAGGATGTATTGGGGGAGAACAAAGAACACCCGACTCCTTGCCCAGCTTTTCGACTCAACGGTACTTCCTGCCCTAACGTATCCGTCAGAAACCTGGTTGTTGCGTTTGCGTAAGCAGGATGAAAGATCACTTAGCGTTATCGAACGCGCAGTCGAAAGGACGATACTAGGAGTATCCCGTTTCACACAAGTAAGGGATGGGATCCGAAGCTCCGACCTGCGTCAACGATCAAAATCAGAGATGCCGCTCTGTGCGCCAAACAGTCGAAAATAAGGTGGGCTGGACACGTAATGCGTGTGAATGACAACCGATGGACAAGAGCCGTTAGTGACTGGATTCTTCTGGATTTCAAACGCACTGCAGGAAGACCACCGGCCCGATGGTCAGAGTTCTTCATGAATAGCCAAGAAGAAAGATATGATACTCAAGGAGTCCCAGAGCGAGCAGAACCCACTGGGCTACTCTTGCGCGCGATAGGGAAAAAGTGAGAGACTTACTTGCAAGTGCTCCAGTCACTCGACGATCAACGGGACTACAGATGATACAAGTGATAGCAGACCTCATACTTAGCTGCTTTGAATGCATGTATATATTTTTTACAAAACGCTGTTTCAACAATGAAACTGTCCTTTTTTTTCAAAAAAGTTTTTCAAAAGCAATTTTTAAAAAGAATTCGAAATAGGGTTCATATCTATATAATGCTCACATAAGCACGACAGTTGCTAACATTACTGGGAAAGCAGTCGAATCCTGCCGGACAACAACCCCTCTGAGCAACTACTTTCGTGGTCGAAACATGAACCTCACAACAGTTAAAAAAGCGTCTCATGCGTCTCGAGAAAAATAAAAAAGCAACAGACTGGTTGGAGCTACGTAAGTTGTATCAAGCATCTGCAACGTATGGAAAGATTATGCCAGTTGTAATAATCTTTGTGAAAACGGATATACGTAATACAGCAATATTAATATACTACAACAATTACCGTTTTCTTTCTTCAGTAGTTTTCTTTTTGCCACTAATGGTAAGAAAAAGACGAAAAAAAAACTTAAAATTCTTATATATTCGAATTAAACGAGCATCCGGTGCATTATAGATGCAAGGAGATATTCGACCTGTATCCTACTTACAAATGAGCAAATTGTGACCTTCGAAACTTGCAGCTTTTCGCACAGCAAAAATCGGATTTGCAAACGTTTGCACCAGTTCCAGATATCTGTAGGAAAATTTCGGGAGCTATTGAAGTATACCTCATAGTACGCTATTAACAAAGTTTCAACAACACATCCTGGACAGTGTGCATTGAATCCAATGCATTATGATTTTACTGTTTTATCGGTGTACAAGCTTTCTTTGCGATTCTTCATTCTACTACGACAATGACTTCCATCAGCAAAAAATTTCGAACCGGTCCTAATCTTAGGGTAGCTATCTTCTACATTTCATAATTGGAGAAAAAATCTACTGGTACGAGATTTTCCGCATCTGTGAATCCAGCTTCAGTTCCTTACTTATTACCGATGAGGAAGTTACTTGGCTGTGCCTGCTATGATGTCACTTAAAATCTCATTGATATCAATATATGCTCCGCACGGCGAAAAATTCTACCTTGTCTCATGTCGCAACCACCAAAAATTAGCCGTGTTGTGAATATGAAAGGAAACATGTTAGAAGGAAATTGCTTTCCGGGCAAAAAAAAATTAGTCCTTTCCCATGATCACGAACAACGCTTAAAAAACAGGAGCTGGACTAATGCTTCTACTATAATCTCGTTTGTGGACATGTAACGCAGTATTACTGATTCCTTCTATCACGACTACAGTGCTGGTTCTACCCCCTTTCCAGTCTCACCAAGTCTTTCATCCCTCCAGAGCCGGGAAATTGATGGCAGACTTCCAGGAACAGATTACAACTTGTAAGCCAAGTCGGAGTGCTCTAGAACGGCTAGACCAGGACACCACGGAGAATATACTTGACCTGCGTTAAACGACATTTGTGAACAAAACGACAGTTCTCAAACAGCAGCCGAACCCAGAAGCGAAAAGTTCAAAGACCATCTTGAATGATGGATGCGAGGAAACGAATCGAGTGCAAGAACTGCTAGGGCCCGCACAGTAGATGTGAAGGCCGTGTAAATAATAGTAATGACGTAATGATGTTAAATTATTTAATAATAGAAGTAATAAGATTATAACCTCATTGAGAAGTTTGTTCACGACGTTGGTGTGGCCCGTTTGTGCAAATAACAAGCCAAGACCCGAGACAGCACTCGTCTGAATCAATGGATCGATCTTCAGGTTCAACATTGTAGGTCCCATAAGAAATGGCAAATGTGTCGTGAGCATTTTATGTACCTAAAGATTATCTGAATAGATATGAGGTAATATGTTATAAAATATCGAAAGCCTATGTTTCTGCTGCAAATTATAGGCACTTTTAATACGAACGACAAAGTAGTAGAAACGTGATTATTCTTGATGATAACAGAATCTGGTACACCTTTAAAATAGTCGTCTACAACATTAGGGAGAACACTTAAAGCAATTCCATCCATAATTGGCAATAATTATAATATGAATCCATACAAATTCCAAGATGATGGACTGAATGATAGAAATTAACTTGTACAATTTCTACTTCTTTTACTTCTAATTATAACGTCACTTTGATGTACAATTATACTAAGTGCGTCGTAAGAGGGCGGAAAACACAGAGATAGTGATGCATGAGCACGGTGATAGTTTGACTCCGCACCGGGCTCACGAAGCCTTCCGTACCTCCGGGGTCCGGAAATTGGTACTGGACTTGTTCGGGAAAAAAATCACTCTCTGCCTCGACCAGCCTTCTATGATATTCGAAATGAAATGTCAAATCAAAATCCTCAAGCAGTCGCCGAAGCCACACGTAAAATTTGGAAGACCTTCATGGATGACAGATACGAGAAAACGAATCGAATATGAGAAGTGCTGGGATCCACAGAGTAGACGTGAAGAAGGATCGTATAAAATAAGAAAGAGATAAAGAAGAAGTGAGTAATAAGCATTTCACTCGACAGATAACGATGAACTACAATTAAAGAAACCTGGGAGATAGTAAAGTACTTCCAGCTGTAGTGGATAAATCACGATTAATGCGTTTCGACACGAAGGTAATTTTTAAAAAATGATAGAAATATTAATGGATTTCGAACAGTAACCAACTGTCGCGTTTTTTTATGTGTTTTTAAATAACTAAAGAATAAAGTGAGAAGACTATCTGTACCTTCAAACATTCAGAACAATACATTATGTTATGTCGGACCAGGTAACCAGGTAAAACGGTAGTGATAACGGTCATTACGAGCATGGTGTTAGTTCGATCCCGCTCTGGGCCAAACAAGTCTATCATCCCTCCGGGGTCGGAAATTGGTACCGGATTTCTTCGGGAAAAAATCTCGGGTATCTCAGGACTCCACAGAGAATCGAATTGACCAGCACTCTACGACATTCAAGATGAATGTTATGTAGACGACACATCCGATCTCATATTGTTTTCCAATTTGGATTGAAATATTAAGGTATTGAGGTAAAACCACATGTTCAGGAAAGTTCGTTTTGTTTCGTTTTTGTAGGCAATGTGATACAAGAATGGCAGCAGAACTGTACGAGCCAAGAATCTTTCAGAGAACAACCACGTAAAGCAATACCATTCTAGAGCCTTGAAACTTATTATTGATCACATAACCAACTTGTCGATCCCCTGTTCCAACTTTCGACATTGCCATTCCAAGAAGGAGAGCTATTGATGGGAATTTGTCAAGTGATGCCAGAACCTCATGGATGTGGAACATATTGAAATTCGGTAGATGACCATTCATTCCGAATGCGTATATTAAGCCTGCCGCCGTTGGAGGACTAATCTAAACAAAAAAAATTGTGTGAGAATTCACTAGACAACACGGTTTCATTGGCTAACAGGATTCATTATATTGATTATTCACATATTTCATGATGGACGTGTTCATCTCAAATAATAAGCCTAACCCTTTACAGTCTCTCGTTTTCTATGACAAATTCCCCTATATAACGTCAGAAACCTCCAATTTTCTAGATAAAACCACAAATCACATTATTTAGTACGCTTTTTTTTGAATGATCGACTGAAAATCTTCACAACTTAAGTACTTTTTCAGACCGACAGTCATTTAACCTCTGTATTAATAATCAACACCTTCTTGGATTTTTAAGCTAACACGAGGATGATAAAGATATTGATCTATCGGCTCTGATGAACCTAGTCGAATAAACATCTTCGTCAACCTCGTGTTGGCTTATCAATTTATGTCCTTTGAAACCTAAAGAGTGCAAATCTATCCACTTTATGTTCATCAGTCTGGAGAGAGTTAGCGTTAATCAAAAAAAAGGAAAGACGAGCGCTTTTTTAAGGATATGGACATGTCAGAATATAAGCAACAATCAGAAAGTAAAACTTGTCCTCAAAGCCTCATGTCTACTCAACATGTCCTCAGCGCCAGTTCTACGCAAATTATTCTAAACAAGATAAAAACGAACTACCAGTTCCCTTACTTTGTCATTAGTATGGCATAATGTAAGCCATTCATGATCAACACGTGCCACGTCTGCTCCAACAATGGAAAGACCAGCAGAGACACCATTGTAAAACTCGCCCCACTCTCGCAGATGCTTCAAATGCTGTAAATCAATAATTGGACATTTCAAGTGTGTTCTACTAAAGCATGCAATAATAGGAATAATTCGTGTTCATAGATTGCAGTGGTTAAAGATGCCGTGAAATCCAAGTACGACTTCTAGTGGTTCGATGTTGCCCCCAAACCAACAAAGCTCCCTATTTCTCGGAATCGACACGTTGGTATAAAACTTGGCCGAGAAAGGCTTCCAAAAAACCGGCAATTACTAACTCTACAGTAGGAAATACCGCCTTTAAAAAAATCCTTGTCGCAATGTTGCAAACCTCACTATTTCCAGAAGTGTCGACACTTGCCTGTAGTGCCAACCCAGAAACGCATTAACAGGGGTTCCCCAAAACTAGGTAAAACTTTCCAAGCCAACAAAGTCCGAATCGAATAAAAACTGTTTGGGGGGATAGAAAGATTACTGCATATGAGTCATTCGTGAACTGAATACCAAACAAGTAACAGAAAAATATTTCATTTAGAGTAACGACTATGATGTTTTTATAACAAAGGGATAGAATAAGTGAACCAAATGCTTGAAAAATACACCTCAGTTCCCATAATCGACTTTCTATTAACCTCAGAATTGGAATACGCCCTTAGGGCAGGGACGGTGATTGCATGAGTTCAGGTACGATATACGTGATCTCTTGTAATAACTACGAAGATGAATATATTGGCGAAACGGGCAGACCTTTATATACCCGCATAAAAGAACATCTAGATGGTAAACGAAAAGCAAGATAAAGTACCCCAATAGAAATGCATAGGATATAAAAGCATAGCGGAGAACGATTTTGATATAAAAAAATCGCTATGCCAGCACAAGATCCCAAAACACCAACGCGCAAACTTCTCGAGGCTTTTTTGATAAGTGCCAAGAACTCCATAACGAATAGCAGGGAAGAATGCCCCGAGATAACACGTGATCTATCCCCGTACCATCGAAGTGATTTTGGATATGGGGCGGTGCATTCACTAACCATATGCGACTATAATCAGCTGTTCTAATTTTCCTCATTGGAAGTCACGAAAAAAGCGGTGTTTTTCGAGAAGCTGCTGACCATGTAATTGCCATAGAGTTTTTCGTCTTTTTCTAAGTGTTATTTAAGCGTTTGGCCTAGTAAATTGTATATCAGTAAACCCTTCCAGGCTCCGAAGGCGATACTGCCGAAACGTCAGCCACTGTTGTATTGTGTTGGGTTTTTCTATGGAAGTAAATGTGTCCTGTATAACAAACTTTCGATTGTTGAACAAAAATATACCTCAGTTAGTGTAAGATCATAAGTGAGATTGGATGGATAAATTCTCGCTGATAAACATAGGTCTGGCACAGTTAAGGCTTCCGCCGGATTAGGTAGAACAGTGCTGAAAAAAAACAGCAAGTTGTAGTAGGAAAAGATAGAACACTTTGAAACATATACTGTCTTCCAAACCTCCTCTACAATAACAGAATTCATTTTAGGCACATATGGAATGGACAATATTATCGCAAATTTGTATCTGGTACGCAGATGAGCTAACCGAAAAGTAAAGAACGCTCTTCCAAATGCTTGAGAGAGATAGCGAGTCCATGTTGCCAAAAGGAACTGCTCCTGAGCTTCACGAATTTCACCGTCTGTTCCAGCATCCCTAGAACTGTTTCGAACTACCATGAAAATAAATCTAGATAAAAACTGTTAGTGAATCCATCTTCACATTTTCGCTTTTAGTAAGTACAACCACTTATTGGAACGAAGTTTTAAAAAATTTAGAAGACATGAACTATTCAGACACACATCTCCGTCAAAAACAACGACATAAATAGCTCACAAATGTTGGGTGGCTATGAGCACAGGTTTCGTACTGTCCAGCATTGCTCTTACATTGTCTCGACGCACATCCCTTGGCCAACGAATTCGGGCGATTTGGGCCATTTCATCAGGCTGTGGGAAGCTCCTAAAGTTGCTTTCATTGTGAAAAACGATCGTAGTTCCACCACAGTGGACATTATTGCCGATGGAAATTTGAAAACGTTGGAAATTTCTTCAACTTGAAAATCGAGAGCAGTACGCGACAACCAAAACTCACGAAACAGTCTGTGGTCTTTTGAACTGAAAAAGCTCAGTTGATGTGTGTTGCCCAACGATGATACTACCAAGCAAAAGACCAATTGATGACGGCAACTGCTCAATGGTCCACCGCGTGAAACCAAACTCAGATATGAGGGCAACGCTTCTGTTAAAATATGTAGCGATAATTGGATAATAGAGAATGGTAGTCTTTCTTATATAAGATTACAAATACTCCCTACAAGATTCCAGAAGGGGAAAGAAAATGGATATGGAAGTTAGCGATCTCGCGGATATTTAGCTGCGTAAAATTCGAGAAAAATAGAATTAGAATGAAAATTATTGAAATGATGAGACTAATAACCATAATGATGTTGAGATATTTGCAAAACTCTGGACTACAGGTTCAGGAACAAAACTAGCTGAGAGACAGGCGAAACGAAGGAATCGCATAGTGTGGTGGTGAACAAGTTAGCCCACTAGGAAGGCACTAGCGCGTTTGTTCCCCACAGCAGACACCTATGGTCCGGAGTTTTGCAGATATCTCATCATCATTATGGTTGTATTTCACATAACATCCTACGGGAAAATATTGTAGTTGGTAGCATATAAAAGGCTAACAATGAGATTAATAGCTGCTACACACTTAATGACGTTTAAACTGCACTATTTAACAAGAAAACAGTTACAAATAGTGAGAAACGAAAATCTTGAGGACGAACTTTTGCGCCGGAGTTCTTGTTCTGTTGAACATGATCCCAGCCACTTTATCTACTTGGCCAGCATCTAATCGTAAACGTCGTTCCCAGTTTCTTCCTAATAACCGGTGCACATCAATCATGAGAGCCATTCTGCCAGTTCCGAGACCAACACTAAGTACTACAAAGGAAGGAGATTGAAGTTCTTAAAACTGCTCCATATTATGCTATACTTGCGATTTATTTATTACTTTGTTGAGGACTTAATGTGGACTTGACATGAAGACAGAGATACGGGGTTACTTATATATAAATGATGTACTCTCCGTCAAACGATTACGCTGACTTGACCCGGATTTGTAAGATTATGCGTTCGTTATGGATTAGAACATTATGGGAATCTAAATCTAAAAATCTCTACCTTTTCTTTACAACAGTAGAATAGTTAACCACAGGCAACATCCTTAATAGGACACTTGGACGTCCCGTCTATACTTGGATACTACCTACCTACTTAGTACTATACTTATTGCTCGATACCACTTACTACTACTACTTACATGGACACTTGGACGGCCTAGGCAACACGTTAAGCGTAATTCAACTCACCAGTAAGTAATCTTGCTACTTTACTGCTACTACCTGTCAGCGAATGTGTGAGGTGTGGCTGCAAAATCTCGGCCACTGTTCTCCACAGTGAAAATGGATAATCCACCGAGAAGTTGCGTGTTGGATGACCGATTGGTGACGGCAGAACATCTATTTCTGAATGAAATACCTTCCAATATTAAATAAAGTATATCTCTTGGAAACCACTTAGATTTGTTGAGAATAGCTCAAAGATGAATAATCTGATAATCTAAAATCGAATTTGAGAACCGATTGAAATTTCACCTAAACCATCGACGCGTTGAACATGGTAAACACAATCTGCACAATCCGGAAATTCAGTGCTGTATTGCGAACAGTATGACGTTAAACCGAAAACGCTGAAAGGATATACTGAGGCAATAGAACTACAACTGATGAAGAGAGTAGATTCCGCTGACGGGTAACTGGTGATGGCACTGGTAGATAGAAAAACTAGCTCAGGGACTGGCGAAACGTAGGACTCCCATGGTGTAGTGGTGAGCGCGCTACTCCCCGGAAAGGACAATAGCGCGTTCGTTCCCAACCGTAGACACTTGGGGTCCGGAGTTTTGCAAATATCTCAGCATCACTGAGGTTGAACTTAACATAATACCCAGCTGTGAGAAACTGTGCTAGGCACCAAATAAAAAGTAATTATTGTGATAAGAAAAAAATGTTTTAGCGTTATAAACGTGCCTTGCTGCCGCATGGAGATAATAAACTACTTCTGACTTAACATGGAACAAGCCGCAGTCCAAGGACCATTCTTCAAATACACCATGGATAGCACCAATAACTGCATATGCTTGTGCATACAAAACTGCAGCTGAATCAATCGTGACAGCGACATCTGCGACGGAATTTTCAGGCTTTATTTTCTTCTTTGCCCGTTTCTGCAGAATTCCTTCTCCAAAGCTGAGCAGGCGGTTCCAGTTCTGAAAGCTAAAAAGTGAATCCACACTACATAAGGATCCGCAATTGCAACAGTACCAGGAAAGTACAACACCCTCACCAACCGCTTACAAGTTATAAAAAATATTTGACATTTCTACGTATTTAGCTTTCTTAAAAGTACTGTATTGTCATGAAACATGTCGCCGGTCTTCTCATTCGTCAATCTCGTAGACGAAATGCTACAAATCGTACATAATAGTGCAACGACAACATGCAAAAACCTTTTATAGGCGACTGAAATTGAAACGTATAGGTTTTTGTGAATGTAAGAAAAACTCTGAAACTTTCATGTAAGTATAACCTTTCGAAGCTCTAAAAAGAAAAAGAGTGCTCAGTGGAAATGCTACTGATTTTGCGGATTTATAACGATTTATGAGGAAAACGGGAGCAATACTAAGGTTACTAGGAAAGTGATCATGCCCGTACAACTAGTGAAATTGGGCCATTCTAGTATCAAGTATCAAGTATCACTACGGAAAGTACGGTCGTCAAACCAAATATGATCAAATCTAACTCCCGCAAAATCTACAGATGACACAGGTGTTGTATGTTGCATTCGAACTGCTTTCAGGTGAAGCGAAAATCAATGTGAACGTTTGCGCGAACTATCGTCAACATAATAGCGATCGAAATGTGTTTAGCTCTGTCTTTTTCATGAGAGTATTCAACCATAGGCGGTCTCAACACCTCGCTGGCAGCAGAACGGTCGCCGGTTGGAAACGATTCAAAAGACCGTATGAACCGGGAAAAAACCCCATCCATTTTCTACTTTTTTCCAAGAACCTAGAATTATCTCCAGGAGCAAACATTCGCAATCCTTCGACCCAAATTGGCACGTAAACTGTTTGACTCGGCGCCACTCCAGTACTAGGTTAAAAACATTTAATTTGTGGAAGGCTTGATTCAAGTGATCGGTCAATTCTCTGATAAAATCTTAAATCTAAAGCTTTACTGAAATGCATTCTAAATGAAAAAAAAGATGAAAACCCGCATTCAATTTTCTAGCAGCCTAATATACAATTCCTTTATCTAAGCATACCTTCTCGGCTGAAGCTTTTGGGCGCCTTTGTTTGGCGTCAACTTCACTATCGTCACTTTTGTGTTGGATCTGAAACAAAGTGGCAATCTTGTAACAGTTCCCAGGACCGACTTTCTACAGACATCGGTAGTGGAATATGAATGCGTCGTTTTCTTGTTCAGCAATCGCCAGGTTGTTAAACAGCATACATTTAGTTCCACAGAAAAACAAGGCGATACTGCCGAAACGTCAGCTACTGTTGTATTGTACTGTGTTTTTCCATGAAAGTAAATGTACGCTGTTTAACAATCTCGCGATTGCTGAACAAGAAAAACGACGCAAAGTGGGAATTTTGCACAGAAACAGATCATCGATCATAAATGTACAATGCTCGTGATTTCACCAATGCACAGTTCTATACGGTTTGCGAGAACACTTACACACCTTTCGCCATGGTAGTTTGTCATGGTGGCCAATTGATACTCCACATTGCTTAAGCAGAAAACGTAGCACAGAATGCAACTGCCGCTCCGATACAGCGGTATCGAGATCATTTCCACAATTACGGCTACGCACCCTCCAATCTAACATCAGATGCATGGCTTTTTCCCGTGGTAGTACATCTACCACTGCTGTGAGGACGTCACGAGCTGTAAACTAAGCATATTCTTTCTTACTGAACACTTCAGTACTAGTGCTGCACAATCACACCAAAAACTGAGTTAGGTACAGCGAACTGTTTTGAATTAAAGAACATACAAAGAAATATCCTTCCAGCGATTTACCGCTTCATAGTGGCTGGGAGGTGTTCCGAGGTGTCGGGCTGTGGTCTACAGCGGGGGATTCATTCCCTAGCAGAGTCCCCTAAGCTGAGAAGGAATCCGGCATTTCCATCATGAAACCTAACTAAGATTAAATCAATACCAGGACCCACCACCGTCCTGCTGTCAAAGTCGCATGGTGGCAAATATTCCTCTGATCCACAAGGGCTGCGACAGCCTGTAGTGGTGAAGACCTAGGGCAGACTTTGGCCAGGCTGATCTCGCAATTCCAGGGAAATACAATGGCTTAACCAGCAAATCTCCGAAAAATGGAGATTATGCTGGGGCCGACAAAACCAGTGAGGATGGGCCGTCCAAGTATCCAAGTATGAAGAAATACTTTCAATAAACCATCCACAATATACCAAGTTAGCTTGTAGTAAAAAATCAAAAACACTTACCTAATGAATTGTCAAATAGTGGCGGAACTTTAATCTTAGTAAGTTGGCTTCCGTACTGTACGACAAATGATAAGCTGTCAGCTGAGATCAGCGACATTGATGGAGATATGGTGAACTGGAAATTTCATGAAAATTACCGATTCTACACGTTACCCTAACATTACAGAGATGAGTTAAGCACTCCTTTAATGAATGGCCCTAGTAAAAACATAAATAGAGGCGCTTAATCATATCTTACTCTGGGAATAACTGCAACGGCGCACTTTATCTGTCCGGAGTACAGCCCGATCGAATTATCCATCTCCAATACAACTGTTAGGTCGCCATTCTAAAGAGCAAGAGATGATAGCACATGGTAATTGCGAACTAGGGACACCCAAAAAAAAAGCAACGACTTCTCTAGCAGAAAAACTATGACAATTTAGGTGAATTCTGCAATTAAATTAGCAACATACTCTGATCCCAACAGCTTCGCGGCATGGGACAAAACCTAATGTTCCCGACGTTGTGATGTTCCCAACGGTGCGTACGACTCTAATAGATCGTAACTGACCGACATCTCCAAGAAAAAAATTCAGAAAATCTTGCGAGAGCACGTTGTGCGAAAGAAACATCTGTAAGAAGGAAACAATGTGGTTAAAACACGTGCATTAATTCATGTCCGGTGGTACATTACTTCATTGAATTGAAATAGTAACTGTAAAGACAACTAAAAAAGTAACTAAAAAATACCTTGCTAGCGATTTCCCCGCTGGCATCTCTTTTTGATGGCTCTGCCCAAATATGATCAAGGCACAATTCGGCTAACAAAAGGTCAAAATCGGGTTGGCGCTGAAGTTCGCGACTGAATACCTGCATCCTAAAATACCGTTCGAGATACAACAGAAGACTTAAAAATACTGTGAAGTCCTACATTAAGACATTCATTGTGTACGGATCAAAACGTTCAGAATGCAATAAAGTATAATCGCACTTTCCTCTTAAGGCATTAGGAAAACTTCTCGCCGATATGTCATATTGGAATCAACAACTTGGTTACTTGGATATCTAGAACGTCCGTCTCCACTGATTGTGTGGGTCCCAGCATAACTCCCATTTTTTAGTTCTGCTGATTTAGCCACCGTGGTTCCCTGGAATCCCGAGGTCAGCCTGGACAAAGTCTGCCCTAGGTCGTCACCACCACAGGCAACCGCTTGTAAACCAGAGGGAGATTTGCCACCGTGCGACTAGTTTGATACCAGGATGGTGGTGGATCCTGGTATTGGATCACTCTTAGTTGAGCTTCCTCATGGAAACGCCGGACTCCTTCTCAGCATGGGAGACCCCGCTGGGGAGTGGGGATCAATCGCCAGCTGTATATCTCACCGCGAGCCGATGCTCGGGAACACCTCCCAGCCAACGATGTGGCAGTAAAACGCTGGTAGGTGAATCAACAATATTTTACGTAACTCAGTCCTTCTTAGTTCATCGTTTCACCATGAAAAGTCCGTTTTCCCTAATTTCAAACTGCGACCTGCTAAATCGAGTGGTCCCCTTCTGACAATATCCAAACTGAGGTGTATAGTATTTTCATCCGAAAACCCAACCAACACTAAAAGCACTATAGCAGAAGCAGCAGAGTAGCAAGGGTTACTTCTTCATCAAAACGGCAAAATAAATGATTCTACACTAAAGTGATATGTTAGCCAAATGCATCTGGTACTAGCGAACATACTTTGGTGTAATTGTTTGATGGACCGGATCACATAATTGTGAAGTTGTAGTGTTTGCCGCTTCAGAGTGTTGGCCGAGGGACCTAAATATGTAACGAAATATGGTTTACGTTTTTTTATGTGACAATTGTCCACGACATAAGCAACTCATGAGTAATGGTAACGTTTCATACAACCATAACGATGCTGATATTTGCAAAATTCCGGACCGCAGGTGTCTGCAGTGGGAAACGAACGCGCTGTTACCTTTTTAAGGGGGCTAACGCGTTCATTACCACATCATGCGGGTCCTTCGTTTCGCCTGTCTTGCAGCTAGGCAAAATGGTAATGTTTGTAACCGATATTAACCACCTAAGTCAGAAATTACTTAGTTTTCAACTGTTACAGAACCGAGTACTTTTGGCAATAACCGTCTGCTCCTCTATTAGTAATCGTAGCTAGTCCTTGTTTTACACTACTTTTTAAACTCTGGTTAGTTAGTGCTTTAGTAGGAACAAACAACAAATACTTCGCCGAATAAACGTTGCTTCTGTACGGCCTATGAAAGGAAATAAGATTTTCAACTACATTCCAAATATGATCTCAGGAAAATAGAAACGGTTCCCATCATACCTAAAAATTAATGACAACCAAATCCCACGCTTCATCAATGTTCCATGCAAAAAAGCTATTTTCAGGACTAATGAGAAAAAAGTGGTTCTTTAAACCTAATTGTTTCACTACCTACATAGGAGAAAAGATCGAGAGCGCCGGACTATCAGTCGGTGGCGCATGGGGTGGATGCGGGAAGGAGCGAGTTCTTGCCATACGAGCTGTCATTGAACGCGTATGAACTGAGCGAATTAGCGGCCCACTTCCGACTGTACCTGAGCCAGTATGAATTCGTCCCGTATTTATAGAAGCACCAGAACCTGTAAACAAAAACAAGGACGCATGAATTCCCTTCATGATACGAAAAAAAAACTCATACTTATGTCCTATATATCATCTGAGAAATCAGGAAAGTTCTAAATGTCTTTGTCTCATCCATTTGAACCAACGATGGAATACTGAATAGCAAGACACCGAATTTTTTTGCAATCATAGCACGAATTGCTCTCAAGAAGAAGAAATATAAAGAAATAAAACACAATTCATAAGCTCAAAACGTTTGAAAGTGGGTCTAAAACGCTTCTTCAAAACAGCTTCAAGTAGTAATGGAGAGCAATAGTATTGGATATAACCTAAAAACAGCCGGAAGATTGTTGTTGGGATTCACTGACCCACTAATACAAGTGCTGGAAGTCTATCGACACACAGAGTCAAGAACAGAGTTCTACGCACGCCTTTTCGTTTGCATATCACTCGTAGCACAACGCAACACTGCTGCTGGAGAAAAGTTTCATCAGACTTTCCCCATTAAAAAAAAACTGGAGAGGACAGCATGCATGGGCAACAGCTAATCACTAAAGAGCTAGAAACTACAAATTGTAAGCGAGTTATTGGTCATCCGTATAAAAACATATTTTCGAAAGGGCATTATACCTGGGCTAGGGAAATTGTGCAGTTCTCATGATTAAAGACACCAAGGGTTCACTACTGCGGATATCCAGAACTACCCTTCTTTTTGGAAGCGCTAGACAACGTTGAAGGAGAACTCATGCTCTCGACCGCTGGCAGTGTTCCATCAACATCTAGTAACCAAAAAAATTTAACCTGTCTAGCATAACAACTGCTCTCCATTCAATCTCCACTTTACAACTTTCATTTGACTGGACCACATCCTTCAAAGCTATTACTCGGTTCATTTCAGAGGATAATGATAATGGATAGGATAAAACAGGATAGGCTTCAAGGAAATTTAATCCAAATTCGTCTGCTTCCCACTTTGAATAGTTGACATTTTATAGGATCAACTCCCAACAGGAACAATGTCTGGAAAATATCATAGCTATACAGTAGGAAAACACTAATAGAATAACAGTTCTATAAGAACCATCGTATGATCCATTTCATGACCGATAATGAAAACAGACTTAACAGAAGAACAATCGGCGCTTCATTAGCGTTGATTGGCAAAGGTGTGGGCTGCACAGTATATATCAGCTTAGCACGCTTGGAGGATCCGTGATGGGATTTCTTTAAACATCCACATCAATCCCGTTCCAGCAACGCTGATCAACTGAGCCGCGAACACCACATAACACACCTCACCTTAGTAACTATTACAAGTAGGCTGTCAAATAGGCTTAATAGCAATGTGCTCAGCAATTAAAAGGCTTAACAGCAATGAAACTTTTCATAAACAGATCCCTTCTAATCACTCTGTACCTACAGTTAATAGACCAGACTGCGCTGCACGCTAAAATGACAATATTTGGCTGGTGTGAACAAATGAATTAAGTACCCATCAACTGTAGGTAAACTACAGTACAACTGAATTTCAACTTCCAGTTTCTGAAGAAGCCATCAACTACCTATTTCTAGGAAGTACAATTTACATTCAAAAATCTAATTTAAAGAAGTAGAATTGGAGAAAATCGAAAGAGATATTTCATGCAATTCAAAATAATTTCGAGCACTGGCCAAGGAGGCAGATCTAAAGAAAACCAACAAAACACTCAACTTCACTTAAATAATTAAATTTGCCAGTCATGTGAAAAGCTGAATTTAGGATTTTGACTTGAAATTTCATGATTTAATTTCCCTAATCTCCTTACTAAGTGCTGACGAACGGACAGAGGTATAACCCAGTGGCTAGGTATCTACTGTAGGTGCCATAAAGACAACTCTACCACCAATTATTAATTATAACCAACCAATTCGTAATCGCATTCACTTATAAATAAGATGAGATAGTCTCACAATGTGACAGCACACCTAAACCAGATTGACCAGCATCGAATTTTCCAGTCATTAAAAAAATGGCAGAAAGTATGATCTGTATAGGTATTCATTTAGAAATCTAATAAGCGCCAGCAAGGCTTAAGTCATTTTGCCGCAAACCATTCGTCGGATGAGTGGGGGATCGCCGAGTTAACTCTGGTTATCATTTCACGAGCAACCGGAGGCGAATCTCCAAATGAAGGCTTGCGTGGAACAGGAGTCGCAAATCAGTCAGTCCAACACACCAATTGAAATTACGTTCTACTAGAACGCCCAAACAAGTAGAAGCAGCTCATTCGCAATGTTTGAAGGTGAAAAGATAACTCAGTCCTACCTCGGTCATTTTCTGAAAACGTTGCAGTTCTATCACAAACACAGATCGCTTGCAAATTAGCTAGTGAGTTCTACAGTTTACCTTGTAAACGCTGAGCACTGATTGGGGTACTCTCTAGATGGAAGAGTGGCGTTCCTTGTGTCGAGCTCACCTCCGCACGACGTTTTTCCAACAGTTCTATAGCCGATCGAACTTCATATTCCGAAGTGATACGTATTCGTAGTAAACAATGCATCTGAAGGAACCGTAGAGTGCAAAAATTTTTTAAAAAGCATGGGATTCTTAACCCAATAAATACATGAGCACTTATACAACAAATGGTTAATTTTTAGGATAACTATTATAGTGATAAACCTCATTTGAATGATCGAAGACCAACAGACAATCTTCCTCCGCTCCAACAATCGAATACCTGTACTTTTCCCAACAGAATAACCATTCTGTTAAAGAATCTGTAACATAGTTTCTAAAGCTGATCGCTCAGATCACAATACACTACTTACGAGCACATAGATGTACACATACATGGATATATGCATATGTATATACGTATATACACACACGTATACTTACATATGTATATATACATATATATACGCGTATATATACAATATATGGATACATATGTATACATATACAAGAATACATGTGCATACACACATGAATGCGTACATACGAGCATATACACATGCATAGATTATATGTATATACTTATAAGCTGCAATCCCATCAATCATCGAGTAACATAAGTGGATACCAGAAAGATCTCTAGTCGCCTAGCCTGTTGGTCCAGAGAACGGTGTAAGTGGAGATAGATGAGCTCCACATCCATTCAAGGAATGCAAGACGAGCTGCTTATGTGTAATATTTTGCCAAAGAACTTGAAAGCTACCCAAGGTCCTCTGGGAAACTATGTCGTGGGATAGGGACGAGGACCTATGCCCACCAGTAGTAACTCGATGACTCACAGAGTGCGAAGTGATATAGGTAGTCTACGAGGAAATCACGTCAAATTACCTCTTGGCTTGAATATCACAGCCAGTAACTCATTCAACGGATGCGAAAGAGAATATAATGCTACTAGTTCTTGACTTGCGGAGGTGTCCCGTGAAGATATGTCACGCTCAACGAGAAGGCCAAACTTCGTAACATGGACAGCACGAATCTTTAAAGATCGAAGTTCAATCAGGTGAAATATGTCTGGATTGAAAGTATTTTAAAGAGGTACGCATATCTCAACTGCTTAATCTTACAAAGCCAACATATGGTTGGTCTTCCGATAATTTTTTTCCTATGAAAAAGGTATACTCACATCAAACTGTAGTCGGTATCCGAGCGGATGAGAGTCATTAACAGCGATGAACATCAAATCACGTGTGCCGACCAAACAGAAGAATTCCTGCGTACAAGCAGTTTCTATTTCGCTCTTCGACGGTGGAAATACGACCCACAGCAACTAAACAAGAATCAAGAATTTGCAAGACCACCAACATGTGGAATGATCAACGCAATTTTATGTATGGAGGAGGAATTGCTCTACTTCGTAAATATGTAACTAAAAGGATTTTTTTAAGTTTCTACTTCACATAAAGCCCTTTCACTATGAACTCCCTCTGAATATTTTGAACATTTAAGCTGGGTCAAAGGACATTGCTAAAATTGCTAGGTGTGAAATAACAAAATATGAACAGCTAGGTGTAAAAAGGATAAAAAGGATAAAGCTCTCAGCGCTGATCAATCGCTGGGGGATGTGCCATGCAGTCGACTTCATTAACCATCGTTAGAGTTGATTGAATTCCTCTTTTGGTGTACAGATGACTCGCGGTGGCTACCGGGGAATCGAATCAGCACTGCCATCCTCCCAGCGAAGTCTGGTACTAATCTGTCGACCTCTGAGGTACAGAAGGCCTGGTGAGCCTTAGGCGCGGTGATCGATCCCATGTGCTCCACCACTGCGCTACATGCGCCCAACAGCTAAGTAGGATAAGAAATATGTTAAGGCAACAGTACGCTGCTTTCAAGTTTAGCAAGTGAACGCTTAAATTCCACTGCTAAGAACTGGGTACAAAAGCGGTTCCCGACCATTCAAACCATTAAACTATTGACCACGATTCATAGATATCTATTATAGTTTTAACCTTGTGATGGAGCATTACTTAAGCAAAACTGTTCCTGTGTCTCACAAACAGATAGAAAAGTCAATAACACTCAAGGAAAAAAACTCATTTATAGTTAAAGTAATAGATGAAAAAAGTGCGACAGTTCAAAACGTCGTTCTCTCATATAGTTATAACCAGTAAATATTGTAGAGGGAGGATTTTAAAGTCATTATTTGCTAAGTAGTCAAAACCATTTACGAATGCATTCAACGAACATATTTCATAATATTCAGGTCATCAAACATAGAAGTTATTGGAAACAGAAGGTCTCTTAACAGTGTTTTATATAAAGAATGGCTGCTTTAGAAAACCCCTTGCAATTGGAGTAAACATTCTCCTTAAGACAATTTGAGAGCTCTCGTAGTCGCATATTCAAAATCTCGGGAACCAAAGACCGAAAATAAACACCGAATACCTAACGGAACAAAGTTAAACCAGTAAATTTCAAAGCTTAGCACAGCTGAACAGACGTACCTGTCTAATACTAAAGGGAACGCTATGTCGTAGCAGCAATCTACCAGTTCCTAATGAAAGCGTTACTTCACCATCGACTGCTAGTGCATACACAGGCGGACCACCGACGCAGTTTTGTTGGCAGAAAAGTAACTGAAACGAGTCCTGAAGTATTGTAAGGCAGGCAGTATGGATGAATAAGTGGATTAACGAAAATGGTCTCTCAAACCAGTGTTTCCTTAGTTACAAGATCCCATACTCGACACGATGAAGACCAAGGTTACCTTCATCCTACAAAAAGTGAGAGTGAAGCAAATATTGTACCTGCCACCTATTCACCTGTAGTTCTGTTAATAATAAAACAACTTGATCGGGTACTAGCCTTGATTCTGGAGTTGCTCGAAAGATGTGAGTTCACATTTACCGCCCGAGCCTCATCACTCATACTGCTTTTGGAGAAAGCTTACAATCCACATCAAACACAAGCACGCCCATATACATGAATATGTGTATAAGATAAAAGATAAAGCATCCGGCGTTCATCAATCCCTGAGGGATGAGCCATGTATTCGATTTCATTGAGCATCGCTAGAGGTTACTCAATAGATATCTGGCCCATGCATGGAAAAAGCGGTAGCCTATCGATGTATCAGTTCAGTGCTGCTGTCCTCCCAGACAAGCCTAGTACCTATTTGCCAACCCCGACGGAATGGATGGGTTAGTGGGCCCTGAGAGAGCGATCGAACCACAGACCACGTGTGTATCGCAGGGCAAATCTAACCGTTGAACTAAACACGCCCTATGCGAATACGTGTAGATGGAAGCACAAAGCGCTGATTGTAAGTCTAATCCATTGCCTCATTCCCAAGCATATGGAAAAAATGTACGGTTGTTCCTTATCTACGATTAATCCTACTTTTAAAAACTAGAGATTCCAACAAGAGTAATATTTGATGACGAGGGGCAATGAACGATTGTTAACTAAGTCCCAACAAAACAGCCTATCTTTTTTTGCACAACAGTTCTCATTTGCTGTATAAGATATAGCATAACAAATTGTGGTTAACTTTCTATGAAATCCCTTTAGCTCCAAATCCTTAGTTGTTCTGTGTTAAATTCCCAGTCCTGCAGACCACGATGATCTAAGCTATTCCGGCAAGTTGCACAATAGCATGAATCACTGTAGCCCTAGGACCCACTACCGCACTGGAAAATCCTTGTCACTAGGTGTCGAGTCAAATCATCAAGACATCAACCAAGCTGTAAAGGGAGGACTGTCAACGGTTTGGACCCGGAGATAGCTTGCACAGCTATCTTGCTAATCTAAGGAGTACCTGAAGCTGAATCCAAACTGACCAGACGAATTTATGTATACATGAAAGTTGCAAGATATGGAATCCGCGATATTATACAATACAACAATCTTTTTACAATCTTTATTAACGATGCTTTTATCCCATTACTAAAAAACATTCTTCCACGGATCTCCCTCACATGAGGGGATCTACAGCCGGTTCGTCGCGAGGATAGGTGGCGCGTCCTCAGGTGGCGGATAGGAGGCTAATCGCGGACCAAGAGCGACCTTTGCTTCGCTGAGACGCAGATGCACCCAGGGTATGGACTATCTGTTTCTGCTGCGCCGATTTGGCACATACTTTCTGTATTTAAGAGGCGTATTCATGCACGCGTGCGTGAGTGCGTTCAAGTTTATGCGGATTGTATTCTACGAGTCAATCAAGTGACAGGGAAATATATGGGAGGCGGTTAAAAGTCGCTTCCAACAAATAAGCTCCATGTCCACTCTGGGAAAGCCTGGCAAGCCACCCGTGAGTATACACAGCCCCCCACGTTCAGGGCGCAGCAAGCTAAACGTGGGTATCAAAAAAGCTAAAAAACAGTGAAAGAAACGGGCTTCATTCCTCTGACCCCGAAAGAGGCCCCAATTCGGCAGCGTTGGGTAGCACGAATATGGAGAGGCTGCTAAAATCTCGGAGACAATGGAAGCTCCCTGGATCACGAAGAACTAAGGTAACGAATAATGACTAACGAAGACAATCTGTACCCACAATGCAAGAACACTTACATCCGAGTCCTCCACTGAAGATAATGCAAGTGGGAAAGATAAGGTACGACGTTATCGGCCTGGCCGACACGAGATGCCACCCATTCAACGCCGTCTATGACACCGGAGAAGAACTGTTACTCGGAACATGGGACAGTACAAAAGTCGGCGGCGTCGACGCTCTCGTCAACACGAGTTTGTCCATGAACATCGATTCATTCGAACAACTAACAACCCGAATCGGACGTTTACTATTAAAAAGATGTGGATCAACACCCGCTTTGACAATCTTCCTCGTTTACGCGCCGATATGAAGCTATGACGAAAAAGAAGTCGAAGCGTTCTATGTGGACTTGGAGAAGTTCAAAGAAGAAGACCATACATTCTACAAGGTCATCATTGGAGATTTCAACGCATACAGTGGACCAAGAAGAACGTCCGAAGAACGTCACATTGGGACCCACGGATTAGAATGGAACGAACAGGGTGGCCGCTCTTTGACTTTATCACAACGACCGAAAGCATCCATTGTAACTCGCAATTCCACAAGCCCCACCCTCAACGCTGGACGGGGGAGTCTCCCAATGGAGCGTACCATAACGAAACAGACCAAGTCATAGTAAACCGAAGGCTTCGTCTAACCGATGTCGCTGTCGTCTCAAAATTCTATATCAGATCAGACCACCGCCTACATCGTGCAAGATTCCATTTCTCGCAGAAAGGAGAAAAAAGCCGCTAGATTCAAAAACGAAGCCTCAAAACCACCATGAACAGCAACTTACTCAATTCTTCAATCGGATGTTGGAATGATGCCGTTGTCGATAACATTAACGAAGAATACCATCGGCTCATTCAATATCTTCACGTTAGCGCTATGAACGCTGAGAGTTCGAAAGTCACCAAGAGATGTCTGTCTCCAGAAACACTCGAGCTGATACGCCAGCGTGGAATCGCACGAGCTGCAGTCAACCGAGTACTAACGTTCTAACATGCAAAACAATGCAGATAGATGATAAAAAAAGATCTCAAAGAGAAAAAAGCAGCAGTGATGGTCGAAGCTGCAGAGGCTGAGAAAAGCATTCGCAAAGCACACCGAAGCTTCGTCAATTAGAAGACCAAGACGATTCCACTCCGACGCCCAGAAGGAACGATTACAGCGTCCAGAAAGGCAATAGAGAAAACCATTTACAAATACTACTCAGATCTCTTCGATAGCCACGTCCACCTTCCGTCATATGAAATAAGGGATGGATATGTTGTGCCACTGGTTCTCCCTTCTGAAATCCGACATGACATTTCGTCAGTTAAAAATCGAACGGCACCAGATCCGGACACGATAAGATCAGAACACCTGAGGAATCTTCCGCCAGTCCTCGTAAACACACTGACTCGGCTCTTCACACGTTGCCTGTCTGAATGCAAGGTCACTACTCAGTGGAAGACCAGCAAGACCGTGTTATTGTTCAAGAAGGGTGACCTCCACGATATCAGCAACTACCGCCATGTCTGCTTGCTGTTTGTCGTCTACAAACTTTTCACTCGAGTCATCCTAAACAGGATTGGTAGAACGCTGGACAAAGGACAGCCATGTGAGCAAGCAGGGTTTCGAAAAGGATTTAGTACGATGGACCATATCCACACGATAACAATACTCATTGAAGTATCGCGAGAGTACAAAAGACATCTCTGTCTCACTTTCATCGATTTAAAGAAGGCCTTTGACTCAATTGAGATAGAAGCAGTCATGGAAGCTCTTAATAATCAGGGAGTCCCTTGTCAATACATAAACATTCTTCGTGAGCTGTGCAAAAATTTCACAATCAAGATATCACCATTCTACAACGAGATTAACATTGACGTCAAATGAAGGGTTGTGAAGGCGATCGCACCTCGCCAAAATTATTTACCACCACCCTCAAGAACGTCATGCGAACTTTTGGGTGGGACAATATGGGAGTGAAAAACGACGGTCGGCAATTACAACACCTTCGCTTTGCTGGTGACATCGCCCTTATAACACAACAATAACAACAATATAACAAGTAGCTAAGCGGAACGAATGCTTGCCGACTTTGATAAAGCTTGTGGAAAGATCGGTCTCCGACTAACTCTCACAAAAACGATGTTCATGAGGACGGATTGGTTTCGTATACCTCATTCACGCCTAACGGAACAAATATCTCCGAATGCTCCAATTATATAGGTCGAGAAACCAACACGATGAACGAGTTAGCTCCAGAGTTGAGCAGAAGGAAACCAGCGGCTTGGGGAGCTTTCAAGAATATCGAGGATGTATTGAGGAGAACAAAGAACACCCGACTCCGGGCCGAGCTTTTCGACTCAACGGTACTTCATGCGTTAACGTGTGCGTCAGAAACCTGGTCGCTGCGTAAGCAGGATGAAAGACCACTCAAAGTTGTCGAACGCGCAGTCGAAAGGACGATGCTAGGAGTATCCCGTTTCACACAATTAGGGGATGGGATCCGAAGCTCCGACCTGCGTCAACGATCAAAAATCAGAGATGCCACTCTGTGCGCCAAACACTCGAAGATAATGTGCGCCGGACACGTAATGACAACCGATGGACAAGAGCCGTTAGTGACTGGGTTCCTCTGCATTTCAAACGCACTGCAGGAAGACCACCGGCCCGATAGTCAGAGTTCTTCAAGAATAGCCTAGACGAAAGATATGATACTCAACGAGTCCCAGAGCGAGGAGAACCCACTGGGCTACTCTTGCACGCGACAGAGAAAAATGGAAGTTTTACTGTCACCCGTTCAGGTCACTCGACGATCAACGGGACTACAGGTGATACAGGTGATACTCAAAATTATCGAACCAAAGACGACCCTATACGTTCGGAGCTACTCCACAGATCGAAACCACCCTTAAACGCGCAACCACTAGTACACTAAGTATTAAGTGCATCGTTGCATGGTAGTTTTCACCCAAACAAAACAAATACACGAATACTACACCCACTCATCGTGGAACAGTTGGTAAGAACTAACCCCAAAATGAACCAGATGGATCAGATGAACCAACGAAATTAAAAACAACTACTTCCGAGCCCCATAAAACGATATATGGAACGTTTAGAGATGAAAGCTACAATGAAAAAAATGACTTGTAGAATCTTCATATTGCAAAAATTCGAAAATGGTGAACGTCTCGGTGATATACACATCATACTTGAACAATCATAAACAAGCCGTGGTTTCTCACCTTATCTAGGTTTCCTATGAAGGAAGGCAACGGGATGTGTCGTTTTTCAGTCGGGATCATAACGTCTTCTACCAGCTGTTTCTCAGGGGTCGTCGATCCGCTCATCCGACGGATCGCCGAGGGAACGTTGACCACACAGATTCACTGAAGTATCGCACTTACGGATACACAACCACGAAAAAAATTTACGATGTTAGGCAAATAATGGATTGGAATAGAATATGTTCACGCACAACACGTCAGTGAAAGTCATAAAGCGGTTAAACATTAAGCTAAAAAACATCTCATCTCACCGTGAACTTCACTGATTAAAACAAAAACAAGCTTCCATAAATATTCTCCAAATTTAAATCTGACACTTTAATCTACCGAAGACCCATGAGCTCATGAGAAATCTCCACACGGCTTAGTCGAGAGGCTTCGATGCCCGTCTTCAGATGGCACACATGGACTAAATTCGAAACAAAAGCGAAGCTCCACCAGGTTTACACACACCTGTACTTATGTACAAATACTGATGTGCAAGGGCGCATGTAGCACAGTGGTCGGATACGCCCTGCAATTCACATGGGATCGACCTCGGATTCACAGGGTCATCAAGCCTTCCATCCCGCTGGGGTCGGCACATTGGTACCAGACTTGTCTAAGAGGACAACAGCACCGGACCGATAAATTGGTAGACCACCAGGAATCATTTCGAAGGCCTGATCTATTCAATCACCTCCGAACATGCTTAATGAAGCTGTATGCATGGCGCATCCCTCAGGGGATTGATCAACGCCAAGAGCTTTATCTCTTAGCTGATGTGTAATGCAGCACACAGTACAGTGATTCAACGCGTCTTACTATGTTTACTGCCCCTGGTTCGCTCCCCCCTTCGCTGACCGAAGCCCCACTATCGCTGTAGTGTCGGCAAAACCGTAACCGAGAAGAAACTCATTTAATGCAGCGTAAAGCATCCGCAACTCATTGCATTGACCAAATATGCATTTATTCGCTTCAAAGATGCTTAACCGAGCTCAATAGACGGGACACATCCGAGCAAAGGATGGTCAGTAAACGCTCTTCCCACTGTCGTTTTATTCACGCGTATGTGGATCTTTTCTAGTTCTGCTACGCCAAAAGAACTATAGATAAGTCAATAAAGCTAGGAAACCACCGTCAGCATCCGACATTGATCAACGTTATGAGGACAAAAAAAATGTAAAACTCTCGGTGATAATCAACCCTTCAGGGATACATCATGAATTTCACATCCCCAAGCATTGTCCCAGTTGACTGAAAGCATACTCTACTAATAAGTAAAGAAAAAAGGAAACAATTATAAGCAAATGACTTGCGACAGCTTAGCAACGTATTAAACCAGTGCTGTTATAGTCCCAGATAAGCCTAGTACAAATCTGCCAACTCTGGAGAGATTGAAGGCTTGGTTAGCGCGGGGCGCATGTTCGAACAACGGACCTATTGTTTCTTGCCAGGCACCTCGAACCAGTGCGCTACAAACGACCTACACTGTAAAGGATGAAAAGGACAAAGCCCTCGGCGTTGATCAATCCCTGACGGATGTGTAATGCATTCTACTTCATTAAACTTCGTCGGAGGTAATTGAACGCATATCTGGCTAGCCTTTACAATGACTCGCGGTAGTCTACCGATGTATCGAGCTAGTGCTGGTATCCTTCCAACCAAGTTTGGTCCCAATTTGCCGACCCCGAAGAGATGGAAGGCATGGCGAATCACAGGCGCTGGGATCGATCCCAGGCGTATTGCGTGGAGCCTTCAACACTGCGCTACACTTCCCTTCTTAGAAGTAAGCTATAGCAGAACTAATCTACAAGAAAGTCTGACCAGGCTGTGTATAAGGAGTATTGCTGCAGTTGAAAATACTGTGATAGTAGAAACCGCCCCATCAAATTTGCAATCAGTATCTTTCCTCATCATACAACCGCTCTTTCAATCACTGCGACAACCTACCTCCATGGAAGAACAAAGCTACCACTGTTAATATTCAAACATTTTTAACATTTCAAACAACATCCATCTTTTTTTAAACACTCGCAAGATCCACCCTTAATTTTTGCATAAAGTAACGGGCAACCTCACACCTTATTGACGTTTCGTACGTTCCAATGCTTCTTAATTTGAATAACAAAGTGCACTTCAAACTACGGTGTCTTTTGGAACTTTGAACCCGAACTTATGAACAATTTACGTCCATCGTTTGTAAAACGCAGCCATCCCACAAAGATAAATAAAGAGCTCGTTTGTTGGAACCATCACGACGAAAGAATATACAAAGGCGATGCCTTTCAACCAGATAAGAATCTCGTCAATACATGATTTATTCCACATTAAGATACCGACATACCAACATCAACTCATGAAATGCGCTTCAATATCACTTGTGAAAATTTACACGACAGTAGAAAACAGTTTGTTCCGTAGCTTCAGTATAGTTGGATGAGATGACAACTCAGTGAGATCGCCAACGATAATAGATTGTACATTTTAGGCAGCAGCATCAGCAGCAACAGTCATCGTTAGTTTTCGTTCTCTTCACAGCCTCGACATCCGAGTTGGTTTCAGTCTGGTCAGCTGTCCTTTTGGAAGACTTTCGGATCTATGAAAAAAACACTCAAATGGATATTGAAGGAAACTATGGCGTCCATAAACAGTAAGGGACAACATAAAAACGGATAAAGCTTTCGGCGTTGATCAACCCCTTAAGGATGCGCCATGCATTCCACTTCATTAGGCAACGTTTGGAGGTGATTGGAAGCATATCTGGCCTTTACAATGACTCGCGGTGGCCTACCGATGTATCGAGCCAGTGCTGCTATCCTCCCAGAAAAGTCTGGAACCAATTTGCCGACCCCGAAGAGATAGAGGGCTTGGTGGCCCAGAGGTGCCGAGGTCGATCTTATGTGTGTTGCAGAACGCCTCCGACCACTGCGCCACACGCGTTCTTAGTTGACCCACATAGAAACTCGAAGCACAAGCGAACGAGAAAGGACTAACTATATTTGAGATATCGTTCACAGGAGTATCTTGATTAACAGTAGTCTTTTCCGGGAAGGTGGCCATAAATGCAGACTTTAGCTCATTCTTCACCTAAAAAGGCGTAGAAGTGTAGAAAATTGCACGGAGTAAAGCTGTGTAAAATGTGGTATGGACCTCACTTTCTCTAACGTAACAGCGCTATCATCTGCATCTTGAATTTTGAGCTCGATATCCGGAATTATACCATTCAAATCCACTAGCTCCTTTTGAAGCATTGTTTCCTCGCCTTCCTTCTCAGCTTCACAAACTTCAGCAAGCGACTTTTTTGTTGCTTCTGTAGTAAACCCATATTCATATCAATAACGGTTTGGCTTTGATAACTGCCTCAAAAAACTGTTCACCGCAGGAAATTTTTAAAAATGAACCAACCGATTCGTAGCTCCAAGCACTGTTTTGCCTTCTTGTAATATTCTGACGCTAGGACGAACTCCTTCTCAAGTTTGTGGATACGAGCGAACGAAAAGTATGTGTTTGCGATTATTCTGTCGTCAGCAGGAAGGTGAAGAAGTTGAATTTGAAGAGCGCTCGTAAGATCATCTAACGCCTGCTTACAGTTCCCTTCTTCAATCGAGCATTCAGCTAGAGCAGATAGAACGTCTGCTTTACGAAGCTCCCATTCTTTTGTTGGTTCTTGTTTGTCACATATATTACGTGCAACCTGAAATCTGTCACAAGCAGACCTAAAATCTCTAGAAAGAAATAAAAGAAACCCAGTATTTAGAGCCTACTTACCTCAAGAACCTCCCATGCGGCCTGAAAATTGCTTGCATCATCTTCTGCGTCATTCCTAACATCTTCTTCTGCACCTGTACAACAACTGATTCCATTTAAACACAACGAAAATGTGGAAATAAATAACGAATGGCACCGTCTGCCTCATGTGACACCACTTGGGAATCAATTGCTTCGCGGATATCCGTAATCTCTACGCTCCCGTCAGCAGAAATAGCTTCAGTAACGAGTTCTGATGCTTCGGTTGATGCTTTCTCCTCAGCTGCAATTATCACTGACACCAGGACTTCATAAATGAGAAAAACTTGGCATTTTATTAAAGGAAAGTCCGAAGAAATATCAAAGTTCCCACTAGTGCTTTCTTCATAAGATTCACATATCTTACTCGTATTAACATTGTTGCCTCCATTACTTTCTGCATTGGTCTTCTCCAACTCCTCAGCATTCTCAACAAGCACTTGTTCCACTTGGTTTTGAATCTCTTCTTTCTCACATTCTTAAATTATACGCTTTGTAGTCTAATTGCATGGATAAAAATTTAAAAAAAAACCACTAGATGCATACTGATAAGCAATACTTACCTGCAAGTGTATCTGTATCACCAACGGATCCATCATTGTCTGCCTCTTCCTCAGCATAATCCTCATCCTCATCAGATTCATCAGTCTCATCTTCTACTTCTGGCATACCAGTCATCGCATTTTTCAAAACATCTGATTCGATACGACCCAATTCGAGTAGACATCGACCATAGTAATAATGAGGATCGAATGATTCGCTAGCAAACACGCCATACACTTCTGCTCTACAAAAACACCCAATTAATCTGAATAACAGCACCAAATGTGAAAATATACATCGGCTCTGAAAAAGATGAGGACTTCGAAACATCAAAAAAGCTAAAGTTATAGCTCTCGGTGTTGATCAATCCCTGAGGGATGCACCATGCATTCGACTCCACTAAGCATCGATGAAGGTGATTGAATGCATATCTGGCCTTTATAATGACTCACGGTGGCCTAACGATATATCCGGCCAGTTATGCTATCCTCCCAGAGAAGTGTGGTACCAATTTGCCGACCCCGGATGGATGGAAGCCACGGAAGCGGGGATCTATCCCATGTGAATTGCAGGGCTCCCTTGATCAATGCGCTACGCGAGCCTCAAAAAATGTTCAAAACATTAGCCGAATAAATAATTGGTAACAACCTCGTGTTAGCTTATCAATGAAAGAAGGTACACTGAAAATACAAACTCACGAATAATTCGCACAAGTACTCAGTTTATCAGCGGCAGACTCATAGTCGCCAGCATGATAGTCGCGTTTCCCTTGGGCCAAGAGATCTTTCACTGCCTCTTTTTTCCTGCAATAAAGACTTCTACCTTAACCACTAATAACACTAGTGTACAATACGCACTGCTTCTAACTTTTTTTGGTAATTTTTATGCAAAGGCGGTTGCACATGGAACATTGACAATACCAGAGCCTTTCCATTACAAGACTGTTAGAAACAAAAGCGTGTAGGGACAAAAAATTGCAGCAATGACTAAGTACACGATCCGATAGAAACTGGGCTACACACGTAACCACTAGTGTTCTTTCACCATAAACTTGCTAAGGCTAAGTAACCCACTGTTCAACGCTCAGTTCGGAATTCTCTACTTCCTCATTAACAGCCGTATTAGTACCAGTATCATCAATAATTGTGGTAGTGACCGTTTCCTGAAGAGCGACCATATGGAGTTTCGTAATTCCAATGCCTTAAAAATATTCTGAGTGTCATCATCCTATCAACATACTAACAACAATCAAATACGAGTTCACAAGAGAAAAGCAACAACTTGTATATCCATTATGGACAAAGATCCGAACGATGAAAGAACCAGCATGGAAAAACGAACCCATGAACTTAATTCGTTGGTCCAATGATGTTCAACTTTTCGCGCCAATTTTTCCCGCAATTGATGTAGTCGCTTCGGGACCACATACACTAAGGCACTATGGTATTGAGAATTGTTTTCCTTTAACTAGTTATCGCGGTAAATTAAGGTGATGGAACTAAAGAAGATGTCTATTTGTACAATCTGGAATATAATACCGGCTATAAACACTGTCAGAGACCACTGCGAGCCCAAGGACATGGCCTTGTTCAGACACTACGAAATCGAAAGGCGTGGCCGGTTTGCTCCTATTTCTGCCACTACAGCATGTTTCCGGGCCAGTGGTGTGACTTTTGTGGATGAAATTGGCGTCTCAGGTGAAATAGTTCTCTTACGGCTTCAAAGTATTGAAATTCTTGGGAATGTGGTAGCATTGGAACGGCGGCTTAACGAAACTGTGACACATTCGCGCCGACGCCCGGTTTTCCACGGCTGCGGTGTGGGACTACGCCTAATTCTCGTTCCATGCTCGGTATGCATTGGGACCGATGCGCATTGTCCGAAATACTTCCTAGGCGAGGGATATTTTAGTGACCTCTTAATTGTATCTGTAGATATTTCAAGGATTTCAAGGACATTATCAACCACGTGTAAGCTTATCTAAAAAAAGAATACATGTTTCTGTAGAGCTTCGTCTGTACAATAGGCAAAGAATCACCGCTGGATTCATGGAGACGAACAAACTCTCCTCAGTAGTCGTTTTCTTGTTGTCCAGAAAGTAGCCTTTCTAGAACCACGTCGTGTCTATCTGTCCTAGGGAAGCTAACTAAAAGATAGCAGAAGTAGGTTGTTTGTTAAAAGAAACAACTGTAAGGATAAGTGCGTCACAACGAGAGTTTTCCGGAATGCTCTCCGCATACGAAATGAAGTGGATGAGTTGAAAATCCCGATGACAAGGAAAGGTGGTCCGAATGTCACAGGACAACTAGATGAGCACTCCATGCATATAAAAGTTGCTGAGCGTATTTTCCCACGAAATGCTTCCTATTTGCTTTAATTCCTTCGTGCATTCCCCAGCATTCATATCAACGTGTAACTTCACAATTTGCCACGAATTGTCATTTCACATATACGTAAATCTCCAGGTCGAATGTCCCGTACAGCGTTCACTTACGCTGTGACTGCAGGTGCCGCCGGTGCAATCGGCGCAATCGCCTCAAAATTCGCTTTTGGCGAGCTTGCTTTCAATTCACAATACCAGGTGGGTTTTCTATAAAAAGAAAAAACCATGGATTACTTTACATCTCAGTCAAAGTACTGTAGAAGTTCGTACTGTTTCTGTGTTACTATCATCTACATCAACAATCTTTACTCTAGAGTACAATGCTAACTTTTTTTGAGATATTTGCAGAACTCCGGACTGCAGGTGTCTGCGGTGGGGAACGAACACGCTATTGTCCTTTCCGGGGAGTAACGCGTTCACCACCACACCATGCGGGTACTTCATTTCGCCCGCCCATCAGCTAGTTCTATCGATCAGTGCCGTCAGCAATCACCTGTTAGCTTAACTGGGTTCAATGCCGATGTGGATTCCCTAGATCAATTCCGTTGACGGGTGACCACAATGTTGCTGAGATGTTTGTAAAACTCCAGACCGCAGGTGTCTGCGGTGAGGAACGAACGCACTACTACCCCCTTGCGAGGGCTAACGCGTTCGCCACCACACCATGCGGGTACTTCGATTCTCATGTCTCTTAGCAAGTTTTCTATCTAGAGTACAATCATCTTTAAAAACTAAAGAATCTGGCTGCAACGAAGTGTCCATCATTGAGTGCCTTCAACAAAATTAAGCATTGCATTGGTTTCCTCAATGTAACCATATTAATGATGTTACAGTTTCCTCAAATTGTCATACTTAACTGAATGAATAGCACCTTGTCTAGTTATGTTTCACCCAGATTCTTCTGGATTAAGTCAAAAGACCAAATTATCGATATGACTGCATCATAGAAATGCAAAGTGGGAGACGACAAGTTGTTACAGGAATGAAGTTCTGAATTTAAGCAGACTAACGTACTCTGATTGGTATGTTGGGCCATACTATGTAAATAGAGCAAAAAATTTGAGAAAAGAGAGATGTAGACGGAGATTTTCCTTCCTTAAGGAAGCAACTGTTGAAATCTCAACACCGTAGTAATCTCTAAAGGTCTCATTTCTGGATAAGCTTCCTCTAGCAGTATCTTACAAAATTTCAGGTGTTTCTTCTTTCGACCTTCGTTTTCGTGTTGAGTAACGTGCTCATGTGGTGGTCATACACAAAATCCTTGTCACTGGCGGATTCTACGATACAATGTCTTGCAGTAAACACTGGAACAAACTTTACGCTCACGGTTAGACTGAATCTTTCCTGCTAGAGTTTGACTACTATTTAAACCCTTGATTACTGTAATAGCCTGTCTTCAAAAACTGAACGGGACCCAGCACACTTTCGAGTCGTGCAGAAGGAGAAGGCGCTTAAATGTTATCCTAATAAAGTTTTCTTTTTTATCCACCCCATGTTAAATCTCACGTTAGCTTATTAATGGAAAAAACACAGTTTTGAGCGACTTTTCTTTTCATAAACTCAAAACAGTTGTGCAGAAACGCTTCGCGACCTTTGCCACACATAGTCGTCGCAGATCCTTAAAGGGGTTTTGCTTCTTGCGACTAGAACCCTTCCAGAATGAAGACGCTCCTTGGCATAGAATCACTTTTAGATAGGTTTCCGACTGGCGATGTCAAACTCCTCATCATTAGTGACCTTGCTAGGGAAAGCCCCATGGTGTCCGTCACATTTCAGTATTTAAGGGGGACCTGTTTCTACGTCAAAGCAATGAACTATTGAGAGCGACAGATTTAAGACATCTGCAGGCCTATAAAATACCATTACGCAATAGACAACCTTCATTAAAACAAGTAGGTCTTCATAACTCAAAAGACCGACTTTTTTATAAACCTAGGCATACATAGTTGGTATATTTATTTATGTGATCTTATAAACTGATCTTCTTTATCTGATCTGAGGTTGATATAGGTGTTCGTTGACGTTGTCGTTGTTGTTGGTGTTGTTTGTCGATGGCTGACGTTTCGGCGATTTCGCCTTCCTCAGAGCCTGGACGTATTTTATATTAGAATACTTTAGTTATTCGGTGTAAAAGGCTAAAGTATCAATGAAGATCAAAGTTTTAAATAGATCTATTCAATAACACATCTATTTGAAACTTTGATCTTCATTAATACTTTAGCCTTTTCCACCGAATAATTAAAGTATTCTAATATAAAATACGTCTAGGATCTGAGGAAGGCGAAATCACCGAAACGTCAGCCATCGACAAACAACACCAACAACAACGACAACGTCAACGAACACCTATATCAACCTCGAATCAGCTAAAGAAGATCAGTTTATAAGATCACATAAATAAATAAGTAGGTCTTCCCTACATCAGAGGACGTAGAGTGACGCAGATTTTAGCACTGGAGCTCGTTTTCTTACTGTTGATCAGTTCGACCCATCATTATTGCTAGAGCACTATCGTGTTCTGAACTAAAAAACATCTGTGTTGAGAATATCTCTTTGTTTAAGCTCTTAGCCATCTTGTGAACCCATCTTGCGAGCCCAATGGCCTTGGTGGAACGAGACAACACTCTAAATGTCCATCGAAGCTTGGTTGTCATGACCTCATAGTTTATAGTTATATAACTACCTTATGTTATATCACTGCTACCCGTGCTTTGGCTTCATCTTCAATTTGAGGATTTTTGAACAACTTACTTGGCATTGCTGCGGAAGTATTTTCTGAGAACTGCAACGGTTAAAGAATTATTCACGGACCTCCAAAACTATTCAAAACCGTGGCAAATAGGTGTGGAGGATGTGTGTTTCGGAATTATTCTGGTCGCTTTCGAACTTATTTGCTGTTATTCTACGAGATCACTGTCCTTGTTCCCTAACGCGGGCGCTACAGAAGTCTGTTTTTTTGTTGTTGCGTCCAGGAATTGTTCAGTGGATTCTGCTCGCTTCAGGGATGCAAGTGACATATTTTCCTCCGGCAAGCCTTGTGAAGAAGTCGACCATTAGGTCTGTGCATTTCCTCGCATGCGATGCATCTTGTTGAAGAAGTCACTAAATAGTTCCACCCACCGGTGTTCAATTAAGCACATCGTAAGTCTAGCCCGCGTGGATTTTTCCGATCCTTGTCCATCGACGTAGGTCGCAACTTGCGTATTTTCCACTTTGCCACTTTCGCAGGTTACTAGTATACCTTCTTTTGGATTCTCCAGCTATACGTTAAGCTAGGAGAAATCTTAGAGTCGAAAAACGATTTCGAATTCTCTGTGCTGTTCACCACTTCATCTATGATAACCGCTTGTAAGCTGATATCCTCTTCTGGAGCTAATGTAGTGCATCATGTTACTTACCTAGTTATAACTGGAAGATTGGGGGGATATCCATTCTTGTAACAATCCTCAGGATCAAATTTCTGTTAACCTCGGCATTGGAATATGAATGAGTCGTTTTTGTTGTTCAGCAATCGCGAGGTTGTTAAACAGCATACATTTACTTCCATAGAAAAAACAATACAATACAACAGTAGCTGACATTTCGGCAGTATCGCCTTCTTCAGAGCCTGGAAGAGAATACTGATATACAATTTACTAGGCCAAACGCTTCAGTAACACATACAAAAAAGACGAAAAACTCTATGGCAATTACATGATCAACAGCTTCTCGAAAATCTCACCGCTTTTTTTCGTCACTTCCAATGAGAAAGACTGGAACGGCTGATTGTGGTCACATGTGGTTGGTGACTGCATCATACCACACCAGAAATTGATGCGAACATACGGGGCCAAGTCGCGTTTGACCTCTGGGCATTCCTCCCTGCTATTCATTGTAGGCTTTTTTGGCACTTATCCAAAAAACCCCAAGAAGTTTTCGGGCTGGTGTTTGAGTCTCCTGTGCGAGGATATTGACTTCTCCTTCAAAATCGTCTCCGCTATGCTTTTGTATCTTATGCATCCCCAATGGCGTACCTTGTCTTGCTTTTCGTTTGCCATCTAGATGTTCTTTGATACGGATGTATAAAAGTATGCCCGTTACGTCAATATATTCATCTCCGCGTTCATTACGATAGATCAGGTATATCGTTCTTGAACTCATGCAATCACCGCCCTGCCGTACGGGCAAATTACGCAGTTTGTTGTTTCACATAGACGGTCATACAAGCGGTTACGAACTAACTGACGAAGTAGAGTATCCGGTGGTATTTCAACTACCGCTACCAGTTCCTTTAGACCTTCTCTTCTTAAGCATCGTTTTATCCACGCTTACTTAGTCGCTAATTAACGGCAACATGAACGGGACTTTCTTTTTGGCCAAGTGTTTCATTTTGGCGCGTCGCTCTACTTCTAAACGCCATTGGGGATGCATAGGAAAATACATAGTGGAGACGATTTTGAAATTAAAGTCAATATCCTCGCACAGGAGACTAAAACACCTGCGCGAAAACTTCTTGAGGCTTTTTTGATAAATGCCAAAGGCCCTACATTGAATAGCAGGGAGGAATGCGTAGAGGTCACACGCGACCTGGCCCCGTATCTTCGCATCAGTTTCTGATGTGGAGTGGTGCAGTCATCAACCATATGTGGCTATAATCAGCTGTTCTAATCTTCCTCATTGGAAGTCACGAGAAAAAAATGCGGTGAGTTTTTCGAGAAGCTGTTGATCATGTAATTGCTATAGAGTTTTTCGTCTTTTTGTAAGTGTTATTGAAGCGTTTGGCCTAGTAAATTGTATATCAATATACGCTTCCATGCTCTGAAGAAGGCGATACTGCCGAAATGTCAGCTACTGTCGTATTACTGTCACAATATAATACTATGTTTTTCTATGGAAGTAAATGTATACTGTATAACAACCTCCCCATTGCTGATATTCATTCTGTTGTGCGGGAATGAGATATCGTGATAAAATCAGTTTTCTGCGGATCTCGTTTTCCTTAGCGTAAAAAGAAGTGCGATAGTTTCGCACACTATGTCGAAATAGGTGAGCACTGGCTCCACTTTGGCAGTGCATGGAGAACGACGTAATCAGAAGTAGACGATGGCGATGCTTCCATCTGGTCCCACGCCTATAGTTACCATTCCAGGCTTTGTATGACACTATCGAGTGTTAAGTGGATTTCTCTCTTTGGTCCATGATTGCATCATTGTGGAAAGATTGGTAGTGTTCAACCATTTAACCATTTTATTGTTTTACGAGTTCACTTTTGTGCTAAGTCAGCGGCGTACTCTTTGACAATAGGATTTCCCGTTTTTTCTTCTTTTTTTTTGAGTGGTGTGAACCCTCAACACAATATTCATTAGCTTCATTCCTGGGTGACTCTAGTCCTCAGAACTCTGCTTCCTGCACGGTATCGTCTACGAGAGCTATATCGGCGTGATCAGTGATTAGTATCTAATATCCTCTCGTTATGCAAAAAGATAACACAGTGATAGGGACGTCGATCATCGCGAGCATAGTGCTGGTTTGATATTGCTGCGGGCCCACTAAGCCTTTCATCCCTCCGCGGTCGAGAAATTGGTACCGGACTTGTTCGGGAAAAGTTTGACTTTCTACAGTCCAGGTGGGAACACCCTAGCCTACGCGTCTCAGGTCTCCAGGGAGAATCGAATCCACTGACATTCAACCACATTCATTATGAAAGGAAAATCCTCAAGCAGCAGGCAAAGTCACGCGTAAAATATTGGAAGATATTAGTGATTGATGGATGAGAGGAAAGGAATCGAATACGAGAAGTGCTGGAATAGGCTCGATGTATGTGAAAGACGGGTCATGTTGAAAAAGTCTTCTTCTCTTGCAGGTGCTAGTCTTATATCCGAATTCATATCGCTTTTCTCTTTTTTAAAACTCTTAGAATGTTGAATCTGTTTCACTATGGGTTTAGATTAGTCGAAGGTGTCATCATGAAGATGAAAACCTGATAGGAGTTTTCGAAAAATGCTTATGTGTTTTTTGCTTTTAATCGACCAGCCTTTTAATGGTATGCATTACAGTGATGTATTACTCTGGCGATGTATCGCTCTGTTTGACTCATTTTTTCACCTAAATAACTTCTTAAATAGCTCACTGAAATGTGTACGAAGAGGTTGCGCTACAGCAGCTTAATGCAGAGTACTAAGTAAAACCAAAATTATTATTTGGTTTTGTTCCATTTTACTTTACGTCACCCATCTTCACAGCTACTGTGGCGATCACGTTCTTTTCCGCTTGTTGCATTCTTCTCGTTTCCTTGCATCCTTATCCACGAAAATCTTCGAACTTTTCGCGTTTGAGCCTTTCACTAGATTGCAGGAAGTCAACTTTTCCCAGGTAAGAGTAGGACCAATTTCTCGACACCGGAATTATTAAAAGCTTGGTGAGCCTAGCAAAGAGGTCGAAGCGGAAAGGCGCTCGTGATAAACGGTGTCACTACTGCTGTTCCACCCGCCTCCAGAACTAGAATTTGGCAATGTTTTCAAAAGTCTTCATATAGTATGTGAGGAAGACTGGTTGAAACACTACAATTTATGTCTCGTTCATCAAGAGCACAGTAAGATGAGTGAAAGTTCAAATTTATCAAAACCACCGAATTGGAAGTAAGACATCGGAATAAGTTGCTTGCAATCGATGTGTGCCTATATTCAGTTGTTACTCAGAACTATACTTATTTCCTTATCTGCTCCGACTTTTAATGAAATGAAGTAGTTTCAATTAGAATGACACTCTCAAGCATCCCCAAATATGAAGCAAACCACTTCCGTGGGCGATGGTCGCGATGGATTGAATCGAATGAGGGTTGCCAGCACCACTCATGAATACGAGCTGGCTAAGTGTTCATTGTTTTAACTATTCAGAATTAAATGATAGGTAGGCGGAAGAAGAAGATGCAATATTCAGTTTCGGTTTTACATTTATTATAAATGAGAATAATAAAGCGCAACGAGCAGTGATGTCCTTTCTACAGCGCAGGTCAATTTTTCCAAAAGAAAACCTTCGTTTTAGGGAATTCTTGGGTACATGTTCTTCTCTGAATCCCACTCCATGTTGTGGTGCTTCGGTTTGAGCCTGGTGTTTATTGGCATATGTTTACTTGCTTCTGATGAGAGACAAAAGATTGAGTAGAAAAACTTCCCGTACGAGCTCCGTATGAGGATCATTTTGTCTTTTTTTCTCCTAACGGTGTGAGTTATTTCTCTACGGCGAATTTTTGCTAATAATTAGTGATGAAGCTAACGTCTTCTTTTTTATATCCATGACTTCTATGTTTTTAAGCTCTTGCAATTATTTTACAGCGTTAACATCTTCATCTCTATATACAGAGAATTGTCTTCCTTTACCTTTAGCTCTTTCACTATTAAATAAAAATTCGAGAACGTCTACTGGATGATTGTTTGCAGTACGGAATGCAAGAACAGGTTCTAATTTCTAACGAAAATTGTTATCGTTCAGTACGAAAATAAAGTTCAATTCTTATGTTTTTGTTTGAAAGAAGAAACACATCGAAAGTAGGCAATCACAATGATGCTGAGATATTTGCAAAACTCTGGACGGCAGGTTCTGCGGTGGAGATCGAACATGCTATTGCCCTTTTCGGGGAGTAACGCGTTCACCACCACACCATACGGGTCCTTCGATTCGCATGTCTCTTAGCAAGTTTTCTATCTACCAGTACCATCAGCAATCAACCGTCAATGGGATTAGTCTGAGGAGTCCCGGCACTGAATCCATTTAAGCTGAGGCCGCAGTGGAAATCGCAATCTTTACTCTTTTACTTACTCCCTACTACAATTTTCACGGCTGGATATTATGTAAAAATAGTAGATAGTTTTTAGACAGACAGAAATTATACAGTTTTTTAACTTGTATTAGCTGCCTATACTTTTTTTCACGACGGGGTACGTACGACGTGAAGTAAAACGCAAGGATGCTAACACGTGAGCAAATCTCGGAACTTCAGTTAGGGTTCATGCCATTACTTACCATTTCCTGGAGCTACATGCCATGCACTAGCCGACCGAAACCTTTGCTTTGTCTATCTTTCAACCATTTTATTTTTTTATTCTATCCGTGTTGTCAGCAATTACATTTCAACGGGTATGATCTAGGGAGCACAAATTGGCATTAAACCAACCGGAAACTTGGAATGTCATGTGGTAAATTCGACGCTAACCTGAGGTTAAGAGTTTTGCTCGTATCTTAGCATTCTTGTGGTTGAAAGTAGACAATGCCGAAGCCACTGAAAGGCAGGCTATGACCTGAGTACGCTTTCGCTACTACAATTTTTCGACATGATGCTTAGCTCTTCGTCTGAAATGTGAAGTGATTGCAAGTTGCATCGTTATGGTAGAAGACTTGCTGAGAGAAAGGCAGAACGAGGGCCTCGGTGTTGCAATAGGTAACATGTGAGGCTCCAGAAATATAGTAATAGTCGCTGGTTTGTTCTGACATGGCATCCAAGTTTTACAGATATCTCAGATTTCGGAAGCATTTATCGCAGACAAACTTATCAACAGGTTTGGAGAAGTGGTATCGCCTTGCGAAAGACACAACCTCAACAATTCGATTTCTTTGATCGGAATTCAGTTGATGCTGCATCCATTTTATCGAGTTTCTCCAGCTTTCCAATTATCATTAGATACTCTCCTTCAAGTTCTTGAATAGTTATGCACTTGTTTTCCTCCATCATCGTAAAAAGCAGAAGGACATCCGCGACGTTCTTCAATCTCAACTTCGATTTCGCAAGGGTGAAGTATTACGAGCCGGCAATGCACTGTACGTTCGTTTACATTTCCATAGCCCCACCATACCTGATTAATGCTTCTATGCATAGAAGGACAGTTCAAATCCACTGAAGTAGATTTGTCGAAAATATTGTTCAGACATCTAAGATTCCAAGAGTTTCCAAGAGAGTTTGAGAGTTTCCCAAAATTGCAGATTGTTTTATAACTCAATTATGCGAAGTGAAAATCTATAAAATGTACTTTTGCAGTAATATATTACTAGACTGGACTGAAAGGAAATTACAAATCCGAGTTTATTTCTCGAACAGCCTAAATTTGTCAACTACAGGAAATGCATGCGCGTGTTGATTCACTTGCTACCTGGTCCTTTTTTGTTGTTTAAAGCTATTTGTTAGGGGCAGCATATAAAGTGTAAATCGGGCAGAGGTTAGTACGACATGTCCCAAATGTTTAATCCTGGTACCACATTTTTTTTCGATAAAGCGAACCTTCCTTCCAGGAGACTTTGAGCAGTATGCTTGTTGTGAGCCACTGACGACTAAGTGTCTAGGCAAGATCACAAATTTCGAGTCCGTTAATCCCGAAAGTAGATGACATATTCCCACATGCGCTGTGGACGGTGAAGTGGAGAATGAAGGCGCCCAGTATTAACGCTGAGAGAAGGGTCGATTCCGGAGTTATGATGAAGATTGGTAGCTTTGTAGTGAGTTGAATAATTATTCAGACAGTCTACAGCGAAATAAAAGTTAGTAAGTCAGTTGTTTGTATTGCCGTTTCTTGTTTTCTGTTGATCCGTGGTCATCTCGAATTCACGGAGGCTTGTAAGTCCCTCGGATTTCATTTAGATCTTTACACATAGATAATAAAACAGCAGCAACATAATGAAGTTAAACCCTGTAAACCAGTAACTTTCGCTTTGGACATACATCAATACATTGATGCTGGATGACCATGAGTACTTACTATTGAGACATGGTCGAATTTATAGGAGCTAAGAAATGAACAACAAATAAAGCGCCAGCAACTTCACAGGCAGATTAAAGGATGAAGTATGAAATTCCCGGCATTGATAGATTCTTGAGGGGTGCACCATGCATTCGACTTCATCAAACATCGTTATAAGTGATTGAATACATATCTGGATTATAAAATGACTCGCTGTGGCCTAACAATGTATCGAGTTAGTTCTGCTATCATCCCAGACAAATCTGGTTGCGTTACATGTGTCCCCTGGAGTCTCATTACGATTCTTATCTATCTCCTGGAGTTGAAGAAGTCACTATGAAGGTCGCCATTCTTTACCAGCCAGCGTTTTTTATAAGTGTACACATATCAACAGACAAAGGCATTACGAATTGCTTCCTAGGGACTCGTTTTCTACAATGTGCAGATGTTCAGGTGCAAACAATACAGAGCGATTTCCAGCCAGTTGCGAAGCAAGTACGTGAGCTCTATGCAAGTGGCTAGGCCTTAATGTAGCCATTTTTTAGTAAAAACATTAAACGTTTAGCATTAGTCATTGAGGAGAGCACCAGAGAAAGTATTTGGAGTGTTGTAAATTTGTTCGATCATTCATTTCGCGATTAGATCTTATGTAACAACTTTCACAGAAAATGAGACTACAATTTCTAGCTCTCCCGGGAAGATGCCGACTTTGGTAGCTACTCAGTATAACCTATATGAGAAGATTCTTATGTTAGTAAAAAATTATAATTTAATCCTTTAGTTATACCCAGACGGCTCATCTTCACATAATGTGCGCTGCCCATCAGTTTCTCCATGGGATTCATTGCGTTTCAACCAAAATCTGAGATGACTGGGATCGGGTTCTGTTGACAGTGTTCCTTTCTTTCTTTCTTTACGGTGATAACTGAACGGATTTGAACCTTTTTACTTACTGCCTACTCTTTTTGATGGCAGGGAATATTGCGAAATATAACTCCAACGAAGCTGAGATATTTGCAAAACTCTGGACCGCAGGTGCCTATGGTGGGGAAACGAACGCACTATTGTCCTTTCCGGGGAGTAACGCGTTCACCACCACACCATGCGGGTCCTTCGTTTCGCCTGTCTCTCAGCTAGTTCTATCGATCTTTTTGCCATCAGCAATCACCCGTCAACGGGATTGATCTGGGGAGGCCAAACCGGCATTGAACCCAGTTAAGCTGAGGCTATAGTTATAATCACAATTTTAACCTTTTTTGCCCACTGCCTACTCTTTTTGATGGCAGGGTATATTGCGAAATATAACTCCAACGAAGCTGAGATATTTCGGTTTTTGCAAAGGTTTCGGTCGGCTAGTGCATGGCACGTTAGCTCCAGGAAATGGTAAGTAATGGCATGAACCCTAACTGAAGTTCCGAGATTTGCTCACGTGTTAGCATCCTTGCGTTTTACTTCACGTCGTACGTACCCCGTCGTGAAAAAAAGTATAGGCAGCTAATACAAGTTAAAAAACTGTATAATTTCTGTCTGTCTAAAAAACTATCTACTATTTTACATAATATCCAGCCGTGAAAATTGTAGTAGGGAGTAAGTAAAAGAGTAAAGATTGCGATTTCCACTGCGGCCTCAGCTTAAATGGATTCAGTGCCGGGACTCCTCAGACTGATTCCGTTGACGGGTGATTGCTGATGGCAAAAGATCGATAGAACTAGCTGAGAGACAGGCGAAACGAAGGACCCGCATGGTGTGGTGGTGAACGCGTTAGTCCCCGGAAAGGACAATAGCGCGTTCGTTCCCCACCATAGGCACCAGCGGTCCAGAGTTTTGCAAATATCTCAGCTTCGTTGAACGAATTTGATTCTTTCTTCGAACCACGAAATAACCGCAGCAGGACTTCCTAAAATTTTCATCACCACCTACAGGCTTGCTGCCTTGTCAAGAGGATTGTTTTAGCACAGTGGCCTTACCTGGTGTTTATATACCCTATGACCGACAAATGTGACCGATGTGACGAACCGATCTATTAGGAGCACAGATGATGTGAACTAGGCAATTCCAAATTCAGAAAACAATGGGACCTCATAGTTTTTACAAGGTAGATAGTGATTCTTGTAATGTTTCGTGTGGACATGAATTATTTACATATAAGGCTACCACTTCCTATACTTTTAATAATTTATTGATTTTGGTACTTTTTCCGACAATGCATACGGTACGATGCAACGAAAACACACCGTAATCTCAAATCGTATATATGCACTAAAAAATGTGCTTCCTGTTGTCGGATGGTGTACAATGGCCGTTGTCTCAGGCCACATCAGACAAACCGACAATGATCTCTTTATTACGAAATGAATACAGCTGTTCGTAATTGATTGTTCAGTAGACGTTAAATAGTCTCACAATATCACGGCTCCACCAAAGACATCATTTCTTCTTTGGCTTGCTTCATTCACTGGAATGAATACGCTTATATTTGTATTTCTTACATTTACTCCTTTCCTAGGAGTAGACGCACAACTTCAAGTTTGCCTAAATGGCGGCAGTGGCCGTAAGCATAGCGTTTTTTTCTTTTTTTTTCCCTTTCATTCGAATACTTTTCACATTCTTGTTTAATGCGACCTAATCTCGTTTATTTCTAGCGTGTCTCAACGGAGTGTGTCCAATTGCCACTCAAATATGCATTAACACAACGGCAGGTAGCGTCTGTTGTGACCCAAGTCAGGTGTGTAGTTTTCTTCGCAGTTTTTTTTTATTTAAAGCCGTTGAAATAAATAAAATAGTTGCAGGACCAGTTAACGAGTATGAGCTACTACTTTTGCCATGTTCAGAGAATTCGTTGGTTTTTTTTTCCAAAAAAATCTGCGACCCCATGAATGAAAATAGGGGTTGGCTTTGTCCACGTTTTTTTTCTTTTTGAAGTAGTCTACATCAGAAAAAGCGAAAGGTGATTATGTCGCTGTGAAGGAAATTCGAGAATCACATCATACTCAGGAGGGATGCCTAGATTTGGTTTTCTTTTCTCTTCCTTAATGATTATGCATATGCATTATTGTCCAAGCAAAATCTTTTAGATGTTCTACTTTAAGCGCAACTGCGAATGGACATGGCTCTGCCTGATAAGTAAATTTTCTATTTCAGATTTCCAACGGCACTAGTACTATCGCTCCTGTAGTGACCACACGACGCAGTAGTACCGTCGGTAGGTCTCTACCAAACCATTTCCTTCTGAGATTTTCTTGAATTTTAAATTATTCTTCTGTTTAAAGGTAATGTTTGGAGGACTTAGTGTATCAAAATGTAACGTCTAGGACGTTTCCGCATTACTTAAAACTTCGAGGAGTCGTATTAACAAGCAGCTTATTTGATCAGTTACAGTATTTCCAAAAATCTATAGCAAAATGCTATTTGTAAATGTCTTTCGAATGATAGGAACCTCTACACCCACTCTCATAATAGCAATACGTAGTTCGTTGAGGTAAAGAGCACATTAAGAGGTATTCTACCGGAACTGGAGTACTTTTTTGAAACATTCATTTTCTTTTGCTCTTCATTTGAGCAACGGCGGATTTCTTACGCACAGGACATTTGTATCTGCTCGAACAAGTTATGCTATTCCTTTTTTCATTTCTTTTTCCCTGACAAGGAAAGAAACAAACGTTGACAGATTTGTAAAGGGTGACGAAATAAGATAGTGGACAAGAATCTTTACTATACACCATACAGTAAGACCTCGCAATGTAGTCGGTTTTTGAAAAGATACACGTGAACGTTGGGAAATTTAGTAGAACCCTTTTTCTTCTGTTTCCTCGTGGTTAGTTTTATGTTATCTGAATGCTCATTAGACAATTTAAAAGCATTGATTCACCTGCACTTCTAGAACAGGTGACAAAACAGTGATTGGTATATTAACGGTGGTGGAGTTTGGTTTTAGACTACAAAATACAGCACCTATTTTATAAATGAGAACTGTAGAAAGACTTGATAAGAGTCGATGGCATTTCACAATGCTTTTGATCAGAAAATGTTTTGTATGAGAGCGTTGGTAAACGAAGGGCAGAAAGAGCAGTGACGACTCCGCACTCCTTTAACTACGCGGTGTTTGGGCATAAATTATCCAGAAATATTCCGTATTTGACAGACGAATGGTACAGGGTTAGGGAACTGGGTGAATATGAAGTTTAGCAATCATTATCTCTTATCCGAGAAACATCAGCTACTCATGAGCTCAAATTTATACGAAGACGATGATAAGATGGTAAACGTTTTAATTAATACAAAGTTTTTATGCAGTGTTTACTTTTTGATTTACTGCCTATTACTGTTTCTCACGGCGGGTATTGTATTTGATACAACCACAATGATTCTGGGATATTTGCAAAACTCTGGGCCCCAGCTGTCTGCGGTGAGGAACGAACGCATTACTACACTTTCCGGGGAGTAACGCGTTCACCACCAGACCATGCGGGTCCTTCGTTTCGCCCGTTTCACAGCTAGTTTTCTATTGATCAGTGCCATTAGCAAGAATTGTAGCAGGCGGTAAATAAAGGGCCTAAAATTCTGGTTTTAGCTATAGCCTCAGTTTTAATGGGTTCATTGCCGATTTGGGCTTCCCAGATCAAACCCATTAACGGGTGATTCCTGATGGCACTGCTCAATAGAAAATTAGTTGAGAGACAGGCGAAACAAAGGATCCGGATGTTGGGCTGGTGAAGGCTTATCCCCTGGAAAGGGTAATACTGTGTTCGTTGCACACCGCAGACATGCGGTCTAGAGTTTTTTCATGCAATATTACCATGATTTTGAGAAATTCACCAATAAAAGAATGTTTTTGCCAATTTCGCCGCTGCTTTCCTCTCAACAAGAAACCGCTGACGAAAGAGGAAATGGTAGTTATGACATCGTTCGTCGTTCGATTCTTGCTCTTCCTTCCAGTCAGGTTTAATTACAGACGGAGTCGATCTTGATATTCATGCAACCCTGCAAGCTATACGTCAGGTTCATTTTAGGATCTGGTTAGTGTAGGCAAGAGATGTTCTACTACGAAACATGCACTCTCTGGAATGACCTACCTGCTGACACTGGAACTAGCGAGTTTTCTCACTGGGAATAAAATCATAAAAAATCGAAATTTTTATGCTTCTCCAATTAAAATGGCCATATATAACTTATTTACACGGGAACTTAAATGGTTCGTCTTCACGAGCTCTGCGGGGCTCTACAGACTTGCCATTCGTTTCTTTCCCTCGCGGTCGTCATCCGTGGTTTTATTCGAGCATGGTGGCTTGTGCGAGTCTCACACCGTGATCTCTAAAATAACTGTAGCAGAGATTACAGCTGTTTAGTTTTGGTTATGCACCAGCCCGCCCACCGCGTGGGTGGCCGTCCTAGGGGGGCGCCTGTATTCTCGTGGAGTCCACTCCACAGTTCTCTTTATCCATCTGTCGTCTGTTCTTCTCACTATGTGACCGGCCCATCTGTGTTTTGCTAGCGATGTATATTTTCCTGGATCCCGAAAATGCGATAGATTTCGAAGATCAGATCTTCATATTTCGGCTAGATATTGAGAGTGCCGGTTATATTTTAAAAGACAGCGGATTTGAGTTCGGCTTCTACATCGTCTTTGAGTGGTCGTCATTTTTTCGTCTCTAGCCAGGTTGTCCAAGGACTCCAGGGAGAATTGACTTAACCACCATTTAATGACATCAATAAGGAAGTCGACAGTCCTCAATCGCAGTTGAACCCATACGTGAAAAGTTGGAAGACGTTCGTAGGTGATGGATGCGAGGAAACGAATCGAGTGTTAGAAGTGCTAGAATCCGCACAGTATTTGTAAAGGCGGTTCGTGTATTGTAAGAATGATACGAAAGGTATTGGCTTGCTTAATAAGCCTTTTCGACAGACGACGCTGCAATTACTGAGCAAAACAATTTCCCTTCCGCAAACAATTCCTCAACTGATCAAACTTTGCTTCTTGCTTGTTGTTCAAAGAAATGCGACAGAGCATGGTCGAATTTAGGTGTTTAGCACTTGTAGGTTGTTTTCTGTCGCACCACATAATCTGTAGAATTGCTTTCACATAATGAATTCTGGAAAGGAACCAGTCGAGAAGTTAGGTCGTTTTCGATAGGTGATAACATTTTACTCAATTTCCTCTTTGCTATTTCTTTTTTGCAAACGGCTCTCATTTCCTACGTAGTATCTAATAGGAAAAAGTTCGGTGTTCGGTTTACAACCGAATGTTAAATTAAATTGCTTAAAAGTGAGTTGAACTTCAGCGTGCGTCGATCGCGTAAATCCTCGCACAGGAGTGTCCGACTGCCCGAGGGTGTCCGCATTATGCAGCAATCCCGTATACGATGCTGTAATGACAAGGCAGTGTCCAAGAACTTGTGGAAGATGTGGCATTACGAACTCCACGGCTACCACACCTGCAGGTGAGTTAGCTTAAAGTCGTTTGATCCATAGCAATTTATATTCAACGTTTCCTCAAACGTTTTCTAAGGTGATTATCAATTTTCTTTCCTTCTTAGAGCAATTTGATCAAATAAGCTAAACACAGGCGTATGTTTAAGCGATAAAATATCCCACCCAATTCTAACAGCTGGACTGTTCAGTTCAGCTATCAGTTGATGTTGGCATGGCGCCGAAATTCTTAGTCGATGTTTGAAAAAAAGGGAATACATTGATAAATTACTCTGAAAACCGGTGGGGGCTCACGGGTTATGGCTTGACATCACCTAATGGTAAGATTCTCCGTAGTCAAGAAATATGTCATGAAAAAATTTTTTGTTCCAGTCGTTATCAGTTTTTACCAATTTTTGCTACCAATTTAGCTCAGTAGCTTGATAGAAATGGGTCAAGTTTCGTTCGGACAGTATTTCTGAGCAATTTCCTCTTTTTTCGTTTCAACAGAAAACAATTCTTGAAAACTTTTTCTCCAGATTGGTTTTAATTATTACTTAATCATATAAATGTTGGTTGGAGTTCTTTCTTAACTTTCAAGGGTTTACCTTCCAGAGAACTGTGCCGTAGATACTTTTCGAACATTTCTAGCTTGCTACTATTAAGAAGTACATAAAAGTTTCCGTTACTGAAAGAAATTAACTTGAAGAAGTTCATATTTATTATCCACTAGTTCCATTGGCTATCGTAAGGTTTTTGTTTCTCGTTTCAGTTTGCCAAGATATGATTAATCCTGCAACCGGTACCTCAGACTGTCCGGCTCGTGCCAATCTTTGTCGCAATCCAAACTATGTCGATCTCATGAGAGTACAGTGCGGAAAAACATGCCAATATTGCTAAAAAAAACTTTTGTTCCATATAATTGTAACTAGATAGCACCACGGAGTCGTTGTAAAATCACATTATACCACTTAACACTGTGAATTTATGAAAAGATAGATCTAAGAAGTTCTTTCATTCTTTTTTAAGCCATTCGTATGGTGTTGATTGCTACAAGCCCGTTTAAATTGTGAACGAACACTTGTGTCGAATAAAATAAACGTTGCTATAGTCGCTTTTTTATTTATTACCTATCCTTTTTTATGGCAGGGGTATGATGTGAAGTATACTACAATGATGCCTAGATATTTGCAAAACTCCGGATAGCAAGTCTCTGCAGTGGGGATCGAAGCCGCTAATACCCTTTTCAGAGATAAAGTGTTCACTGCCACACCATGTGGATCCTTCGCTTAGCCTTTCTATAAGCCGCCTTTATCCCGTTGACGGGTAATTGCTGATACGACATATAAAACACGGCTGAGAGAATGGCGAAAAGATGGTGCACTGGTGAACACCTTAGTTCCCAGGAAGGGTAATAGCAGGTCCAATCCTCACCGCAGACTCCTGGGGTCCGGAGTTCTGCAATTATATCAGCATCATTGTGGTTATATTTAACATCATAAACGTTGTTGTATTCAGTGGAATCCCTTATCGATAAGCATGTCCACTAAAGACCACTCAAGTAGGACGATACAACGACTAGAAAAGGAGTGTTTTTGAATTTTTATGCCGTAGCACCTACTACGACATTGACACCAGCCTCACTCTCAGTCACATTACAGTTCTAGTAGTTGAATACTTTAGTAGAGTCTTAATGACCTTGTTACATTGTCCTCGAGCAATTCGTGAACTGCATTTAGGAATAGCTGCAGCCCTTGGAGAAACTGGTTGCAGGACAGAAGTCCGTTCCTTTCAGTCCGTAGAAAGTGGTGGCTACCTCTGGTGAAGATCCAGGGAACGTCCTAGCACGGCTACTTCGGGATTTCTGGAGAACACAGTTGAGCAAATTTTAACATACCAAGACACAAACAAAAAGATAGTACTGGATCGAAAAAACTACGATGCACTACGACACTAAGTGAGACTTCTTCCGATTGCGTGTGTGTATATGCCGTCTAAAATACGATATGATCGCCCTTGATGAAATCAAGAAGGAGAAGGTCATCACTAAACTAATGAACGGTGGAACAATTCTAGTCGCTAGTGAAGATCCTGTTCTCTAACCCATGAAGACCATTTTCTGTCCTCCTATACATATATGTAAAAAAGGATAAAGCTCTCGGCGTTGATCAATCCCTGAGGGATGCGCCATGCATTAGACTTCATTAAGTATCGTTGGACGTGATTGAATGCCTATCTGGCCTTCACAATGACTCGCGTTGGCCTACCAATGTATCGAGCCAGTGCTGCTATCCTCCCTAAACAACTTTGGTACCAATTTGCCGACCCCGGAAGGATAGAAACCTTGGCGGGCCATGGCCGTGGGGGTCAATTCTACGTGTGTGTCGCAGAGACCCCTCCAACCACTGCACCACACGCTATCATACATACATACATACATACATACATACATACATACATACATACATACATACATACATACATACAGACAGACAGACACAGACACAGACACAGACACAGACACAGACACAGACACAGACACAGACACAGACACAGACACAGACACAGACACAGACACAGACACAGACACAGACACAGACACAGACACATACACATACACATACACATACACATACACATACACATACACATGACACAGACACAGACACAGACACAGACACAGACACAGACACAGACACATACACATACACATACACATACACACACATACACATACACATACACATACACAGACACAGTACACATACACATACACAGACACATACACATACACATACACATACACATACACATACACATACACATACACATACACATACACATACACATACACATACACATACACATACACATACACATACACATACACATACACATACACATACACATACACATACACATACACATACACATACACATACACATACACATACACACATACACATACACATACACATACACATACACATACACATACACATACACATACACATACACATACACATACACATACACATACACATACACATACACATACACATACACATACACATACACATACACATACACATACACATACACATACACATACACATACACATACACATACACATACACATACACATACACATACACATACACATACACATACACATACACATACACATACACATACACATACACATACACATACACATACACATACACATACACATACACATACACATACACATACACATACACATACACATACACATACACATACACATACACATACACATACACATACACATACACATACACATACACATACACATACACATACACATACACATACACATACACATACACATACACATACACATACACATACACATGCACATACACATACGCATACACATACACATACACATACACATACACATTCACATACACATATACACATACACATACACATACACATATACATATACATATACATATACGTATACGTATACATATGCATATACATATACGTATACATATGCATATACATATAATGTATTTTTTATATATACTTCCTAACGGTTTACAGCCTCATCGTGGCTGGGAAGTGTTCCTGTGTGTCGGGCTGCAATGTAGAGCAAAGCCTCTCAAGCTCAGAAGGAGCTCGGCATTTCCATCCGGAAGCCCAGGTAAGAGTAGGCTTTGTCATATGCCGACCTACTGCCTAACTAGTTTGGCTGTTGTAAAATTTTATCTCCCGCTTTGCCTCCTTATGTCTTGCACTTCCTCATCAGAAGAAATTCGGCGTCATTAGCTCCAATTTGCCGACGTCGATAGTGAATGACATAAAATTAAATTTTATGAGAATATGGAGAAACGCTATGGAAACGAGAAGGCCTTTTAAAAAAATGTTGCTCTCGATCTTAATACAAGGATAGGAATGAAGAAAGAACACGAGCACAGAATAGGAAATTTTCAATGAGGACATCGCAATGAAAATGGAGCTGGTCTTAGGTGACTATTCGTATCACACCTCTTGCATTGAAAATCATTGTTGGACAAGGGTATTCTCTAACGGTACCGTTTATGCCGGAGATCGACCACATCCTAGCGAACAGAAGGTGGAACCCATTAGTGTCGCTCCATTCTTTTTGAACCGAACGAGATCAACGCCTTCTTGATGTGAGGATTCACTTTGGATACAAAGTACAAAACAGAAATAAAAAAATAGAAGAAAAGAAAAAAGCATAAAAAACACTGCAGTGGCTTGGAAAGAGGAAAATAAGCCGTATAAATTAGTCCATTTTCAATGATTCCACATCCTGTCACAGCGAAAGCGAGGACCTGGCGAAGGACCATGAGACGCTGCCGAAATGTCTCGGAACTTTTGCCCAGAAAACCCGTCTCAACCCGTGGACAAGGTTTGGATTGCATAGAACTAAGGTGACGATCTGTACCTACAATGCGCGAACACTTGCATCCGAGTCTTCAATAGAAGACTTGGTCATGCAAGCAAGAAAGGTAAGATATGACGTCATCGGCTTGGCCGAGACGAGACGACGCCACCCATTCAACGCCGTCTATGACACCGGAGAAGAACTGTTACTCGAAACATGCGACAGTAGAGGAGTCGGCGTTCTCGTCAACACGAGTTTGTCCATGAACATCGATTCATTCGAACAACTAACAACCCGAATCAGACGTTTGCGATCAAAAAGGTGTGGATCAATACCAGCTTTGACAATCTCCATCGTTTACGCGCCGACATCAAGCTATGACGAAGAAGAAGTCGAAGCGTTCTATATGGACTTGAAGAAGTTCTACAGAGAAGACTATAGATTCTTCAAGGTCATCGTTGGACATTTCAACGCCAAGATAGGGCCAAGAAGAACGGCTGAAGAACGTCACATTGGGACCCACGGATTAGAATGGAAGGAACAGTGTGAGCGGCTGTCTGAGTTTATCATAATGACCAAGACCAAGCATGGTAACTCGCAATTCCAGAAGCCCCAACCTCAACGCTGGACGTGGGAGTCTCCCAATGGAGAGTACCATAACGAAATAGACCACATCGTAGTGAATAGAAGGTTTTGTCTAACCGATTTCTCTGTTGTCCTAAAATTCTACACGGGATCAGACCACCGCCTCCTTCGTGCAAGATTCCATTTCCTGCAGAAAGGAGAAAAAGCCGCTAAATTAAAAAGACGAAATCCCAAAACCACTATAAATTGGGACTTATTCAACTCGTTAGCCGGCTGCTGAAAAGATGCCGTTGTCGAGTGAACCCGAAAGTCACCTAGAGACGTCTGTCTCCTCGAGCTGATACGCCAGCGTGGAATCGCACGAGCTGCAGGCAACCGCAAATTAACTTCCGAACTTGCAAAACAATACAGACAGGCAATAAAAGATCTTAGAGAGAGAACAGCAGCAGTAATCCTGGAAGCTGCAGAAACTAGGGAAAACAGTTCCCAGGATCGACTTTCTATTAACCTCGGCATTGGAATATGAATGCGTCGTTTTCTTGTTCAGCAATCGCGAGGTTGTTAAACAGCATACATTTACTTCCATAGAAAAACACAATACAATACAACAGTAGCTGACGTTTCGGCAGTATCGCCCTTCTTCAGAGCCTGGAAGGGTATACTGACATACAATTTACTAGGCCAAACGCCCTCAATGACACTTACAAAAAGACGAAAAACTCTATGGTAATTACAAATTATGGCCTAGTAAATTGTATGTCAGTATACCCTTCCAGGCTCTGAAGAAGGCGATACTGCCGAAACGTCAGCTACTGTTGTATTGTATTGTGTTTTTCTATGGAAGTAATGTATGCTGTTTAACAACCTCGCGATTGCTAAACAAGAAAACGACTAGGGAAAACATTCGCAAAGGCAACCGAAGTTTCTCCAATTACATGACCAAGATGGTTGCACTCCGACACCCAGACGGAATAGTTACAGCGTCAAGAAAGGCACTGGAGAAAATCATTCACGAATACTACTCAGATCTCTTCGATGGCCACGTCCATCTTCCATCAGATGAAATAAAGGAGGGTGGATATGTTCCACCACCGGTTCTCCCATCCGAAATTCGACCTGCCACTTCGTTGGTGAGAAATCGAACAGCACCAGGTCCCGACAGGATAAGATCAAAACGCCTGAAGAACCTTCCGCGAGTCCACGTAAACACACCGGCTGGGCTCCTCACACGTTACCTGTCTGAATGCAAGGTCCTTACTCAGTGGAAAACCAGCAAGACCGTGTTATTGTTCAAAAAGGGTGACCTCCACGACATCGGCAACTATCGCCCTATCTGCTTGCTGTCTGTCGTCTAAAAATTTTCAGTCGAGTCATCATAAATATGATTGACAGAACACTGGACGAGGGCGGCCATGTGAGCAAGTAGGGTTTCGAAACACGATGGACAATATCGACACAATAACAATACTCACTGATGTATCGCGAGAGTACAAAAAACCGCTCTGTCTCACTTTCATCGATTTAAAGAAGGCCTTTGACTCAATTGAGATAGAAGCAGTCATGGAAGCTCTTGAAAATCAGGGAGTCCCTTGTCAGTACATAAAGATTCTTCGTGAGCTGCACGAAAACTTCACAATCAAGATATCATCATTCTACAATGATATTAACATTGACGTCAAAAGAAGGGTTAGTAAAGGCGATAGCGCCGCACCAAAATTATTTACCACCACCCTCAAGAACGTCATGCGAACATTGGAATGGGAAAAATACGGGAGTGAAAATCGACAGTCGCCAATTACATCATCTTCGCTTTGCTGATGAGATCGTCGTTATAACAGCAAACATTAGCCAAGCGGAACGAATGCTTGCCGACTTTGAAGCCAATAGAAAGACTGTTCTTCGACTAAACTCACAAAAAAAGATGTTCATGGGGAACGGATTGGTTTCGTATGCACCATTCACGCTCAACGGAACGAATATCTCCGAATGCTCCAGTTATGTCTATCAAGGTTGGGAACTCAACATGTCGAACGACCTAGCTCCAGAGCTGAGCAGAAGGAAACGAGCGGCTTGGGGGAGCTTTCAAGAATATCGAGGATGTATTGAGAAGAACAAAGAACACCCGACTCCTTGCCCACCTTTTCGACTCAACGGTACTTCATGCGTTAACGTGTGCGTCAGAAACCTGGTCGCTGTGTAAGCAGGATGAAAAATCACTCAGCGTTATTGAACGGGCAGTCGAAAGGACGATGATGGGAGTATCTCGTGTCACGCAAGGGGAGGGATCCGAACTTCCGACCTGCGGCAACGCTCAAAGATCAAAGATGTCGTTCTGTACGCCAAACAGTCGAGGATAAAGTGGGCCGGACACGCAATGCGTAGGGAAAAGTGGAAGGTTTACTGGAGCCCGCTCGAGTCACTGGACGATGAACGGGACTACAGGTTCACAGGTCCACATTACTATGTACTGCTAATAGCCATGTGAATATATTAAGTAAACACTATCCTAGCCTCCCAACGGTTTACCGCTTTATCATGACTGGAAGGTGTTCCTGAGTGTCGACTGCGATGGACAGCGTAAGGTTTCATCCCCCCCCACCAGGATCTCCCTAGCCAGGAAGGAGTCCGACGTTTCCATCAAGAAGCTCAGCTAAGAGTAAACCCAAATCAGTATCAGGATTCGATACCCTCTTAGTATCAAACTAGTCGCATGGTGGCAAATCTCCATCTGATCTAGAACAGCCGTGAGTGCGTGTGGTGGTGACGAGCTGGAGCAGATTTTGGCCTGGCGTACCTCGGGACTCCACGAAAACACAGTGGCTTGGGCAGCAAAACTCCGAAGAAAGAGGAATCATGATGGGGGGCCGCACAACGACTGAAGACGGGCCAACCAAGTATCCAAGCAAATAAATATTCTAGTGTCTGTCTTTAGTTGACCAGGATCCAGACAAGTGCTACGCAAAAAAATGTACTGGTTTCAACGTCATTCACCAACGACCACCAGCTTTTCGCTAATCTTCCAAAATTCCCATTGACAAGGGAACATGACGGGGGTAATATAATATCGTCGAGGCTGTTCTCCGCCTGACTACAATACTGTCTGCAATTACTGAACAGTGAACACAAAAAAATGTGTTGTTGGAGAATTCGTCTCCAAGCTTCCTTTTTTCCAAAGCCATTGTACTGTCTACACCTTACGTATGCTTGAGATGTTCAGTGACAATCAGTTCACGCAGTTCAGATTTTAGAAGAATATCCTGTCTTAGAGACCCGGTAAAAAAACCTTCGATGCTGTGGTCATACATTGATAAAAGAGGACCATAGGTGGACAAGAAGGAGAACAGAATGGATTTCCAGAGAACTGAAACGGCGTCAATTGAGACCACCAAAACAACAGACCGATGTGTTTGTTAAAAGCACACTTGGGATCAACCTTCAAATCCACAAACTACAGCACTCGCGAATGCTAGCACCTACCGTTCTATGACGTTGCAAAAGAACAAAACTAATGGAAGAACTACTGGCATCAACGCGACATGTGAACACGGATCATCGAATTATCTAGAAAATGGGTCGCAATATAAAGGGTGATTCGAAAGTAATTCTCTGTTTAGAAACTCTTATAATTTTTAAGTTTTCGCGAAGAGTATAACATGGAACCTTATTTAAAATCCGACGTGAGCAATTTCATTCACCACCAGCTTCTCAACCAGCCTGAATAAAGCACCAAGTGATTTCACCATAAATCCTTTGAGTTGGAAGACATAACTTCTCGTATTCGCCTTTCAAGTACATCCAAAGTCGTTGGTTGGTAGACCTCAGTTGCTTCTTTAACCAAGTCGACAAAAGAAAGTCGCAGGATGTTAAGCCAAGGGTGTTAGCTGGTCACTTATGCAGACCACGGTGGACAATTATCGTCTACCTGTGAAGTGGACATTTGGCTGTTCACAAACAAAAGTAGCAAAATAATCTAGTTAAAAGAGCGACAACATAGGTTTAATTCTCAAACACTTAGGAAGAAAAGTTGAAGAAAACATTCCATCATAGAAATAAATTGTAGAATATTATAAAGCAAGCAGTTACTTTTCTATTACAATGTACAATACACGAACAGCCCTTTTGTTCGATCTCGCACTCTGGGCCAACCGACCCTTCCATCTGTCCGAATTTCGCAAAATAGTATCGTGCCGTCCTGGCAGAAGGCCCTCAAAATCAATAAATGTCATAGGCTGGTTCTATGAAGCCCGAGAAGCTGTCTAGCAAAGCATTCCTGGGATTCTAATGAAAGTCATTTTGATTACCGTTTACAGAGATTTGTGAAAAAGACAATGTGGCAGCTGAATCCACAATCAAATCGGAAAGTCTTCATAGATGATAGATACGAGGAGACGGATCGAATCAAAAAAAGTGCTGCGGTTTGCACAGTAGATGTGATGACGAGCTATGTAATAAATAGCGAATAAATATAATGTATTGCTTCCTGAGCGCTTGAAGCGCAATGGTCGGAGGCGCCCAGCAATACACGTGTTATCGAACCCCGTGCCCAAGGCTCGCGAAACCCTTAGAGGACAGAGGCACTGACTCGATATATCGGTAGGCTCACGCGAGTCATTTATAGGCCAGATATGGATTCAGTGTTTCAACGATGCTTAATGAAGGCGAATGCATAGCGCATACCTGAGAGATAGATCAACACCGAAAGCTTTATCCTTTTTATCCTTTATATTGCTATGACACGTGTACTTAGAAACTTCGGTCACCCACCTTCACCTCTCTTGTGAGTCGAAGTGATAAAAAACTATTTTGTTTGCCTGGGAAAATGTTTCAATGAAATTATGAACGTCATTGAGAAGCATGTGGTCAAAGCAGCGGCATTAATGCTTCTTCTTATGGTTTAGGGGATAATCACCAACGTTTTAGATTTACTCGCGTTCTTTGAAACATTTTGCATTAGAATTTTCTATTGAAGCGTTTCAAGTTGAAGTTCATGGATAGCAGATTCTTAAATTTTTTTTGGACGAAGCCGTTGCTTTCGGAAACTTGCTTGTCATGGAGTGTTTTAACTGAATTTTGTTTAAAAAGGGCAGTTGAAATTGTTGATTGATATATTTCTCATAATCTCAAAATTGCTGTTCAAACAAGCTCGTACGAACAAATATTAGGGAGATATGCATAGAGCTACTTCACAGGATTCTCATATCAAATATGTTCACTGTTGTAGTGCCCTGAATAGTTCTATATTTTTACATAGATAACTACGTGGACACTTCCAAGGCCTCGAAGATGAGGCAGATTTCGAAGATCGGAGGCTTGCATTCCGGCTAGAAGTTGGCTGTGTAGGTTATATTTCAGAAGACACCGTTCAAACACTGCCAGTAGTACGCAGTGTTCTTAACGTAGTTGATGGTTTTTTATAGGAGTACAAGAGTTTTCGAGTGAGTGAGTGGCTTTATTAAATTTGTAGTTAAATCAGAAAGAAGCCTAAAGCGCTTAAGACATCAACCAGAAAGCATTAAGTACTGTAATTTGATCGAAGGGTTGTTAACGAAAAACTGGAACGAAGATGAGCATATGTCTCTTCTAGACGAATAACTCAATCCACTTCTAAGAACTTCGTTCTCAACTGCTTCGCTTTACAGTCGGTTTTCTAGGGTTTGAGCTAATTGCTTGAAATGGTGAAGTATTCCTTAACACGTATAATACCAACAAGGGACTATACGGAATTCAACATTCAGTATAATTCTTCTCATGAAATATTCTATATATACCACATGCTTGTTTCCCAAGGTGGTGAATTTCCAGAAACAACATAGATCGGTGGCTAGTCTGGGTGCTCTGAAGGGCTACTAAAGCTGGTGTCTAGAGCGACGTTCTTCCCATTCCACATAACCGTCACAATATGAAGTTGTTAAAGACTTTATTATAAGAGAAGCCCACTATTGACTTCTGCTAGGAACAGAAATAAGTTGAAGATTTGCTGCACTCTACAGGACAACGGGAGAAAAGTCATCAGTTTTTAAGTAAACGAAAAAACAGCAGAGAAGAAATTTGGTGTGAAGATGAACATATCATCTATAGTTCGATTACTCCTGTAAAGATTCCCTCTATCGTCTTGAGGCCCACAGTTTGATAACAGTTCATTTGCATTTAGTAGTCGACAGAACAAAAAACGACAATACTACATGGAAGAGAAATTTTAATAGAAAGCAGAAGAATCCAGGCTGTATATAGAATTGTTTTCCTTTCCTCAACAGCAGTATCGGCACAGCTTCACTTGTTCACTCTGCGATTTTTTTTCCTATCCGGTGATAAATAAATTGACACAGGAAAGTAGTTCAATGAGTGACGCAATTCGTTAGGAATGTTTTCACAGCCACTGAGTACCACAGCAATATAAGTGGAATGACAAAACAGTTGCCATCTAATGTCCTTTCGTTGGCTTCGCTTCTATGCAGCTTACTGTTACTGCACGATACTGAAGCAGAACCTCTTTTTTTCCTGCATTAGAACTAAAGCTTCGAGCTAGTAGAAAAGAAACCTTCTAACATTCGACTGGTCCTTTCGACTGTATTCCATTGTGTCTTCTTACAGATTGAAGAAGAACTGAAATGCTTGCTTTCTTTTTGCTGATTGCATGCATTCATCTGATTCAGCCTCAGCTCCAAAGTTGTGCTAATGGAGGAACAGGGCGTAAGTGCTGGTATCTGTAAAATAGCTACAACTGGTAGATCTGAGGGACAAATTGTTTGTGGTGTCTAAGTTGAATGAATGGAAATGAGGTAGTCAAGAAACTTAGATATTTTCAAACTGAAATCTTTTGAAGATCCAGCAGAAGCTTTGGATTTCTTTTCAAATGTATATCACGCTCAAAAAATATGAATGCTCTCAAACGGTAACGAACGAAGGTTTCTGTACAAAGTATAGAGCAGAACTTAAGTCTATTCGTCTCTTTTAGAAATTCATACTAACTGGAGAGAGCTGCTCTTAAAAGTTTGCGAAAATGTTTCATAATCTCTATGGTAGAATTGAGTTTTCATCTAGCTTGTGTTGCTGATACTTGTCCGTCACCAACAGCCACTTGTATTACAACAGCAAACGGCCGAATATGCTGCGAAAACTCAATGGTTAGTGAATAGCGGTAGTTTCTCTTTACACTTTCTAATATTATCATTACATAGCCAATTAAATGCATAAATCACCCGCTTTCATATTTCGCACAACTCTCAGTAGTTCTTCTATCCGTTGCATTGTCTAGCAACCATCATCCAACGATTGTTGTCGGGTTCTAGTATGGATTAAGCTGCTGCTTGCTGTTCTATAGTCTTCTTTTCTTATTGACGTGTTTAATGATGATCGAGCATGAATGCTCTAAAATTCTGAGATAGCTCCGTTATTGACAGTGCAAAAGGTAGCGCATTGGTTAGCTGTGCAGCCCATCAGAGAGGAAGCTGCTAGTTCGACGCTCGTCCCAACGCTACCTTCAAGTGCACGTGAGAACTAGGAACTAGGTAGCTAGACTACCTCCAAACCTACAAGGAGGATCGACTCGACCAGCAGACTTCACAAAAAAGACGAAGTCCTCAACCAACGGCTAAAAGAACATCTGAAACGGTCGAAGATCTTTGTAGGTGGTGAATGCGAGGAAAACGATTCGAATACAAGAAGTGCTGGGATCCGCACAGTGATGACGGGTCATGTAGAAAGAAAAAAGTAAAGAAAGCGTGAGCATTAAATCAGACGAGGCTAATGTCTGATGCAACTGCTACTTTTTGCAAAATAGCGATTTAATTTATAATATTTTATAGATAATCAACGTCACTACCACAACAGCAAGTACCTCAAGTAAGTTTTTGAGGATTTCTTCTTAATTTGTTTTGTCTGACTCGGTTTCGTTTTCTTTCTTCATCCTTCATAAATGATTTGCATGCTTCTCTTCACTTCCCACCACAATGCCCAGTGAAAAACAAATATGTCGTGAATATGGCATTTCTGAGCTGCTAAAATTTACAGCTGGGTTTATTTAAACAGTGAGATATGTCTGGTAAGCTAAGTATGAAGTTTAATCATGGACTACACAATCAGAAACGATTACGCTCTGGAATTCGGTAGTCAACAATAATTAAGACGTACTCTTTATACCGACTGACTTTGCTCATCTGATGAATTTCGAGCTGATCAGCTTTGATGTTACGTGACTCCAGATGACGACAGAGCTACCACACAAACACCGTACATGCACTAAGACACAGGTGTATTCAAGAGAGCGACTCATTCTTTCGTGTACACGTCACCGTACGCACACATAAGTTCATGGCTGTGTTCATAAACGGAATGTCGATTCGGGCAAAGGCCTGCATTCATGTGATTCTGATGTACATAAGACCTGACTTGCGGTTTCCTCTATAAAACAAGCCTGATAGCCACTAAACGAAAGCCTGAAAAGCGTCACGTAGAAATACCAACCTGCATGGAGCACCCCAACGGAATGCTTAATTTATTAATTTCTGTGGTCTGGATTCACATGTTGCGCGGATTTTAGCACTCCTTCTATTCAGTTCGTTTTGTCGCATCCGTAACACACAGAATTCTTCGGATTTCCACATGACCGCCGCTTAAGGATTTTGTCTTTATCACGAGGATTGTTCAATATGAGTGCAGTTGATCCTCCGCGGAATTTTTTGCATAGTCGATTCTATTACGGCGTTTCTCTGTTCACAATAGAAGCAGCCACTCTCCTTTGTAGATCGAAAGGGATTTTTTCCCACAGAATTAGGGGCACCAATTTGTTCACAAATTTATGGTAGATTTGGTTGGCTGTGGGCTGTGTAGAACTCAACTATCTTCTGTGCATGAGGTGGTATCAAGCACTGTGACTCGCGGTCTATGGCAGATTATGGATATAACAAATTCGAACCAGAAGTTATATATGGGATTATTAACATCATGTCTTAATATTTAACTAAACGTTGGAAAGATTAAAGGTCCCGGCATTTCCTACTTGCATCACGAAGTGATCATTTGGCAATAATCATTGTCTGCATTCTTTCGTAGTGCTCAACTTAGAACAACTGTAGGTGAATGTTCCCAAATCTCTCTACCACACAATTACTTTGTTTTTAAAGCGTCTATGAACAAAGTACCAGTAGAAACCTTTCAGCATGTGTGGATCGTGTAAATCCTCGTACTGGTGTCTCTGACTGCCCGAGAGTGGCGTATCTTTGCAACAACTCGGTTTACTATAATCTGATGACGGAACAATGTCCCAGGACTTGTAACAGATGTCCGGGAACAGGAAATGTGACGTTGCCACCAAGTGAGTTTTCACTCATCATTAGATGGATTAAGAAAAGTTAGGATTAATTTACATTTTACCTGACCCGTCATCAGATCTACCGGGCGTATCCTAGCACTTTTACACTAGATTCGTTTTCCTCCATTCATCGTCCACAAAATCTTTGAACGAACATCCCACTTGTTTTTTTCCGCTGCACCTTGAGGATTTCGTGTTCTTCATGGATGTCGCAGAATGATGGTCGAGTCGATTCTCTTTTCAATGTTGGAAATAGCAGGGCTAAGGCGTCCCCACGTGGATTGAAGGTGTTGGGGAGGTGGCCGAACTAGTACGTTTGCTTCTTGATCAAAGGCATCAGCTAACCACGGCGCTAAGGGTACGAGCGTAGGGTCGCTCTCATACCAAAAGAACATTATGTTTCACGAAACACAGATGAATTCTGAGGACTCAGTCGCTGTTACTACTGTCCCATGTTGACGCACATCTTATCCATTTATGTGGTATGACCATGCATTAATGTGCGGGTGTGACGCACATATATAAATTGTATTCTAGAAATCAATCCGACTAAAAGTGTCAACTAAAAATGCCTGGGAAAGACAGCATGGTGGGTGGTTGAGAATGCCCCCCAACAAGTAAGCTTCTCGTCTATCCCGAGAGAAGAAGGTGGCAAACTACCCACCAGCCTACCCAATCTCCACGTTTAAGGGTCAGCAAGCTATAAGGTGGGCATCCAAAGCCAAACACAGCAAAACACAAAAATGGGTTTCGTTCTCCTGACCCAGAAAGAGTCCCGATACTGCGGCGTTGGATAAAGACAAAGAGGCTACTAAGATCTCAGAGAACCTATAGGTTGCCTAAGTCTGCGAGGAACGGTGTTAAAATCGCTGCTTATAACACACGAATGGCAAAAATTTGAATTCTTCATTGATGACCTAATGTGTCAGACTAAGAGGTTTGGGAAGGACATCATAGAAGTGAGACCCCCTATTTAACGCTGTGTATGGTACCGAAGAAGGGCTGCTCCTCGGGACAATGGAGTAGTCAGCGACGTCATCGTACTGGTGTGCTTGGGTGTGGCCACGAACATCGACTGCTTTAAATGACCAATAATATGAATCAGAGGCTTGCAGTCCGCGAGACTTTGATCTACACGGGCTTAGGCAAATGGTCGTTGTATTCGTTCTGACATCAATCAATGACGATGACAATACTGAAGCACACTACATGAACTTGCAGAGGTTCCAACACGTTCGTGCAAGATTCCATTTATCGCAGAAATGTGAGAATTCCGCTAAGTTCAAAAAGCGAACACCCAAAACGATAATAAACTGGAACTTACTTAAATCATGAGTCAACTCGTGAAAAGATTCCATTGTTAATAAAGTCGGAGAAGGATACAACTGGCTTATTCAATATCTTCACGTTAGCACTATGAAAGCTGTGAGTTCGAAAAGCACAAAAAGGCTCTATCTTCTGGAGCACTCAAACTTATACGTCAGCGTGGGGTCTTACGAGCACAGGCCAATCGTAAAATTAAGTCCGAACAAGCGAAATAATGGAGAAGGGCGATGAAAGAGATCTTAAAGAGAGAAGAGCAGCAGTAATGGCCGAAGCTCAGAGCATTAGTAAAGGCCACTGGAAATTTGTTGAAGATAAGGCCAAGATAGCCTCATTCTGATGTTCAGATTATTTAAGTGGGAAAAGGAGGAAATCATTCCCAACTGGCAGTATGATTTTTTTCTTTACAAATACCACTTACTCCTCCATTCATATAAGATAAAGCAGGATGTCGTTCTATCGTATCGCTCCCGAAATCCAAAATGCTATTCCGACAAGATAAGACCTGAACACCTAAGAACCTTCCCCAAGTCATCATCAATACACTGAGTCGACTTCTCAAACATTGCCTGTTGGAATACAAGGGGTCCCATTTAACTGAAGACCAGCAGGACCGTATTATTGTGCAAAAAAAGGTGACCTCCACGATATCGGCTACTATTGCCCAAACTGCTTGTTGGCTGTCGTCCATAAACTCTTCACTAGTGCCGTCCTAAACAGGATTGACAGAGCACTGGAACAGGATTGGCAGAGGACTGAACGAAGGACAGCCTTATGAGCAAGCGAGATTTCGAAAAAGATTTAATACGATTAAACACCCATCTACACGATAACACGACTCACTGAAGTATCTCGAGGGTACAAGAAACCGCTTTGTCTCACATTTCACCAATGTAAAAACGCCGCTACACAGTTGAAAAAGAAGCGGTCATGGATAACCAGGGCGTCTCTACTCGGTGGATAAAGATTCTTCGTGGGTTATATAAAAATTTCACAATAAGGATATCACAGTTCTATGGATAAAGAGACGGATTCGACAGCGCGATGCCATCTCGCCAAATCTATTTAAATCCGATCGGAATGAGAACATTGGAATGCGGCAAAAATGAGAGTGAAAATCAGTGGTCGGCAATTATGCCGTGTTTACACTGCTGATGATATCGTTCTTACAACACTAATGTTAGCCAAGCGAAACGAATGATTATCGACTCTGATAAAGCCTGTGGAAAGATTACTCTTTGACCAAATCTCATGAACATGATTTTTTATGAAGAACGGATTCGTTTCGAATGACCCATTCATGGTCAACGATATGAATGCCTTCGAACGCTCTAGCCGCTTCTTTCCAGATCGCGAAGACAGCGCGAAGCGATTTAGCCTCTGAGTTGACCAAAAGGAAAACAGGGTCTAAGAAAGCCTCCAAGATCATCGAGGATATTATAAGGAGAACTGAGAACGTGCGAGAATTCTTCCTGCCTTAATGTGTGCGTTGGGAACCTGGTCTCCTCGTAGGCAGGGTGATAGATCAAACCTATTGAACTCGTAGTCTCGAGTTCAACAGTAGCGGTATTTCGTATCATGTAAGTAAAACACGATATCCGAAATGAAAGCCCATATCAAGTACGAAAGATCAGAGGCCCCGCTTCATAGTCAAATAGTCGAAAATCAACTGCTCCGGAAAAGTAGCAGTTCTAAGCGACAAAAAGATGGGCAAGAGCCGCAAGCGATTTGGTTCCACGGCATGTCGGACGCATAGCAGGAAGATCACTAATCCGATAACTAGAGTTGTTTACTAAAACTTTAGAAAAAGCATATGGTGCTCTACGAACCGTTGAAACCAAAAAGAACCCATTGGGTAACTCTTGCTTGCCACAAGTGCAAATGGAGAGCTTACAGACGGCCACTGAGACACATGACTATCAACAGCATGACAGATCGTACAGATGATTGTTCCTCACATCCGACATTTCTAGTTATTTTGAAATTGCGCCTTTGCGACAAATTTAGCGTAACGCCCAGCCTTCATCGATTCTTTAAAAATTACATTCATTAGTAGAGTAGTTTCAGCTTGTGTCGACCGTGTAAATCCACGAACTGGTGTGTCTGACTGTCCAAAATTGGCGTATCTCTGTAATAACTCAGTTTACTATAGACTGATGACGCAACAGTGTCCCAGAACTTGTAACAGATGTTCGGGAACGATAACTACGACGTCAGCTTCACCCACGGCTTCAAGTTAGTTTTCATTGAATGGTTTAAACAACAAAGTACAGTAAGGAAAGGCAAGCTTACTAAGCATCAAAATGTGTACTTCTATTAGATTTCAGTTTCCGGTTTTACTGTCGATTTTTCACCTCTTGCGGTATGAACATCACGATCATCAATAATTTGTAGGAAGCTAAGTCTTTAGAGAGACACAGTGACACAGGGAATGTGCTTCTGAGTGGGGTTTAAGCAATCTTTCGCTCGATTTTATATTGTTTAGGTTGTCGGGATCTCGTTAATCCCAGAACAGGAGTCTCTGATTGTCCGAGAATGGTCAGCTATTGCAGGAACACGGCATATTCGACGTTGATGAGACAACAGTGTCCAAAGACCTGCGGATACTGTGTTTGATTTCAGCAGAGTATTAATATTAGTCATTAAGAAACACTGACTATGAGTTCTCGCTTAAGAGCATTTCATGTAAATTGATATAAAGTCTATGCACCTGTTCTTAATGACCATTGTCAGAAACAGATTCGTAGTTGCGGCGTTCTTCGTTCGTCGAATTATTACCACAGTTCTCAAAGCAAGCATGCTCCACGGAATTGTGTGTATCATTTGCTTATCTTGCATTTGCATGTTGATGGGCTTAAAAGTGTTCTGCAACATACAAATGCTTGTTGGTTTTACTCCGCATCGTGCAATAACTAAAACTCCTCAATGCCGCTGGTCAAGAAGTCAATACTAGGCTAAACTGGGAGGATAAAAACGCTCACATGATACATCGGTTGGGCTCCACACGTCATCGCCAGGCCAGGTCGATGTAGTCCAAAACATGGCTTATCTTTAAGAAATACTTCAATGCTGGATGCTTGCCTTTTAATGATTCTATGTTACAATGTTTCACTTTCTGTTCATTGCCTATTATTATTTTTAACTACAAGGTACTACGTGAGACACAATTACTATGATGCTGAGATATTCGCAAAACTTGGACCCCAGGAGAGATTCGAACACGCGGTTACCCTTTCCAGGAGCTCACGTATTACCCACCGCACCACTGAGGCTTCTGTTTGCCTTTCTCTCACCCAGTTTTCTACCTGACCCATCAGTATTCTGCCTCAGAAAGGGTAATCGAGGGTTCGAATCTCTCCTGGGGTCCAAGTTTTTGCAAGTATCCCAGTACCATAGTTATTACAGTCCCAATGTTACCATAATATTGCTGGGAAAAAATGCGAAATTTCCAACTTTATATTACTGGTTCTCCACGAACGCCGAAATCCATTAATTCCCCAAATGCTTACTTTCATAAAGACGTATGCGATCACCAGTGCATTTTCAGTCTCCATGCACAATGACGACTGCACAAACTACCTTCATTGGAGAGCCGGTATAATCCTCCTAAGGCACATATTTCGTGTTATCATAGGCGCTGGCTAGTCGTTATTGATTAGGCGGATGTTGGCCAGATATCGTTTAGATTTCTTTTGGAACGGGGACGATTTTTTAGCTTCTAGGCAAGGCTTTCGTTAGAAACATCTAAATTCTTTTCAGTTAGGGTTAATGACATAGAGTCATTCTTTCCGAGCAAGATTGTAGTTTGATACTCATAAGGAATCTTGTGGATAATCCACTCTTAGAGAACCCATTCAAATAGATGTTTGCAGAAATAGATTCTCCTATAAAAGCGCCAAGGGATGAAATGGAAATCTATTTTGCTTAAGCTGTTTATTGTAGTCTATCCTTACCCAATTACATTCGCTCTCTTGGGCTGAAAAGCAACGTTAGGACAGTAAAGACATAACGTAATAACTTCATAAGTCTTATTGATAGCGACTACATCTTCTATTTGCTTAACCGCTCTACGATTTCTAAGTGGTATCTGTTTCAAATATAGCACTATAGCACCTCGGTGTCAACAGTGAGGCCGACGTCTGATAAGACATTCTCTTCGGATCGTTTGATTTGCGAATCTTGCAGTCGCTGCAGAGGAAATGTTTGAAAAGAAAAAAATAAAGGAAACTCCAGTTAGGAACAATTCGTGTGGGGCACCATTTCCTTGAAATATTTTATTTTCGTTATCCAACACTGATATGCTTAACAAATTTGCCATCACTTAGTAATAATTGGTACCTTTTGGGATAGAAACGATAGTGCTCCCATTACAAAAATCGTGCACTTGTGCATTTATCTAAATACATGCATTTCCGAAAGTGATGGTGTCTTTTATCTTTAAAAAGCACAGGTCGGCGAGTGGCGAACTTTGTTCACTGAAATTTAAACTTGCATTTCTTTACCCAAAAGTTGCAAATCTTCTTTAAAATCTACCAAGATGACAATACGATTTTTTTGCTGTGAGCAAAAGAGTGCGGATAACATGGTGGCAATGATGCCGACCATCACTAGCGCAGTGGTGGTTCGATCCCGTCCCAAGCTCACCAATTCTCTCTTCCCTCCTGGTTAAAAAATGCGCACCGCACTTGCCGGGGAAAAGTCACTCGCTGCAATCCAGTTGCGAACGTTCCAGCCCGGCTATTTCAGGACTCCAGGGAGAAATGCACGACCAACATTCTACGACGTTCAAGATGAAATGGAAAATCCCCAAGCAGTAGCCGAAGCCACACGTTAAAGTTGGAAGGCCTTCGTGGGTGACAGATGAGAGAAAATGGATTTCATGTAAGAACTGATGGGTTCCGCGCAGTAGACGTGAAGACGTGTCATATAAAGTAAAACCAAATAAAATAAAATAGATGTAAACAAGACGTCTGTTATCCTTGATTTTTTTCGCCCATGTTCGTAGAAGTATCGAAAAGGTGGAACCGCGTCCGAAAAGGGTAAAAGGGAAGGTTGTCTTTGAAGGGATGTCATTGATGTTCGCGATGCTCGTGATGCTCGCACTAGAAAATTTTTTTAAAAAAAATCCTTTCAAAATACTCTAAGATTGCTAAGCTAGCGCTTGGTTGATAAGGAAGTTTTATTCTGCCGCGTTTTTTAGGTTTAACTTTCATCACAGTTTCTCATAAGTTTATGGATTTAGAATCAATATCACAATCAACGAAATTTATTTTCCAAGTGATCTAACATTATGGGCAAGTAAGTCCTTACGTTGATGCGTAAAATGGGATGGTTATAAATTTATGCTGCCGGGTGTTCTTGCTCGTAGTCCGCTAAGTTGAAATGCCTAGAAGATATCCCGTTATAACGTGGAGAATTAGTATTCCAACATTCAAAGTCCGAGGGTTAGGTCCGTTTGGTTGCCGCGCCTAATCAGCGTCAATTTCTTCTCCACACGTTGCGAGTTGATATCAACACACACTGTCTATTCTTCGTCACAAGAACCATAAAACTTCTCTCGTTAGCAGCAATTTCTTGCAACTCTGTCACTACAAATGCCAATTTTCCACAAGACTCATGAAAGACGTCACTAGACGGAGGGACAACTTTACACTTTGCCTTTTTTGATGTTCTGCTGTCTTCACGTTCGATGTCCGAAAATCAGTTCTGAAACATTAATAAATGTAGGGAAGAGCTTCTCTGGGCCAACAGTTGGTACTAGGTCCCTATTAAGTTATCGGACTAATTACAATAAACCGCCCAATTTTTTTCTTAACAAATGTCATTGGAAACCATCTAGCTAGAAGAATCAAAGACATCAAATTTGTAGCAAATAGAATAGTAAGAATATAGTAAGAATGTAAAATAATAGAATAACTGCTGCTAAAAAAACATCTGAATCAACGAGACAAGCACCAGCTAATGGTGATGCGTGATGAGACGGAAATATACGGCATGTCGAAAATGGTACATGATACTAACTGGAAGTCGTTAAGTTTTATTTTTTAATACCGCCTCATCTTTTTAGAAGCTAATCAGCCACTCTTCCACGTGGAGCTCAAATCGACAAACACTATTTTTAGAACAAATATTGACAGGCAGTGGGTAATCGACAGACGATACATCTCATGAGTATACTCAGATGATATCGGATTTATTCAGGGATTGTCTACTTTTAAAGTGATAGTGCAAATCCGATTTGCTTTTTGCCCGATGTCGAAAACACTACAGAATTGACGGATGAATGGAGTACCGAGAACCCATTCCGGTCCGAATCCAGGCAACTCCAAAGAAAATATGACGAAGTAACACTTGTTTCCTCTTGTCTAAATTTTATTTTTTTTGAATGTACGAAAAAAAAAGTTGGAAAACTCTTATGGCGGGAGTTAATAAGAAAATGTCGTTGTATGTAAGTAAGTAAGTGAAACTAAACTTAAGAATATAGTTTGCAGCCTCGACGGAATACTTGTTTTTTTCCGGTTACGAAGTCAAGAGTGGTAGCCGAGGCATTACAATTTATCCTATAGGTGTCTGCGGTAGCGTTGTACTTAAATAGAAAAGTTCTTTAGCACATGCATTAAACGTAAAGTCCAAAACGTTTATACCACAGCTCCGGCAACATCAGCTAACTTTTGGATGACCGCTTTTGGCCCGCCTATGAGTGGTGTACCGGTGTCGACGGCAGCTTGGTACACTTTCGAGTGCGTGTAATTTCCCATTCCAACGGCGGAAATCTGAGAAATTGCACTACTAAGAGCCTAGTATTGGTTCATCAAGAAGAGTACGGAACTTCAAACTGGTAATGAGTGGATGATGTAATAGGTTCGTAGGCGATGACTGGTCCGCAATTCATTGTGTCAATTCCACCATAAGTGAACAGGCCTCCATGAATTTCCGCAGCTGTTCCTCGATGCGCCATCCAAACAGTAAAAAATCGGCTTGTCCAGCAAGTCTTAGAATGTTTTCAAGCATAATCATCGCTAAAATCATCTGTGAATTATTTTTAGTATTCTCTTACTTTGGTAAATGGCATTAATGAGAGGTGGCATAATATCGCTATCATTGATAGCGAAGCCGAGTCCGACGACACCATCGTTATTATCCTGAAGCATGAAGCTTTTCACAGCTTTTCGAAGTCATTGCCATGTGTTAAGACGTTCACCTACCTCTTGGAGATTCGGACAGATATACTCTGCCATGCCAAACGTAGTATTTGGGATTATTAGTTCCTGCTGATTTAATCCTATGAACTAAAAAAATTCACAGTAGTCTGAACTGAAATATATTACGGCATTGCGACATTATGCCACGAACCTTCATAGTATCAGTTCCGAGAATTCCTTTCGCCTGTCCTGCAATGTAGTTGATTGACCAAGTCTCGTTCCTCTTTACAAAGGTGGTCGATGAGCCCGATACAAACTTATGCCTCCCATGGCATGTAATGCTACGAATGATATTGGTTCTTATATTGCAACTAGTTTCATAAATTTCATGACACATTATCTGTAACTGCCTAGTTCTCACTGTAAGTGGAGAGCAATCAAACGATCAAATTGGTGGTTGTTCTCAAAGCGAAAGTGCTGCAGTTACTGCATTTTGAGACAGCTTTCACTTTCGCAGTATTTCAAATAAAAACCTCTGTTCTGTTTTTTACGAACGCACAAGATTTCTGACTCTTAAGAAAAACCGCAATCACATTTGTGTTTAAAATTTTCGAAAAGGAAAGGCAATTTTAACCTTTTCATTTACTGCCTATTCTTTTTAATGGCAGGGTATGTTGCGAAATATAACTTCTATAATGCTGAGATATTTGCAAAACTCCAGACCGCAGGTGTTTGCGGTGGGGAACGAACGCGCTATTATCTTTCCCTGGGAGTAACGCATTCACCACCACACCATGCAGGTCCTTCGTTTGGTCTGTCTCTCAGCTAGTTCTATCGATCACTGTCATTAAATAAAAAGTTTAAGATTGTGATTATAACTATATCCTCAGCTTGACTGGGTTCAATGCCGATTTGGGCCCCCCAGATCAATCCCGTTGACGCGAGATTGCTGACGGCAAGTGATCGATAGAACTAGCTGAGAGACAGACCAAACGAAGGACCCCATTTTGTGGTGGTGAATGCGTTACTCCCCGGAAAGCACAATAGCGCGTTCGTTCCCCCACCGCAGACACCTGTGGTCCGGAGTTTTGCAAATATCCCAGTGTTATAGAAGAAGAAAGGCAATTTTCGGTTCTGATAAGTAAGCAGTAATCCGATATCAAGCAAAGTTCTATAACATAATCAACAGGCACTAACTTGCAATCAGTTCCTGGTACCCAAAACATAGCCGAGCCAGTGTCAAGTACGACGGTGAATTGTTGATTGGGTGTGCCGATTGTGATGTTACCGACGTACTCATGATCGCCATAGTCAAGCACCTTAACCACCTGCTTCATTTCTGTAACTTTTAAACACCGGATGACCTGAACATCCCGTAAATAATCGACAGTATAAAGTGACTTCTTACCTGTTGTCGAATAGTGATGAGCGAAGAGCGGAGAGCATTACGGTGTCTGGCGTATGCAGCATACTCACCTCCTTCAATCATTTCTATCTGCAAACAGTGATGTTCATTCAAATTCGAGGACTTCTTGAATCCAATTTTAGTACCATTTTTGACTTTCGCCATATGACAGAATGCTGAAGAACGTCTCCCATAGATATGCCAACCATGAGGGAAAGAAGGCCAAAAGGCATCCTGAGCAAGGAGTATTCTGGGTAACTGTCAGATGGAGAAGCCCGTTCACGAAAGACTTGAGCGTCTGTTGGTAATAAGTGAAAAGGGAATTCGGGCGCTTTGTGTGAGGAGTGCAGGAAATTTTTAAACAACCGCTTCAAACCTTATCGCAGACACCACCTTTATATGGGCTCCACTGATATAATTAAATGAATCTGGTGTTTTCATATGAAGAGGTGGAGCTTTGTTCAACTAATTTAACAACAGAATGCGACACTCACTATCGCATAACTGCCAGCTCAGGTTTTTGACCCGCTGGTACTGGTTGTGAATCGAGGTCGACTCCAGCCTAATTTTTGTTGTAGCCCTTGGTCTGCTATGCGGTTTTATTACTGATTTTGCGATACTTTTAGTACTCTCGTTTTCTATGTGGTCACTAATTCTTCTATGTTCTGTACAATGCCTTTGGAAAATTTTGAATTCCTGTGTGCCCCTGAAAAACAGGTCGCTCACCACATGACCATGATAGTGTCTCATTTGGTTTCACATTTCCAGAATACGATGAAAATGTTTCATATCTGCCCTTTGAGTGGGGTGTTCTTGATCTAATGAGTGATTTGAAACGAAACCACAATCAATTACTAGTCATAACAGACGATACTGGTTCTTCGATTACTCCTGTATAGTTTTGAATAATTGCACTAATAGAGATGTTGTTAACTTGACGGACTTTTACTACTACTTTTACTTGATACTTAGTACTTGGATGGACCGTCCTCACTAGTTGTGCGGACCCAAGCATAATCACCATTTTTCGGAGATTTGCTGGTTAAGCCATTGCAGTTCCCTGGAATCCCGAGGACAGCCTGGCCAAGGTCTGCCCCAGATAGTCCAACTGGGTCTCAAACTTGGATAACCACAGCTTTTACTTTGTCAAAAAGCTGTTTCAGGTGTACTTATGCCGCAATCTTCAGGTATTTATCACTGCTGTTTGAAGGCCTACACAAGAAAGCAACTGACAGTATGAATTAGTGATACGTTCTAAAAACGGTGAAAATCATTTGAAACAATATATGAAGAAGAAGTATGGCTTGGTTGGTATCCACCACCATGTTAAAAACTTCATTTTTATTCAAAAGGAACAATTATCGGTTGTCAAAGGCGTGAAAGCAAGCAGCTTTTCTTCGTATCCCCAGACTGTTACACCTTCCACGTTTTCAATGAAGAATATTTTATCGATACTGAGAATTCCAGGGACGATATCGTATAAAAGCGCCACTTGACTTTATGGCTTGGTGCCAGTAATACGAGCTTTTTCTTTTTCAAAAAGCGTTTCAGCTGTAATACTATTTATTGACAAAGTTGTTCATGCAGGAATGTTTTCTGCAATACACAAACGTTTTCTACGATACCTGAATACCTCGAATGGGTCTTGGATGAGACTTATGCAATGGGAACTGCTAAGTGCACGAATACTAGAAAGGAATTCATCTATCCTTTCCGTTGTCCCACATTGAATTCACCTGTATATCTTTCATATTTATATCTTTCATATTTAAATCTATTTTCTTGAAAAGGCTTGCAAATAGTACTCAATAAATCCTATCACGAACCCCCCCCAAGATGAGTCTTCTCGTGTAGTCCTCATTGGCTTTTTAAAGATCAGCCTTATTCGGTAATCCACCGCTTCCTTGCACTTGCAATCGTCAATAATATTTTACTTCAAACCTTTTCATCCCACTAACTCAGGTTTCCTACCTATTGATCTATAGTCTTATCTGCTACTGCCCTTGTGGAAGTCGGCAAACGTTGTATAGCTTTCGCTGTAGTGTTCGAAAAAGATTAGAATTTCGCCGGAAACAAGTTACAGGTGAGAGCGAGCTGATTTCAACGCGTTTGTGCGCGGAAATAACTGAGCTTCTAACTTTAAACCAACATATATCTACTGAGTGTGAACTCCCTTATACTAAGTAGAGCGACTAGAATCTACAGATCTTCTACAAGGCGTAAGCTGCTCTAGTACAAAGTAGTCATTAAGTGTTCGTTGGGCATGTTGCTGCAGAAGTTTCAAATCCAAAACGAGAAGATCTGCATTAAACTGATTACGTTTTAGTAATAATGACATCTAATAGACGTAAATACTCCGGCACTCCATCCTGTCTTATCAATTGTACTTAGATATCGTCAATAATATTTGTGTTGATTGTGGTGACTTGTTATCAAAAATGAGGGATTACGTTTTGTAAAACATTAAAGACCAGAAAGATAATACTTTTTCTTGTGAAGCTCTTGCTTCACCGCTGTCCGGAGAATTCTTCGCAACTGCAAGGTATTCTGTGAAACGACAGATACCCTTGATCATCAGTACATATTGTATGCGTAGTTTTCTTGTTCAGCAATCGCGAGGTTGTTATACAGCATACATTTACTTCCATAAAAAAACACACAATACAATACAACAGTAACTATATTCAGCTGTTCTAATCCTCCTCACCTCGGGACTCCAGGGAACCGCAGTGGTTAAACCAGTAAAAATCCGAAAAAAGTGGAGTTTGTTTTGGAGCCCCACAATCAATGACGACATCCTATCCAAGTATCCAAGTATAATTGGTTCAACGGGGCGAGTAGCGCACTGGTATGATGCCGGTCATCACGAGCACAGTGACGATGCGATCCCGTTCCGGGTTCACCAAGGTCATCTTCGCGGGATCGAGAAATTGGTACCGGACTTGGATGGGAAAAAAATTACTCTCCGCAGTCCAAGCGAAAACGCTCTTGCTCGGCTATTTTAGGCCAGCAGTGGGAATTGACTCGACCAGCATTCAAAATATTCATGATGAATGGAATTTACTCAAGCAGCAGCGGAAGAATCGAGAACGAAAAGGGCTCGTATCCGCGCAGTAGATGTGAAATACGGGTCGTATGGAAGAACAATCTAAACAATGGTTCTGAGACTTGTCGGCTAACTGAAATATAGCGAGAGTACGAGAGAGCACACTGGCACTTATTGCCACCATTATGAGCACGGTGCTGCCTCGACCCAGCCCTGGACCCACCAAACTTCCCATCACCCCATGGTCGACAAGTTGGTACCAGATTTGTTTGGATCAAGCCCACACCTTCCGATCCATTTTGGAACGCTCTAGCACGATTGCCTGAAATTTAGAGGTTCAGTTCGACCAGAATTTCAGCGACATTAATGCCATAGATGAAAAAAATCCGCAAACAGAAGCCGAAACCAAACGGGAAAAAAGTTGAAAAACCGTCGTCGATTGTGAGTGTGAGGAAACAAAGCGAATGGAAGAATTACTGGGACCCGCAAGTATGTGATGTCGGATCATGTTGTTATTAAAAGATTAACTAATTAGTATTGACAGTGGTTTAGGCGACAACAGTAGTTTTATCCATTCTTGATAGAGAATTTGCACATTCGTAATGGCATAGGGCCACATATTGTTGCCAACACTGTTTAGCTCACTAAACGCAGCATTTGCAAAGTTAGAAATACGTGGTATTTCAATTATTATTTACTGCTTATACTTGTTTCATAAGGAACTATAGAAGATTTAGGTTGTGCTCCTCAGATCATTCTGTTTGACGAATGATAACTGCCGGAGGCAGCGATTGAGTAAAAACATGGCTGAAAGAAAGGCACAGCAGATGCTCTGTTGATTTGGTGGATAACACATGAGCAATCAATCGCTAATGGTAACCACTAGTCCAAAGTCCACCAGAGATCCTGGATTTCGCCACAGTTTTTTCTCATAACAAGTTTTTCCTAAATGAGAATGGAGTTATCTTTCACCTAGTTACCCATCTAAGCATTAAACAGCAACAGAAATGACTTCACTCTGATTTCTGTTAAAATGTTATTCCACTTTGCAACTGATATCTTGCGAAGACACTCACTTGAAATATCTCGGAACTCCATATAAAGAAATTTTTTGTTCGACAAACAAACCATTGATCAAATAAGAATTGCTCTAAGGTCTGCCAGTTTCTTATGAAAACAGGCCATTGAAGCAAGTAAGTTCAAGTTTTTGAGCACTAGTAAAAATCTATCGAAGATCCCAAATTTCATTCGTTTTTGTGCCAAGTATTACCCTTGCGAAGATTGGAAACGAATGTGGAATGGTCTAATAGTGAATGTCACATCATTGCTCGCAGTGCTCATTGTTTACATTGAAGTGCTGTAATATAATTAAACATAGATATTATTGAGAAATCCTGCAATGACTAGATAGAAAGAGTAGAGAGAATAGAGAGTTTCCAGGACATATTTCAACCAAGTTCGGTTCTATTCGACAAAATAGCAGGTACGAGATTGTTGGTATAACATTTATTCCATAATCGATAAGACCTCTTTCGAGCTTGGAAGGAATAGTATTAACATGTAACATCCTCCGACAAACAGTCGTAGCACAGAGTGCTCGAGTAACCGTAAACGGTAGATGATTCCTAGTTTGCATAGGAATGATGCTGTGCAGCGCCGCTATAAGCGCCTTCTATTCGATTCGTTCATCATGAAACGATAGTGAATTGTCAAGTGTTCGCCGATGAACTTTTTTTTCTCCTGAGTGCTTTCTCACACTAGTTGCTTCCAACTACCTATAATTTCATTAAAACAAAAGAAAAGAGTAATATCATATAGAAGTGCCTTATGATTACCAACATAATGAACCTCTGAACAGCGGTTCAGGAACAGTTTCGAGGATCGACTTTCTATTAACCTCGGCACTGGATTACGAATTCGTCGTTTTCTCGCTCAGCAATCGCAAGATTGTTAAAACATACGTTTACTTCCATACGATAACACACATACAACACAATCGTAGATGACGTTTCGGCAGTATCGCCTTCTTCAGAGCAGTATTAAGATCACTAGAAATGTTATTCCAAACAAAGATCATTTCAAACGTAAATTTGTTAAAAGCAGCAGTACATTATTAAGCGGCCAGTGGCACAACGTCACACTTCAATCACAGCACAGTCTTTGTCGTTAGTTCATGGTGCACTGGTCGTTCGAAGAGACCCAGCAACTCAACGCGATTTCGCAGCCCGACAATTCAAATTTGCCCAGCTCATTTCATCAATTTGGCGTCTCATTTCGCAAACTCAACACCATCTTAACCTATAACTCTCGATGTTATTGCAAGAGGATGATACGTACACTATAGGGCTCACTTCCTGTTTAATGTTTTCCAGAATTTTTTTCACCGCGCTAGGGTTGGAAACATAAAACCATCCTCTACACTAGACGATCTACAAAAAACCATTTTTGGAAAGGGCTCACTGGGCGGTAAATTGAGTAGAATTCGATGAATATTAATTGTTATCTCAACTAATCATTGTGATCATTGTATAGAGTGTGCGGATGCAAACAGAACCGAAACATACTCATCATAAGGTGCACAATACTTTCAAGTGTTGGCAGTAATGTATTATATTTGTTCTAAGAACCATAGCGACACATAAAAAGTACTAGCAAACAGATCATTCGTACCTTCTACCACTGTGTTATCTTCAAAAGCCCGTAAGGTACTCTAGTTATCAAAAAATTAATTTTTTATGGCCAGAGGACCAAAAAAGTTTACAGCCGATGAAAAATTGCTCGTATTCTATTCTACACGGAGAGCCACACTAAACGGCCCGTGTTCGTCATTGGTTAACCAGGCTGACCTACTTTTTGAATATTACAGGTTTAAATTCATACGAAAAGCCAACGTATCATGTAGACCGACTAGTGGTCCTCGTTCTCGCCTTTCAAGCTATCTTGAAACCTTGGTACGGATTTCAAAAACAACTCCAGAATCTCAGCTCTAAATCTGACGATGAAGACATGTTGTCAGCTAAATCTCGTCACGAAGATACGTCGTAAAGTTTCGTTGGCTATTTTCTTCTTGTCCACTACTTCGAGATAAAGCGTTGAAGATGGAGCATCAAAAGATGAAACTTAACTTGACGACTTTCCGCAAAATTAGGAAGCTAGGCAGACGTTTACCAATGGGCGGAAAAAGATTTCTAGATGAGTTCTTCGATAACTTTAAGCGCAGTAATTACGACCACTTGTTATGCGAAACTTCTTCGGAAGTAGATAACTGGTGTTTATTTGCTCCACCATCCACTGATGATGCAAAACTTTTATAATGTACGCACAAGTTCTCACGGGAAATTCCACTGGCGAGATGATAATCAACGTCAGTTAAACTGCATCCTCAGTCTGGATCACTTCATGGCATGAAACAAGAAAATTCACCATAGTTCTGACCAAAGGAAATATATAAGGTCAGATCAATGCTTTCCTTAATCGATATTTGAATAAAAATTCACTGCAGAGTGGCGAATGCGCTGCAAAAATCCAGTCGCTTCCATTTATCCAATAATGAGACTCCCCACAAAATAGCTGATTACGATGGTGGTGAATGGAGGGGGGAAGGTCGACAAGTCGGTAGGTTAAATGTGATTAAAGGAACTATTTTGTTACACCCTAATCTCCGTCGCATTAACATTTACACCACAATACAATTTTGCCAAAATGCTAGCACTCCCAGAAAGTACCACTTAATCACATTAACTTAATGAGGAGTGTATAGAAAATGTTCTCTACACTGTGGATGACATTCTACATCTATTAGTAGTGTCTTGCACTTTGTGTGTTAATTGCACATTGTTTACTACGATTTCCTTTCACAGATCGATTGCTCCGTATTCATCATGGACTGTGCAAACTTCAGAGCATTCTATCGTTCACTGCCAATTAATGGACAACGTATAAAACTTAAAATTGATTTATCAACCATTCCTCTTAGCATATGGCCTACCTGGCTCTACTTATATAGCAATGTTATGTAGTGCTTGTTGTTCTTGATAATACTACTTTAATACACTGAAAGAGTACCTTTCTGTCACTAATAATGTCCCGACTTATCGCTCAAATATTCATTTTATATGGATTTCGCTATTGTGGCTGTGTTTCCATGTGCATTTTCTGGTCTTACCATGTCGCTATGGTTGTACCAATATTATATACACAAAGGTTTAATTGCCCAGGTCTGTGGATTAGCATAGCTGCTGCACAGCTTCAGTCATAACACTGTATTCAATAAATACCAAATATGGCTGTACATCTAGTACCAAAGTGCACCCTGCAACGTTCGGAGGAACCAATAACAATGGCATTTTCTCGACGAAATACGATTGCGTCTTACTTGACAGTTCACGCATTAGTAGAAGAAACTATTCAATCACACGAATGAATTAACGACTCACGTCTTTCCATTCCATTTAAATTTCAAAACCGCCCTCCTAGAAATTTTTTAAACGACATCAAAAGATGCAATCAGGCATATTTCTCGTTGGCTACTGTGATAAACAATCAATTCATACAGTAAAAAACATCACTAAAATAATAGCAGCATACAGTGAGCCACAACTGAATGATGGCAGCGTATGATTGCAGAGATCACCTTCGCAGAAACACTGTTGCACCTTGATTCTGCAAGAAACCACTCCTTATTAAGCGAATCGAAATATTTTTCATTTTACTCAACTAAATGAGTTACAATGCCCTTTTAGATCTTATAGGGAAATGCTAGGCGAAGGGTTAAGAAAACATTTCATTCGAGTGTAGACCATCCACAGCAAAATAAAAAACTGGATGTTACTTTAGAAAGAAAAAACTTGAAGCACGAATACAAAATAAATGTAACCAGGTTTATTTGTTCATGGTATGCCGGTTTTTCTCCTCCAGAAAAAGTATTTTCTCTTTAATGATGCTGAGATATTTGCAAAACTCCGGAGCGCAAGTGTCTACGGTGGGGAACGAACGCGCTATTGTCCTTTCCGGGTAGTAGCGCGCTCACCACCACACCATGCGGGTCCTTCGTTTCGCCTGTCTCTCAGCTAGTTCTATTCGTTCCCCACCGTAGACACCTGCGGTCCGGAGTTTTGCGAATATCTCAACATCATTAAAGTTATATTTCGCAATATATACCCTACCGCTAAAAAGAGTAGGCAGTAAATAATAAGTCAAAATTATTTTCTCTTTCTTTAAGAAGGAGGAGCGAAGTAGAATGACCACATGCGCTGTTTTCGTGATGATCAAAAGTGAATGTGGAATACTTAAATACTTATTGATTTTTGCGTAACATAAATAAGAAACGCACCCACGTAAATCGATCTCAGTACAGCCAACCGTCCGATCATCATTCTTTGCTGCACAGCGTTTTTCTACGTAGTACGTCCCATTCTGCAAAGAGTTTACCGTCCTACTGGATTATTTTAGAAGCGAAAAATTTTCAACAAATGTCACTTGTGCGCTCACTCATGCGCCTTTTCTTGCCAAACTAACCAAATTTTCTCCTGTTAAACTCATACAACCATAATTGTCCGGATCACATGAGATATTTTTCGGTTTACCACGGCATTGTGGAGTGGGTGCTGTGAGGAATACTCCACAGTAGTAGCAGAGCAATCCATAGCATAATGGCAGTGGTAAAAGCAGTATCAAAAGTCGTTGTAACATCCGAAAAGAAAGATTAGAGATCTTAGAGGAAAAGTGAGTTGCATACAACCCAACGAACGGACTTTGAGGAACATGATATCGTAAAAAATCAAATGCTTATTTAAACGATTATAGCACGAAGTCAATCCAATAATTCATACCCATACATTTCCCTAAGGTTACAATTATCATATCAATGCGAGAATTTTGCATAGAAGTCTTGCACATTCCTGCACACAGTTTCACCAAACTACCGTGCCAAGGAGAACTGACTCGACGCATAGCTACGACGGAAACGATACCCAGACAGTGTGCATCGAGGTGAAGAAGTTCCATGTAGAAAATCATAACCTATACAAAGCGATTGTCGGCGTTGCCGTAAAGATTAGCCCCAGAAAAACTGTTTGAGAAATTTTAAATCAAGACTCACAGATTGAAATGAAGTGAAAAGAGTAAGAAGCAGTCTATCTTCATGCTAGCTACCAAGATCATGTAGATCATGGAGAGTGGCTGTCTTCCTCCACTCCTTGATATAATTTATCAGAGAAATCTCTCCATGAATCACAGACCGAGAACTCGTAGCATGAAGAAAGGGAAGGGAGGAGAACTCTAGACTTTTCGATTGCCAAGCCCACTTTCTCCCACATTAGAGTGCAAAAAAGATGTCGTCGAAATGGCCTTCCTTTCCAAAGCCTGGCTTGATATTTCGTTGGCAAGGAAATAGCCCTAGGCATTGTTATGACAGTGTTAAACCTAAACTTCTGAAGGACCTACTACCAGTCGTCATCAACGCGTTGGCTCAGTTTTTCACACATTGTCAGTCAGAAAGCAAGAGTGGAAGTAAATAGATCCACAAAAACCCTATTGTTGCACAAAAACAGCCCACACGACATCTGCAGCTATCGCTCAATTGGTCTGGCTCTTTGATTTATACAAGGTTCTTTTATTCAAGTTATCATAGTTGGCAGATTATCGACCATAAAAATAGTGACAAGAATTTCCGAGCACGGCTCATTATATCTATAAAGGTACTAATCTGAATAAGCTGAGAATGAGCGACGTGAAGAGCTCATAACAGCATCGAATATTTGTGAAAAGGATACGAATCATCCGGTCTTCACGTCCACTTTTCCCGCTCTAACACTACTTCTATTTTAAAACAAGTCCATGAAAGCACGATAACAGGTAGAAAGGACGAAAGAGAAGATAAATTTAGTGTTGTCAATGCTCGGAATATCGTATACCACGAAAAGGGTGGGGGATAGAATCTGAATTTTTGCTACGTCGACGCTCCGGGATCAATGAAGCTATCACATATGGGAAGATGTGTAAAATCAAGAAGAACACTTGTTGCGCTTCGACAAGATGCCTTACTGAATATGCATTGTAGAATGTTCCCAATACTGACATTAAGGAAACTGCAAGGCGACAATGACGAACAAAAAAGCATTCAACAGCACTTTGGTGGTATCCGCTCAAATGACTCGATGATTAGAACTGGAACACAAGCGAGATAGGTTAATTCTCAAATATTATACAACGTTTATTTTGCTAAAAGTGCACACCAATATTCTTCTACTAAGATATTTCCAACGGGTGGAGTTGGTCAGAATCCCCGAAGAGAAGTTACTGGCTGCCAACTATACAATCTAATGTATCTTCAAAAATCAATAACAAATCATTTAATTAACCTCGAAAATTTTATTCTCATAGACACCTCACTGACAAAACAAAGCACATTCTGATTAAGGATTTACCCTTGAATATTTCGGTCTACGCTTTCTTATTTGGTCTTCAGCATGAACTGTCATAACCAGGTGTCATAGTTTAGGGTTTGAAAAATTTTTTTAACAGAAACGGAAAGCCGATTATAGTGGATTTCCCAAAGCAGCACACAAGGCCGGGTTCAAAAAGAAGAAAATGAAGGTGAAATTTCAGGTATGAAAGTAAATGGCGCATATATCAAACAACAAATACGAAGAAAAGGTTGGTATGACTAAGACCCTGCATGAGCTCCTCAAATAATCGATGAGGCACATGTTTTGTTTTTTGTGGACTGGCGTAGAAAGGCATCATAAACAAAGCAGCTCAGTGTTTTTCTCCATGAAAACATGAAAATGCTCCAACAACTGGCGGTCAATCATATAAAAGAATAAAGTGCAATATAACGATGAGAAATAAAAGTCTCATGAGTGAATGACAAAAAAATAACTTATTATGCGAGACAAGTAATCGTTATAAGAGGAACAATCGCGATTCGTGTACGAAGCGGCTAGGGGGTGCTCTGGAATGCACACAGGGCCATTCCTTCGGCCCCGCTTGTGATCTGATAAAATCACTGGTTTGGTATACTGGTATGGCACATTATGATTCCACTTGATACTTACTTGATAATTGAACGACTCGTCATCACTACTTGTGCGACTCTCAGCATAATCACCATTTTTCGGAGATTTGCTGGTTAAGCCATTGTGGTTCCCTGGTATCCCGAGGACGGCCTGGCCAAAGTCGGCCACAGGTCGTCAACACGACAGGCAGTCGCAGCCCTTGTGGATCAGAGGGAGATTTGCCACCATGCGACTTTGATACCAGGATGGTGGTGGATCCTGGCATTGGTTCACTCTTACCTAGGTTTCTTGATGAAAACGCCGGACTCGTTCTCAGCTTGCGAGACCCTGCCGGAGAGACGAATCCCCCCCGCTGTACATCGCAATTCGACACCCAGGAACACCTCCTAGCTACGATGAGGCGGTAAACCGTTGGGAGGATGATGCCAAATAGAGCCAAGTGCACTAAGTGCCCTTGAAGGATAGATCGACGCCGAACGCTTGTTGTTCTGACTTTTATTGCCTTTCACTTATTATTACCTGTCGTTACTCTTCCTAGGGTGAGAACCAAAAGATTGTGGTTGTTGGAAGTGTTAAACTTTGACTGACCCATACCACCCCACACCACCCATTTCACTGACCTATACCAGCCGATCACTCATACAGGAGTCCGATTATTTTTCTGACGAGTAACAGTCTCTGCGTAACTCTGCTGCTTCAAAGGGCGTTTTGTCGCAGTGGGAAGCACAGATATTTCATCAACCTCCTCAAGTGTGACTCTCTCTATAACATTATGATCTGCTCGCCAGCAACACTCTTTGTCACCATGAAATAAATTAGCACGAATAAGACCACAAGGAAGCTTAGTATAAGCAAGATTTGGAACATCCGCGGTCTTCGAACCCACGATCACCCTTATCAGATGCTCTCGTGCTATCCGCCACATCAAGCGAGGCCTTTGCTTTGTCTTTGTCTGAGCCAGTTTCTTTCTGCTGAAGCACCGATAGAGTAAAAAAAATTGGCTGAGAGAAAGGCAAAGCAAAGGCGTTGGTTGGTATGCTGGATGAAAACGTGAGCCACTGGCGATAAGGGTAATCAAGTGGCTCGAAGACTGCCTGACACTCGAAGTTTTGCTCATATCTCAGCATCGCTGTGGTTCTAGATCACACCATCACCCTCCATGAGGAAGAAATAGGCGATAAAGAAAAGTTACTACACTTCGTCCACAAAAGCGCATTTTGTATATTATTAAAATAAAACAAAACAATAGTAGCATTGGTCCAATGCCTGGTAAACGTGTTCTTGTGGAATGTCTTAAACAATGAATGCAGGGCGTCAAGATAAAGAATGTTTGTGTATCGAGATAAACGACCAAAATGAAATGAGCCCATACGAATTCACATAGGCTGACCTGCTTTCCACACATCATTTGAATTTTACTCACGTTGGTATCCAACTCTTAAAGCACAACTTTTTGTAGGACAGTTTTTTTAAACGACAGATGCGGTTGCTAGAAATCAATTATTGCTTTCTTATTGAACCGTACCACTTAGGTGTTGCGCCTCAGTGCCTTTATAACTGAGTTAATCGAACGAACAGCATTCACTCCATCGCTCTCCAATGCGGACATGGGAAAATTGTTGCTGTATTCGGTTCCAAGGATTTATTCGATGAGAAGTGGGACCATCTTTCAGCCACGAAGAGGTTATAAACGAATAGAAAAAAATCCTATAAACATGCCACTACTGGAGACAAGTGACCGGACAAGATTGTCCGACAATGGAATATTACGAATATGACACTAGTCGTTGACATTCGGGATACGACGCGTGTTTACTGCGTATTCATTTATCATGGTAAAGTATTATGTGAAATACAACCAAAAGGATGCTGAGACATGAACAAGCCTCGGAACCTCAGTTGTGCTTCGTATCCCCCGACTATTTTACGTGCTATCCACTGCACCACCCGACACCCTTGCTTTGCCTTTCTATCGGCCATTTTTCACTCTTATCGGTGCTATCATCAACCATCCGCCAATCTTCCTTTCAACAATTACGTCATGAAAACTTGCACCTAACCTCTTTAGAAAAATTAATCGCTGTGAATACAACCACAATGATGCTGAGATATTTGTAAAACTCCGGATTGCAGGTGTCTGCGGTGGGGGAACGAACCGTTTTGGGGGGCTAACGCGTTCACCACACACCATGCGGGTCCTTCATTTCGCCTGTGTCTCAGTTAGTTCTATCGATCAGCGCCGTCAGCAATCATTCGTCAGTGGGATTGACCTAGGGAGCCCAAAAAACGAAGGGCCTGCGTGATGTGGTGGTGAACGCATTAGCCCCCCGGAAAGGGTAATAGCGCTTTCGTTCCCTACAGAGGACACCTGATTGCAGGTGTTTTGCAAATATCTCAGCATCATTGTGGTTGTATTATACGTAATACCCATCCATGAAAAATTGCAATAGGCAGTAAATAAAAAAGTTAACACTATGAATACATTTCTTCGTTTATTGGCAATGTTGCCCACAAGGTTATTGCAAATCCTTATTAAGACTACTTTTTCAGCTCCATCGTCTTCTTCAGAGACGCATTAATTCGAGTCGACAGTCCACAGCAGTTATTTCTTGGATCATCGTAGTCACATAGAACCAGATCTAGTGGAGTGAAGCACTCAGAAATGAAATATTTCGTTTTGTAGTGTATACTACACAGTTCCTGTCACTACAAGAGAGTAGTTCCATTTTGCTGCTCGTAGGGTACGAGATATTGCTTGATCTATAGGGCTTTTTTCATAAACGTATATACGACACACTAAATGCATAATTTGCTCTAGCGATAGAGAAAATGACTTCATGAGTTCGGGTACGGTGTAGTCATTGTTTTGTAAAGCTTAAAGGGACGAATAAGTCAGCGAAACAAGTCGACCTCTGTGCTTCCCCATAGCGAACAGCCAGACTGGAAACATAGAATGAAACTGATCGGCTCTGCTGGGCACGCATAGGAGAGGAAGGCATAGCGGAGAACATTTTGAGGTAAAATCACTATCATAGCGCAGAAATCCAGAGCATCAGTGCGTAAAACTCAAAGCGTTATAGATTACCGAAGAATGAACCTCAAATAGGAATGTTTTGTGATCACGCGTGACCATGCTGCGTGCCTCAAGCCGATTCTATGACCTGACCCAAGCACATTCCTCGCCCATGGAACACTCTGTGCGGCTGCTCTCTACCAAGTATCTGGATGGCCGAAAACGAACAAAATGGTGGGTGTTTGAAGGAAGTTGCTTGCGATGCGTACACAAATTTCTGCATTCAGCGTTATCTGCTGAGGTTGTGAAAGCGTGTGATTGAGTAGACTGCGTTCCCGTTCAATATTTCCAGGTTCTGAAAAAGGCGAAATCGTTGAAACGCCGCCTATTATAAATAAACAGTGTAACAAGAGTCTCATTTCTCCTCATTAAGAAAACAGCAGAATTTTTTTTGTTAATTTTCTATGGTTGACTGTTCATCGAGTCCGAATGGCGACAACTTTAAGAGGCACTAGCGGACACGGGTCACACGTAATTGAACTATCCAAGCGCAGAGCAATAAATCTCCTACACCATGGAAAACATTTTGTAGTATTATTGTTCTAGTTTGGTCAATCCCTTCTATAAGGACCAGCTAGCGTCACCTGCTTGCCACTCACCATTTCATACTCTTCCATATTTTTTTTCATCGCGAACACATTCGGAACACCCACTTCGTGAAAACTGTGCAAATACTAATCACTAGTAGAATTAGTGAATCCTACAGAATTCTCCGTTATTTTTTAACGAAAGAGTAAGAAAAAATAAGCGCCCAATATAAGAAAGTGATTCCAATAGATGTCGGAATAGTGTGCCGTTAAATAATTGCTGAGCCCTAGCTTGAACCTCCCTTGATTCAACCAGGCTTATCATCCATCCGGGGTCAGTAACCTGCTACTAAACACAATTGCGTAGCCGGTCCATAAGCCTTAGGAACTCCATAACGCAGCTATCCCAAGATCGAATAAAATCGATTCGACGAGCATTCAACGGTACACATACAGAATTCCAACGTTCTTCGAACAAAAAATTGGAATCCAAACGCAAATCCGAAGACATTCGTTGCTGATTGGTGCGAAGAAAAGGAATCTAATTGAAGAAGTGCTGGGATTTTCACAGTATTTGTGAGCATGGCTCGTGTTAAGAAAACAAGTGAATGAATGATGAAGCAATGTGTTTTAGTAGTCACGTTTTTTGTAGAATAATATTTAGAGCATTTGATGTTACGGTAATCCATGATTAAGAGAAAAGTAGCGACAAAGACCTTTCACAGATATAATTTACTGGTGGATCTTCTCTTTTAACGCCGCTGATCCACGAGAATCACCCATGTGAAGAAACTCAACTGATTTCTAGGTGTAATCATTTATTACCTAAATCAACTGCCATCCCGTTGAACTCTACTGTTCATTTGAAGGCGCATCAGTAAAAATCTAATTCTTTTTTTCACATCACATATTTCACCAACGTGATTCCTTTGGTCGAATGGCACCTGGGCTTCTACGCTTTTCGAAGTGGCCTTTTTCATACTGTTTTTGTGCAACCAGAAGCTTGCCAAGGTCTGTTACAGAAGACAAGTGTACTCTAAGGCAGCATTCGTGGAAAAGGACGTTTATCTTATTTGTTCGAGATAATCCCACTTTCTACTAAATTTCCAGGGTTACTTTCCTTGTAGTTTTGCGAGAATGTCGTAATAAATACTGCTGTCATACACAGGACACCTAAAGAGGTTTATAGACATAGATTTCGAATGGTTACATTCCAACCCGTTATCGAAATTCCGACGTGAAAGAAATTCATAGCAGGTTTTCGTGCTGATTCAGCAGCAAACATTGTGTATCCGATCCTTAACGGGCCTTGCGAGTTCTACACAGTAGCAAGAAGCCGAAAATAATGACGCCTTTCAATTTTAAACAAACACCTAGCAACGACTTTTCTTTTTTACCTCTTCACATGATCAATAATTTACTGTCTTCTTGATGAGACAATAAGAGATTGTTATTACAGCAATCATTAGCACACAATAGGGGGATATTTTGGCGGTTTCGCCTTTATCAGAGCCGCGAATAGCCAAATTGACATTTAATATGCTCAGATAAACACGTTCGTAACCTCAGCGAATAAAACTTAATTCATAAATTTTAATCACTCGTACAATAAACTGCCGGGGTGGGATAGCGCAGTGGTTAGTGATGCTGTCGATCAGGAAGCAAAGGCGCTAGTTCAGTTTTTTGGTTTTCACCTCATTGCTACCCTCCAATGCATGTAGAACGCCTTAGTCCGGCTATGAAGATCGCAACGAGAATTGACTAGACCAACATTCTATGGCATTTATAAAGAAGGCGGTATTTTCAAGCAGCAGCTGAAAGAACATGCGAAATATTCGAAGACCATTGTGGACGATGGATGCGACGGAGACGAATCGAATGCCACCAGTGCTGGGATCCGCACACTAGATGTGATATAAGGTCATGCAAAATTAAATATTAAACAAATAAACAGCTTCCGATTAAACACTCACCGCTCAGCACGCAACACTGGATTCCCCTCATCAATGAAATACATAAATAATGTATCAAATTGTGTATTAAATTGCCTCTGTTGAGGTTGTGAAAGTGTTTGGCTGAGTAGATTGAATGTCAATTTGACCTTTCCAGGCTCTCAAAAAGGCGAAAATGCCGAAACGTCAGCTGCTGTGGATTGGTAAATGTTGTGATTACAAATCGCGTTTTCTCATCAGGAAAAAGCAGTGGTTTAAACAAACATATCTCAATTAACAGTAAAAAAAAAGGATAAAGCTCTCGGCGTTGATCAATCGCTGAGGGATGCACCGTGCATTCGACTTCATTGAGTATCGTTGGAGGTGATTAAATGCATATCTGGCCTTTACAATGACTCGCGGTGGCCTACCGATGTATAGAGCCAGTGCTGCTATTCTCCCAGACAAGTCTGGTACCAATTTGCTCACCTCGGAGGGATGGAAGGCTTGGTGCGCCACGGGCGCTGGGGGATCGGTTCTACGTGTGTGTCGCAGTGTCGCAGTGGCGCCCCCCAACCACTGCGCCACACGCGCTCTTCCAGTTAACAGTAAACATTAACAACTGAAACAGAATCCATTAGGATTAATGGATTCTTGCATACAAAGTAAATACGACATATTTCGAACATTATTGGACAGTCCTCCAAACGGTTAACCGCCTCATCGTGGCAGATGTTCCTGGTTGTCGAGCTGCGATTTAAAGCGGAGGGATTCATCCATCCAGCATGATCTGCGAAACTGAGAAGGACTCCGGCGCTTCCATCAGGAAGCCCAGCTAGGCCAGACTTTGACCAGGCTGATCTCAGGCCTCCACGGAACCACAATGGGTAAACCAGCACATAAATAATTATACTGATCATTTATGCTCAGGTTTATAGAAAGTCGGTCCTATGAGTTATAGAAAAAAATTTTTAAAGGCTTCTTAAAGGTTGACGAAACCGTGTTTCACGAAAGCGTCTGAAGAACTCTGGGTCACCCCTAAACACTCAAAGCGAAGCCAACTTTACATTTGTAGTTAAAGACGAAATAATCTATGGTGAGCGGTTAGATCGGTAATAAAGGTATGTTTGTGAGGCAAAAAATGCTTTTCGTCAAGCAGCTGCTGTCCAGTTGAGAACTTCGGCCGTAAGCAAAGCGAAGCGTCTCTTCACGTTACCGCTGCGTTCCTCCGGTTTCTTGTTTTTCATTCATTCCTTTCTATTCAAAATTTTTTTTGTAATCGATTATTACATGCTGTTTTAATGCGTTAACATTTCAAATTATCGGAGATAAACTCATGTTCGAATCCAGACGGGGCACTTCAAGGTTTCAATCCCTCCAAAGTCGATGAACTGAGAAAAAACTGCTTTCGAAAAGCGTAAACAAGTCACTTATTTGACAGCTTAAAAGGGCTCGAACGAGAACAATGTGAAGGGGAGGATTGTGCTTATTTTCTTCTAAATAATCCTCAGGAAAACATCGAAAAAAGGAGATTTAAAGCCGAGTTTTTTGAAGTAGATATTTTTTTTCAATTGAAAGTGTCGTTATAAGCGTAGCTGAGTAACGAAGTTGATTTGGAACCGAAAACCACTTTCTTGAAGAAAAGAAACATCGGAGCAGAAAATGTAGTCTAGAAAGAAGATACACTAGTAGAATCTGAAAAATAAGTGGGAAGAAACATTAAAGATACTTTTCAGAACACCACTAAGCGCAATAATAGCACGCTAGCGTAGTGAAAGAGGATCGGATACTTGGTTATAGAGGTATTACTCACTGTCTGCTCGTAGTCTTATTATTGAAGGATGGGTTTTACCTCAAGTACACTGCTTAAAATTCCTCAGTTCCACACCATCTGCTCAAGCCAGTTATGGTAATTTGCAAAGCTTGAGTCCTTCTAGTGATGTGGGTAACTTAAACTCTTTGATGTTAAAGTCCAAGGAAATTAGACTAAATTCTAGGTTTAATAAGTCCCTCAAATTTAAAATTTTTGTACCAAAACCGACAGGAAATGATATTAAATGGTTGCGCTTGTTTAATTAATTAACACGGAAGAACTCAATTAAACAAAATATTTAAAGCCGGAAGTAACAATTAACTGCATTGATCATCCAAATACTATTTCTAATATGGCAGCTTTTTTTTTCAACATGTAACATCAACGTGGGAGACTCAGCTGCTCAACTTAGCAGAAGGACAAGAGCGGTTTGTGAAGCTCTCAGGAACATCGAATATGTAGGAAAAAAAACAAAATACAGCCGGCTCCGCTTTTTACCTCATCGATTTTGTGGTTCCACCCGCCTTAATGCTCCCCACTGGAAAGCTGACGTTACATGACCAAAGCAGAAGAGAGGTTGGCGTTACCGAACATGCGTACGAGAAACTGATGATAGAAGAATCTCATGCTAGTGGGAACGGAAATCTGAATTTGCCAATTACATTCCTGTCAGCGAGTCTGAGACTCCAACTCACATGCGAAGGATGTAAAAAATCAAGAGTGCAGGTCTCGTTTTTCCCTCTACATGATAACCGCTGGACAATAACCTCTATTAACTTGGTCCTGCCGGCTGCTCAGGACAGAAGTCAAACACCAAGATCCCGACGACGAAAACTGTTGCAGAAAAAATTAGAACCCTTTTTGTGTTCATCAGGCGAGCAGAATTAAAATGGTAATTCTGACAAATGACAGGGACGAATATCGACTTTAGTGGCGTCTAACTGAACTGTTTTAAAGAACAAAAGCAAGACGGGTCGCAGATTTGATACAAAAACATGAAGATATAACAAATGTGTGTTTTAACATTAATGTGCAGAATTTAGCAATAATACTCTTTATTGCTTCAACAGATGTAAAAAAAGCAAGGAAAGCAAAGCAAAAAGTAGAATCAATAAAAAAATGTGGTGTATTGTAAGATGGTGGTCGCAGTCTTTAAATCACTGGAACATGGTTTTGACTATTATTGGTTGAAGAACATTTTCGTTCAGAAGCTCCCCAAATAACTAGCTCCAGGATTTTACGAGATCCGTGCAACGCTGTACTTATTTCATTGTGGAAAAGTGGCCGACTTTTAATGAAGACAAAGGAAGTCAAAGAGCACTTAGTGTGGTTCAATAGTACTGGAACAATGGGATCAATGGGTGGGAACAGTTGAAGACCGCATAACTGTTTTTCCCAGATGTGGACATTTTCGAAGTATGAAAAGTGGTACCCGTAGAAATGTACTCCTTTAGCAGTCTGGAGCATTAGGTATTGAAGCTTGATAAACGACTGCTTACTCAATCTCGATGAAAAAAAGTAAAAAACGCGAACAGGAGAAGAAATGATAATGACTACTCAGCTTTATAGGACAGCTAAAGGTTTGGATATTCTTTAGTTGGTTCGGCTTTCTTTTTTCTGAAATCTGAAATGATATCTGGAACACTTTCAGAATATATTCGACTGAAAGCCTGCCAACGGTTTACTGCCTCATCGTGGCTGGGAGGTGTCCTTGGGTGCTGGACAGCGATGTACAATGGGAGATTCATCCCTTGCAGGGTCTTCCAAGCTGAGAAGGAGTCTGGCGTTTACATCAGAAAGTAAACCAATACCAAGATCCACCACTGTCCTGGTATCAAAGTCGCATGGTGGTAAATCTCCCTCTGATCCACAAGGGCTGCGATTGTCTGTGGTGGTGAAGACCTGTGGCAGGCTTTGGCCAGGCTGTCCTCGCGATTCCAGGGAGCCACAATGGCTTAACCAGCAAATCTCCGAAAAATGGTGATTATGCTGGGGCCCGAACAACTAGTGATGACGGGCCGTTCAAGTGTCAAATATCAAGTAAGTATTCCACTAAAAGTGAAGCCTTGCGACATGGATAAAAGTTATTCATTGTTGACAACGAGTACCACAATAGTAAGAGAAACAGCTTGTAAAAATTCTTTATCTACAAGGACTTTCTATGAGAAACTTATAACGAAGTGGTTGAAAGTACCTGCGCTACACACACAGTTCGATTGCGCACCTAGCTTGTCTCTTCACCAGTCTTGCGCCGGTAGGTTGGTACCATAGTTATCTAATAGATCAAGAAACACTAACTTGGTATATGTTCTTTGGTGAATAAGCTAGCACTGCCTTGGTAAAAGGTTTTTTCCGCGCACTCGCCTTCTTCAGAGTCGGAGTGATCCGAGTGAATCGCCGACAGGTGTTCCTCCTCCGATGTTGGTGGTAGTGATCGGCTCTAGTGGAACGAAACCAGTGGAGCACCACTAGAATGGACTAATCTAGCTCGGCAGTGCTCTTTTATCCGGAACGCTTGTTCGTACTGATTGTCCACTAATAATCCTTTGTTTCTCTCCTGACAAACCATCTGCAATCGTCGGTGTCGTTACCAGCTAGCACACAGAGTAACAATGCTTTATAAATAGACAGTTAACAACATTTTAGAAAATATATACTGACTAATCGTGCCAAGGTTAAAGAAAAAATTAGCTTTTATAATAGTAATTCAATTCCCACTACCGACTTTACCTCGGCATTAATCAAGTAATTCTTTATATTCATGTTGAGCAAACGCGAGGTGTTATTTTATTCTTTATTCAAGAATACGCTGACGCTTCGGCGGATTTCGCCTTCCTCAGAGCCTGGAAAGGTCATGTTGACAGCAATCTACCCGGGAAAACACCTCCATAGCCAAACAGAGAAAATCTAAACCAAGATTTCAATCACACTGAAAACAGAATAGCTTCTTTGCACACTCACCGCTTTCTATGAGGCTTCCACTGAAGCGCTTGTAAGAAACATATTTCGAACAGCAACCAACGTGTGCACGGGAAAAGAGGACAGAGAGGAGTCTCGGAACTTGGCATGGCAAATAGCCATTTCTAATGGCTACGAAGCTGTAGCTCTGGACAGGAGTAGAGGAAATTCTAGGCCTCCAAACGACAACTCTAGCGATAAAATGGTCCCGTTTATCCTACCCTTCATCTCAAATCATGTAAGTGCAGCTATAAAACGCTGCTTAAGAAGAAGGGTCTAGATAATTCGGTAAACGTAGTTGAAATACCACCGAGTACTCTTAGGCGCCAGCTATTTCGTAACCGCCTATATGACGGTCTATGTGGAACGCAAAACTGCATAGATTGCCCTAATGGTAGAGACGGTGATTGCATGAGTTCAAGTACAGTTTATGTGATCTCCTGTAAGGCGTGCGGAGACGAATACATTGGCGAAACGGGCATACCACTCTGCGTCCGCATAAAAAAACACCTAGTCAGTATACGTAAACCAAATACCCCACTAGGCACGCACAGGACCCAGAAACATAACGGGGAGGACTTTGAAGTACGGGTCACGATCCTTGCACAGGGATCAAAAACATAAGCGCATCAAACTCTTAAGGCATTCTAGATTAATTCCAAGGACCCGGAAATGGACCGCATGGAGGAATGCCTCATTATCACGCGTGACACTGGGCAGTATATAAGCCTGTTATTCTGATGGGTCGGGCACACTACGATTCCATGTGATTTCAGTGCGGTTGGTCTCCACGCGACACACTCAGTGGAAGACTCATAGAAAGCGGTGAGCGTGCAAAAAAAGCTATTCTGTGTTCATTGTGATTGAAATCTTGGTTTAGCCTTTTCTCTGTTTGGTTATGGAGGTGTTTGGCCGAATAGATTGCTATCAATTTCACCTTTCAAAGCTCTGAGTAAGGCAAAAATCCGCCGAAAAGTCATCTTGTTCCTTAATAAAAAATAAAATAGCACCTCGCGTTTGATCAACAAGAATATAAAGACTAACTTAATTCATCACTAGGCCATCGTAAGTCGATGCGTAGCGCTCGTCCACCGAAGGGATCATTAATGATGTCAGGTGCAGAACATTTCGTTGAAAAACTGAGTAACGAAGGAAGCATTAACCATTACTCTTTATCATATTTCCGTTATTCTGCTGTCCGTTATTGCTTCACTTCTTTTTTATTATAAAAAAAACAGGGCGGATAGGACAGTGGTAGTGACACCGGTCACCGTGAGCACGGTGCTCGCTCGATCCCGCCCAGGCTCACCAAGCCTGTCATCTTTCCAGGTTCGGAGAATTGGTATCGGACTTGTTGCGAAAGTTCAGTCTCTGCAATCCAAATGAGAACGCTCTACTCCGGATATCTCTGAACTCCAGTGTGATTTAACTCCACCAGCATTCTATAGGAGACTCAAGATGAAATGAAAATCCTCAAGCAGCAGCCGAAGCCACGCGTAAAAGTTGGGTGACCTTTGTGGATGATGGATGCGAGGAAATGAACAGAGTGTGGGAAGTTCTGGGATTGGCATAGGAGACGTGAAGACGGGTCGCATAACTAAACAAATGAATAATTATTGAAAAATGAGTGAAATTCGGCACCAGGTGAAGATAGAAAGACGACCCATCGTCATCACTGTATAATAGGATAATGTATTGTAAGGATACCCCTCACTCGGAAAAAGAGGTGCACCTATTTATGGAATGAGAAGATTCACAAGTGTTAAACCTTTTTTATTTCCATCTCAATACAAAAGTCACAGATAATTATAGAAATAAGAATGCATCGTCGCCTAAGGAGAATTGGAATTCTCTCACATACATCGTCTCTACATTGAAATGGCTGGTAAAAAAAGCTTTTGTGAACCGATAATCTAAAACATTTCAAAAACCGGCTTTCATTTGACCCTTGCATGAATAGTCAGTGTTTTTTTACGTGACTAAGCTAAAACAAGGCTAGTTAAAAAAAAGCCACGCATATATAATAGAACATTTGCACCATATTAGGGGTGCATGTGGCGCAGTGGTTGAAGGCGCCATTGCAACACACACGTGGAATCGATCACCAAGCCTTCCATGCCTCCGGTGTCGGCAAACTGGTACCAGACTTGTCTGAGAGGATAGCAGCACTGGCTCGTTACATCGGTAGGCCACCGCGAGTCATTGTAAAAGGCCAGATATGCATTCAATCACCTCCAAACGATGCTTTATGAAGTCGAATGCATGGCGCATCCTTCAGGGACAGATCAACGCCGAAAGCTGTAGAGAGCTTACACCATATTATGTAGTATATGCACACATTGTACTATATATTGCACTACATGTTACATGTCAAGCATATTTGTTATATACGATACAGATTGGTAGTTGACTCCAGCTGTGCTCCAAAGATTCAAATTAATGTGATCACGAGGATCCTTGTTGGAAGAATGAGTGCCTGTGGACAATCGACTCGGTTCAATCCGGTTCTCAAGCAAGCGAAGGCGCCGAGACGTTAGCGGAACAAAGTTTTTTATCACTTCTACTCATGAACTATCGTCCACGGACCCTTCGTCATTTAAGGTTCGACCATTCATCAGCTGTATAGGAGCGCCAACACAATGAATAGAGTGTTTCCTGAACCTTAACCATGAACCAAATACTAAAGTTCATACTTACCCATCTCCCGCGTACCAAAAATATTCCTAGACCACCTACGGTGTGCCCAACCAAACAGCACGCATGTGGTGGAGTCATTCGATGTTACCTCACTTCGTACCAACGTATCGTATAGTTCAGAAAACCGTATGATCTGCCCTAACGGAAGAGACGGGGGATTGCATGAGTTCAGGTACAACATAGTTGATCTCGTGTAAAGCATGCGGTGAGGAATATATTGCGGGAAACGGGCAGACCGCTTTATGTCCGCATAAAAGAAAACCTAGATGGGAAAGTTAAAATTCGTCAAAGCACTCCTCTGGATACGCATAGGGCACAAAAAACAATGGCGATGATTTTGAAGTGACTGTGCGAATCCTGGCGCAGGAATCGAAAACATCAACGCGCGAAACTCTTGGGGGCGTTTTGGATAAATTTCGAAAATCTAAGGACGGACCGGAAAGACGAATGTCTCACTACTACACGTGATCTGCCAACTTATTTCAAAATGCTTTTTTGGCCCCGAGGTGTGCCTCGCTCGCGACCCCACGTGAAGAACGCGTGGCCCAGTCTCACTCGTAACATCACGGTGAGCAGCCTTGCTGTTCAATATGCCGTCTATTTAAAAAGTCTGATCTTCATTCATCCTTTTTTTCACCGATTAATTAAAGCATTTCCGTATAAAATACGTCCAAGCTCTGAGGAAGGCGAAATCGCCGACACGTCAGCCAGCGACCAACAAAACCATCACCAACGACAACAACTACGACAACGACTACGACAAAATATACCAACCTCACACCAGCTCAACAAGATCTGTTTATAAGACTACATGAGCGATTTTTTTTTATAAAATCAATCCTATGTTGGTTTAATCACATGGGGAGATATAGGTAATTCAAAATGTGGCTAAAAACAGAACTTTTCCACAACTTGTTACGCGGGGCGAATGCACTTTCTGAGTCTTGTAAAAAGCTTGACATACTGTTTTTAATCATATCACTCGTCTTTCTCGTCTAAAGAGTACACCAATCGTGAATAATTGCAATGATTCTGTAGTAGTAACAATCACCTGTATCACCTGTAGTCCCGTCCCTGTTGATCGTCGAGTGACTCGAGCGGGAGCCAGTAAATCTTCCATTTTACCCTGTTGCGTGCAAGAGTAGCCCAGTGCGTTCTGCTCGCTCTAGGGACTCGTCGAGCATCATATCTTCCTTCTAGGCTCTTCGTGAAGGACTCTGACTATCGAGTCGGTGGTCTTCCTGCAGTGCGTTTAACATCCCGAGGAATCCCGTCACTAACGGATCTTGTCCATCGGTTGTCATTCATACGCATTACGTGTCTGGCCCACCTTATCTTCGACTGTTTGGCGTACAGAGCGGCATCTCTGATTTTTTGATCGTTGACGCAGGTCGGACTTTCGGATCCCTTCCCTTACTTCCGTAAAACGGGATACTCCTTGCATTCTCCTTTCGACTGCGCGTTCGATAACGCTGAGTGATCTTTCATCCTGCTTACGCAGCGACCAGGTTTCTGACGCATACGTTAGGGGCAGGAAGTACCGTTGAGTCAAAAAAGTGGGCACACAGTCGGATGTTCTTCTTGCTCTTCCAACCTCAATGCTCTTGAAAGCTCCCCAAGCCGCTCGTTTCCTTCTGCTCAGCTCTGGAGCTAGGTCGTTCAACATGTTGAGTTCCCAACCTTGATAGACATAACTGGAGCATTCGGAGATATTCGTTCTGCTGAGCGTGAATGGGGCATACGAAACCAATCCGTTCCGCATAAACATCGTCTTTGTGAGATTTGGTTGAAGACCAGTCTTTCCACAGGCTTTATCAAAGTCGGCAAGCATGCGTTCCGCTTGGCTAATGTTTGGTGTTATAAGGACGATGTCATCAGCAAAGAGAAGATGGTGTATCTGCCGACCATCTATTTTCACTCCTATATTATCCCATTCCAATGTTCGCATGATGTTCTCGAGGGTGGCGGTAAATAATTTTGGCGAGGTGCTATCGTCCTGATTAACCCCTGTTCTAACTTCATGCTAATATCATATATCGTTTTAGAATGGTGATATCTCTGTTGTGAAATTTTTGTACGGTTTCCGAAGATTCTTTATGTATTGACAAGGGACTCCCTGATTATCAAGAGCTTCCATGACTGCTTCTATCTCAGTTGAGTCAAAGGCCTTCTATAAATCGATGAAAGAGATAGAGCGGTCTTTTGTACTCTCGCGGCACTTCAATGAGTGTTGTTATTCTACAGTTATAAGGATGACAAAATGAGAGCAAAGGTCGGAATCTCTGTTGGGCATCAAACCGACGTTTACTCTTTCCGCTGGCTCACGTGTTGTCCACCACATCAACCGAGATCCTCGCTTTCATCTTGCAGCATATTTTCACAGTACCGGTGCCATCTTTCTCTCTAATTATTTGGCAAGCAAAAAATCGGCATTGAGTCTAATTAAGCCGGAGCTGATTTCTGTTGATTGGCGATTGCCGATATCATCGTTAGAGTTAAAACATTAGTGAGGGAAAGACAAAGCGAGAGCCGACTTTTGTGCTGATACCACTAATCAGAATATTCGAAGATTTGCTGGATAAACCACTCTTCACTGTTTGGATGCAGAACCTAGGAGAGTTCGAAGGAACAGCTGGAGGCTTATTCACTTACGGTGCAATCGACACTACGAATTGTGGTGCAGTGATCGCCTACGCGCCGTTGACATCGGCCACCCATTATCAATTTAAGGTTACGGACTCTTCATGATAATTTTTCAACATAGTAGCCAACTAAAACTTTTTTATTACCCTTGTGTTAGCTTAACAATTCAAGAAACTTTTCGCACTGAGCTGTAAACGATGTTGCTAACACAGTTTTTATTTCATAAGTGCTGAAAACTTAGTAACAACTACTCATAGGTTCATCAAGAACGGTTGAGAAACAACAATAATTTCTTGGCAACTGCCGCTGTAGACTGAACGGCATTTATAACAGCTTCAGATTAGTTGCCGATTCACATAAATTCACACTTTTTTATATTGTATAGTAAAATTTTCAAGATTTCCGCCATTGGAATGGGAAATTACACACACGCGGAAATCCAAGAAGCTGCTTCCGACACAGGTGGAACACTCATTGGCGGGCCAAGGATTGTTACCGACCAGCTCGCTAAGATGGCCGGAGCTATGGTATAGTGCTTTTAATTTCGAGTTTTATGCAAGAAGGGTGCGTGTGGCGCAGTGGTTGGAGGCGCCCTGCAACACACACGTGGAATCGATCGCCGAGTGCATGGCCCACCAAGCCCTCCATCTCTCCGGGCTCGGCAAATTGGTACCAGACTTGTTTGTCTGGGAGGATAGCAGCACTGGCTCGATACATCAGTGGGCCACCGCGAGTCATTGTAAAGGCCAGATATGCATTCATTCACCGCCAACGATACTGAATGAAGTCGAATGCATGGTGCATCTTTCAGGGATTGATCAACCCCGAGAGCTTTATCCTCTATCCTTTCTTTCTGCAAGACTCCAATTATTGTCTTAACTCTAATTATTTTTTTCTATTTCTGTACCGCGCTGCCGAGGACTTATACACGATAAAATGTAACGCAACTCCACCGACCATTGACATTACAATCGGGACAAACAAGTATTGCATCGAGCATGTTAATTACATTATTAAAGTAAGTTTCACTGTTGTTTTCCGTTTTCTTTTGCAGTGCCTTTCGAAATGTGCCGATAATTCCTTGTTCATATTTTGCAGTTCACGGTAAGAAGATTTGAATATTTAGACAGGAGGAAACAAATGCTATTTCGCCCTTAGACCATTGGAATACAGTGGTTTTTCGACCCAACTGGATTCTTGGGCGCCCATTCATCCACCAATTCTGCAACATCTTCGACATCGGACAAAAGCGTATTGGATTTGCACCATCATTTCAGAAGTAGATAATATTCAAACAAGCACCGTAACATTTAAGAATATTCACAAAAATATAGTTGTTATTTCTACCCACAATCTATCCTTCTTGTCATTCGTTTCCAATTGCTGGAGCTTCCTATATTATGAATTATCTCAACTCTTAAGTTGCTGAATGACAGATTCTACTTCTTATCTCAGTACAATCTTCAGGTATTCGCCATTGTATTGTAGGTCATCGTCACTGAGACTCGAAGTCAAACAGCAGCCCAAAAAATCAACTAGTAGTGTTTTCCTTAAATTGTGGCTTCCAACCGAAATACTGTGCCCATAAGAAGTTTGGCTTGTTTTTTTTGCCTCACCGCCATATTTGCAATTTGATCTTTTTTTGAGACAACAATTATCGATCGTCATAAGCATTAAAATGTTGCATTAACCTCAACCCTTTTGTCTCCGGACTATAACACTTTCCATGTTTTCGATGAAGAATCTTCCTTTTTGTCTTTGGATTTGCAGTGAAAATTTCGTATAGAAAGGTTTCTAGATTTTTTTTACAACCCATATATGCAGATCTACCATTTACGTCGCGCTTATAAGCTTGTGATCTTTTTAGCTAATAACACATTTTTTTGCCTTCGCTTGCATCGTCTCGGAGCCCCCTGCGCAATTCTTTTCGTCCACCTCTAACTTGTTTTTCTTACTACATTACAGATCTGTATGTACCTCACTATCGATTTTTACCCTAGAGTTTGAAGATGAGATAGGTAACGAAGTGAGTGACGGATAAATTTCAGAAGACATCGAAAGGCGAAACGAAGTTTAAGGAGAGTTGAGAGGAATGTTGAGTCAAAAAATTTGGGAGCAGAGTTTTTTGCTCTGTTAGTTTGGCAGTGGCTTCCTTGATAGTCTGAATGCCACCTATAGTGCTTTCCTTCTACTGTTTAAATCCTCCTTTATGTTGTTCTTCATGTTCATTAAACACCCAAGATATGAGTTGGTCTCTGTAGTGCAGAAATAACCCGGTTTTATCTGTTTGCCTTTGCGCCATCGATTTTTCCATGGACAGGGATTTCCACTGATTTATGCGCTGTCCGATCTCTTTTTCTCGCTTCGATAAGGTTATTGAGTATTGTCCCTGCGTGGCTGGCACTCCTCGAAGTATGACGATGTGATCCTCGAAGCGAAGACTTGGTAGGGAATTTTCCATCAATGAGTATGCCATTCTCCTCCTAATCAAGCCTCTCACTTATCCACTCCAATGTCGCTGTGAACAGCTCTGATAAGAAGGCGTCGCCTTGTCGAACACCTTCTTCCATAGGAATAGTTTGCGGTCGATGAAAATTTATGTACCGCATTTACGATAAGAGGAATCTGGAGTTCCTACATGGGATGAGTCTATTCGGTCGACGACCGCTGAGAGACTCGCATCCGTTTGAACCCTGTTAAATCCTTTTTCGTAATTGATGTAGACTAGAACAAAGCGTGGATGGTACTCCCGAGAGACTTCTACAACCCGATACACAGCTTGGATGTGCATTGTGCGGCAGAATTCCCATCGGATTCTCGCTTACTCAACCAGTTGTGTCTCATCCAAGCTATTTTTCTTGTGCAAAATGAACTGCTTGTAGAGTACAGTTGTCAAGCACACTGCATGACAGATACGGAAATCATTTTGATTATCCTTCTCTTATATCTGAGGTTTTTTTCCTGGTGAAGGAAAGATGCCATTTGCTTTTTAGAAAATGCATTTAATTGATGGTTTCCAGCACGGAGAAGTTCCGCTGTAATATTATCGGTTCTTGGAGCACCGCCTCTTTAAATGAAAGAAAAAAAGTTGAAAAATAAAAAAATGACAGGCGGTTTCGAAAATTATGAAGGAAAATAATAAGTAAAGTCGAAACAACCACGTCTTCTCATACATAACAAGATCTCTTATACATAATGTAATCCCATCACTACAAAGGAGGTCGAACGTTTACCACCCTTCTTGTTCTGCTTCTGTCTTGTGCCTTGGCTGTTTAGCCCTCTCCAGTTGTTGAAAGAGCACGAATAAGTCGCACTCCAGCTGCCGGTACATTCCAAGTGGATTTTGGGGGAAACTTGCTATAAGTATCTAGCCGAGCACTGTTGTTTTGAAGTTTCATTCGTGAAGGTAAGTGCAACACAGAGAACGTTCGGCACTGATCAGTTAATTCCTGTGGTACACGCAATGCATTCGACATCATCAGGTATCGCTAATGTGATAAAATGCGTATTTGGTACACACAGATAATGTACATATACACATATATATGTATACGTGCATATATATATAACGGCGCATGTGGCGCAGTGGTCGGAGGCGCCCTGCGACATACACATGGGATCCATCCCCGCTCCTCTGGCCCACCAAGCCTTCCATGCCTCCAGGTTCCGCAAATTGGTGCCAGACCTATCTAGGGAGGATAGCAGCACATTCAATCACCTTTAGAGGATGCCAAATGAAGTCGAATGCATGGCGCATCCTTTTTGGATTGACCAACGCCGAGAGTTTTAATCTTTATATATATATATATATATATATATATATATATATATATACATGTATATATAATATCTTGTGTTGGCATGTCGATGTATTAAGTCGGAGTTTTCATCTTGTTCTTTTCTTTTTCAGTTCTCATACCGACGGCCACCGTCCCCGCGTGGATTGAAAAGCTTTGCTATGACGTGCATGCAATCATCCAGTGACCGGACCCAGTGTGTAAAGTACCTCTAACTCCTACAGTGGGAAAACGAGTAGTAAAGTTTTCCAATTCAATTACTAGCAACTAATAAATAAACGTGTGGCTTTACTTTATTTATGGTCCGGAGTTGTTTGAGGTCTCCATCCTGTCTTTCCAATTGTATAACGACATAGCAATAATATTTACTAACTTTTTATTCACTACGTTTTCCATTTTTTAACGGTATGGTATTATATGTGATACAGCCACAACGATGCTGAGATATTTGCAAAACTCTAGATCGCAGGTGTCTGCGGTAGGGAATGAACCCCTTGTTACCCTTTCCGGGAGCTAGCGCATTTACCAGCACACCATGCGGGTCCTTCGTTTCGCTTGGCTCTCCGCTAGTTTTCTATCGACCAGTGTCATCAGCAATCACCCATGTTAGCGACCAATAATGTTTGTGTTGAATTATAGCGTAGGGCTTTGCTCTCAACGGTAAAGACTACACCTGATAAAATTTTAATGACTAGGGCGAAAGGACTTGCTGCTTGAAGATTTTATTTGTTTTATTCTGAACAAATCTTCACGACCTTGATAACACTCTAAACAGCGTCTGACCTTAACAGCTTTGAAAATGGAACAACTCTAATGCATTCCATTCTATTCAGTATACATGGGAGGCTAAAAAATACTTCAGTGCAAAAGGGATTTCTTGAATAGAAAAGCGTACTCCGACAAACGCTTTAAATTTTGTTCAAGAGCTGCAAATTCAATAAATCTCATAAGTTATTCGTTCTGTTGAATTTGTACAACTGGTAACTGTTGCTTAAAATTTCAGTTCTGGAACTTGTTGGCTTATCAATAATCTATTGACAGTGTTAACCTTTTTTACTGTAGTTTTTTTAGGACGGGTATTGCGTGAAATGCAACCACAATAATGCTGAGATACTAGTAGAACTTAGATCTCAGGCCAAGTTGAACCACGTTAACCTTTCCGGGTGTCGCGTGTAACAACCAGTACTACTGAGGCCCTCGTTCAGCTGGTAAATCGAGAATCCACACATTTTTATTGCCCCTTCGCTTTGCAAAAGGAGTTCGATGATGTTTTGCATAGTAGAGTCATTCAACACCTTTTTATGAAAGGAGACAGAACTCCGTAACGAAGGCGCTGTTAAAACGAGTGTTACTTCAGACGATCCAGGAGCATTGTGGATTCGTGAGTTGGGATGAAACGTATTTAAGCAACTGAATGACGGGTAAGTTTACAAATCAAGCAGTTCTACCCGTGGGCCTATCTAAACAACTGACGGTCTAATCTTAAATGCTGAGGGATTGACATGCGCCAGATTATCGGTGTACACGTAACATGACAAAGTGGCACAGAAATTCAAGCAACAAGAACATTTTTGCTCATTTCCTCTCTTCCCACCCTTCATACACAAAGAGGACGGTTGTGAGAAACATGATTCGTATAGCCACCTGTGGGTTCAAGGAGATGGAACTATAAAAGGAATCGCACGAATTGGCTCGACAAATAGCCATCTCCAATAGCTACGAAATTATAACCTTGGCCAAAAGGAAATCCCGTCTATGTTGCTCTTTATTAGCGTTGAAGTAAGTGTAGCTATAAAACGATGTTTAAGAAAGGCAGGTCTAGAGGTATCGGTAGCGATAGCTGAAATACTGCCGGATACTTTATGTCGTCAGTTGGTTCGTAACCGCCTATACGACCGTCAATGTGGAACAAAAATTGCGTAATTTTCGCTTACCGCAAAGACGATGGTTGCACGAATTCAGGTACAATATGCCTGATCTCTTTTAATAATTGCGGAGATGAATATATCGGCGAAACTGGCAGACCTTTGTGTACCCGTATAAAAGAACACCAAGATAGCAAACGAAAAACGAGACGAAGCACCCCACTAGAAACGCATAGGATACAAAAAACACAGCGGAGGCGACTTTGAAATAAAAGTCACTATCCTCGCACGGGATTCCCAAACAGTAATGCGCAAACTTGTTGAGGCTTTTTAGACAATTACCAAAAAATCCTGCAATGAATAGCGTGGAGGAATGCCCAGAGATCACACTTGACCCAGCCCCACATCTTAGCATCGACTTTTAATGTGGAGTGGTCGTAAACCAAATGCGGGTCTAACCAGATGTTCTTACCCAGTGAAAGACACGTAAAAAAACAGTGGATTTCTCGAGAACGTGTGATTGCCACATAGATTTCCACCTTCTGTACGTGTTTTTGAAGTATTTGGCGTAGTAGATTGCATATCAATGTACCCTTCAGGTCTCTGAAGAAGGCTATACTGCCGAGACGTCAGCAACTGTTGTGTTGCACGTATTTTTTGTACGGAAATAAAACGTATGCTGAACAACAATCTCACGGTTGCGTAGAAAGAAAACGTCACAATTATAATTCAGTGGCGAAGTTCATAGAAAGTCGATCTTGGGATCCTCTTTACTCAGTTGACATAGAAGTAGTCATGGAAGCCCTGGACAGCTAATGCGTTTTCAACCACTGTATAACGATACTTTGTGAACTATTCAAAAATTTCGCCAATAGAATGTCACCGTTCTACAACGATAATAACACAGATGTCAAGAGATGTGTTAGGCAAGGCGACACCATCACGGCAAAATTATTTACTGCTACCTTCGAGAACGCCATGCGAACACTGGAATGGGGGCAAAATGGGAGTGAAAATCGTTTCCTCATCTTGCTCATGACATCGTCTTTATAATACCAAACATTAGCCAACGGGAACGTATGCTTGCCGACTTTGATAAAGCCTGTGGGAAGATTGATCTTTGACTAAATCTCACAAAAACGATGTTCATGGAGAACGGATTGGTTTCGTGTGCCCCATTCACGCTCAAAGGAACGAATATCTCCGAATGCTCCAGTTATGTCTATCTAGGTCGGGAAATCAATATGATGAGCGACTTAGCTCCAGAGTTGAGCAGAAGGAAACGAGCGGCTTGGGGAGCTTTCAAGAATATCGAGGATATAGTGAGGAGAACAAAGAACACCCGACTCCATGCCCACCTCTTCGACTCAACGGTAATTCCTGCCTTAACGAATGCGTTAGAAGCCAAGTCGCTGCGTAAGCAGGATGAAAGACCACTCAGCGTCGAAAGGACCATCCTAGTAGTGTTGCGTATAGCGCAATTGAGGGAAGGTATGCGAAGCTCCGATTACGTCAGCGGTCAAAAAATCGAAAATGCCGTTCTTTTGGGCTGGAAACGTAATGCGCATGAACGGCAGAAAAAACCATGGACAAAGGCCGTTAGCGACCGGATTCCTCGGGATAACAAGCGCACGGCTGGAAGACCACCGAACTGATGGTGTGTGTCATTAACCAAGACCTCTGAAAAAGGTTATGGTGGTAACGAATTCATAGAGCAAACAGAAGCCACTGTGCTTTTTTTGCTTAAGGCGAAAGTGAATTTTTATTGGCTTTCTTTCGAGTCACTCGATGATGAACGGAGCGATAGATCGCAGACGATTATCTATAAAATATAAACGCACATTTATGTTCCCACAAACTTTCAGGAGTTATTCAAAACCGAGCATCGGGCCTTATGTCTTTAGCACGGTTTTGTGGGTGAGCTTGCAACCAAGTGGTTGGATAACTTGCGATACACGTCTGATGATCCACTGGTTCAAACCCGTACCTAAGGCTCAATAAGCTTTCTACCTATCCGTGTTCGTCAAACTAGTGTCAGACTTGTACAGGAAGATAAAAAATTCCGGCCTGGTTCATAAGAATGCCGAAAAATGCCATCCGGTAGACAAGATATGCATTCATTCACTGCTACAATGCTCGATGAAGTCGTAGTGCTTAATGAGCGCCAAACGCTTTGTTCTCTGTACTTTATACTTCTATAATTCGTCATAATTTAGTGACATTGATGGTGCTCTCAGCAAAAATTTTTGAAATGTTGTCAGAATAGCTAGGCCATTCTCTTATCTAAGCACTGCACAAAGAGCGGATATGTTTGCTACAAATAGCCCCCTCTAATATATGTCAGTGATCTCATCTTTCCCATTACCACGTTGCTTCCTGATGACTTATAAATAGCATTTGGCTGCCAACATTACTTCTTACTTAGCATCTGGTAAATTCGATGTCTTCCTCGAATGTTTTAGTTTGTATAAAGCGGTAAAGCCTTGTTTAATAAACCGATGAAAAAAATTATCTAATCCTGTCGACGAGTAGGCTTTGTGGCGAATTAATAAGCATTTTTCTCGAAAATTCAGAAATGTTCTGGTAGTCCATACGAAAACACCCTTTCCCCAGCTCGCATGAATTTCTAAGCAATCTGAATAAATTCGAAATCTGCTTCATTCTTTTTTCAAAAAGAGAGCTGGATTTCTCTAGCACTAAATAAGTGGGCTACAAAAGAGTCTTGAATGAAAGATGAGACTCAAGCAATTTTGGTGGTCCCAGAAAACTCTACAATAAAGAAAGAACCTCTATTGAAAAGTGTTCAAGGTAGTTGCATAGATGCGTTCTGGCCGTATCTTCCAGCGATGCATTCCAGCTGTATCCTCGAGCTGTAAGAGAGACCTTGTTAGCCATTTTCTTGACAAGCAAGCACGACTTTGCTGTTACACATCATTCATTCACAATAGACGAGATTTCGGCTGATATCGCTTTCTTCAAAGCCTGGACAGGTTAAATTGACTGAGACCTATTCGGCCAAACATCTTCATAACTTCAACAAAATGACCACATAACAAGATTTTAGTCGCGTTGGAAAAAAAACACCTTCGCCATGCACTCATCTCGTGCTCGCAGTATTACACGTGGAGACCAACAGCACAGAGCTCACATGAGTGAGCAAATGAAAATCGTTCTTGGGAATTAGTGCAAGATGTATCAGAAGTCGCGTTCTTCCACAAATTATGTCCTGTGTCAATGATCACAAATATTCTTCAATGTAAATCCCACGACCGACCTTCTATTAACCGCGGCATTGATCAAGTAATTCTTCTATTCTAGTTGAGCAAATGCGAGTTGTTATTTTATTCTTTACCCATAAACAAGCTGACGTTTTGGTGGATTTCGCCTTCCTCAGAACCTGGAAAGGTCAAGCTAACAGCAATCTATTAGGCGAAACACCTCCATAACCAAACACACAAAACGCTAAATCAAGATTTCAATCACATTGAACACAGAATTGCTTCTTTGCAAATTCACCGCTTTCTATGAGTCTTTCACTGAGTGTGTCGCGTGGAGACCAACCGCACTGAAATCACATGGAAGCGTAATGTGCTCATCTCGTCAGAATAACAGGCTTATATACTGCCCAATATTACGCGTGATAATGAGGCATTCTTCCCTGCGGTTCATTTTCGGATTTCTGGAATTAATCCAGAACGCCTCGAGAGTTTTGCGCGCTTGTGTTCTCGATTCCTGCGCGAGGATTGTGACATGTACTTCAAAGTCCTCCCCTGTTATGTCTCTGGGTCCTATGCGTGCCTAGTGGGGTATTTGGTTTACCTTTGCCGACTAGGTGTTCTTTTATGCGGACACAGAGGGGTCTGCCCGTTTCGCCAAAGTATTCGACTCCATACGCCGTACAGGAGATCAGATAAACTGTACTTGAACTCACGCAATCATCGTCTCTACCATTAGGGCAAATTATGCAATTTTGCGTTGCACATAGATAATCATATAGGCGGTTACGAACCAGCTGGCGAATAAGAGTACTCGGTGGCATTTCAACTACGTTTGCCGATTTCTCTAGATTCGCCCTTCTTAAGCAGCGTTTTATAGTTGCACTTACATCACTAGAGATGAAGGATAGGATAAACGGGACCATTTTGTCCCTAGAGTTGTCGTTTGGAGGCATAAGATTTCGCCTACACCTATCCCGAGCTACAGCTTCGTAGCCATTAGAAATGGCTATTTGCCGTGCCAAGTTCCGGGACTCCTCTCTCTGCTCTCTTCCCGTGCAGACATTGGTTGCTGTTCGAAACGTGTTTCTTACAAGCGCCCTTTTCGTGTGAGAGGGGTGAGAGGAGAGGTAATAAACCAAGGTGTTTTTACGATTTGGCTTTGAGTACCACTTCGTCATGCAGCCTTTCTCTGATAGCTCAATATTCACGTTCGGGAATGGAAGACAGTCTTCTCTCAGTTTCCCTCGGGTGAGCCTAATTTACTCTGAATGTTCATTCAACAACTCGAAACATTTGTCCATGAACAGTCACCTATACATCTACAGCAGAGTAACGGCCCGAGATCGGTTACTGGTGCTTCCACTTTAGACATAAACGCAATGGCAAGACTTGGCGGCAGTCGCTGTCCCATTGCTAACCCTCTTATTTGAGCGTAGTACTTTTCCGGACCATCTGAAGATTGAGTTGCTCAAGCACTCTTTCAAGAGTGTCATCAATTGCTCTATCTTGAAGCCATACATGTTTGTTTCTCCTTCGTGTTGTATAAGGAGTTCGAACATGGCTTGCAATGCGGAGTCATTCGACACGTTTGTATAAGGGCGGTAACGTCGAAGGACTCCACTACGTACGCGCTGCTGGGCTGCGCGGTAAGTAGACGATCCAGAGACATCTGGGTATTCGCAAGATGGGTTGGAATGTGTTTCAACAACGGGGTAAATATTAGGGTAAAAACCACGTTATCCTATCCGTTGACCCGTCTACACAGCTAATTATAGGTCTAACCTTAAACAATGATGGATCGGTAGACGCAAGATCACCGCTGGATACTAACTTACGAGTTTTTATAAGCAACGACAAGACGAGACATGTTGGTAAGTCAACTTTTAGTTAGGAGATAACAGATGGTTTTAAACCAGCAGCCCTTGCCATTTTGATCCATTCGTGGTTCAATTTTTCGGTGTTTACTTTTAAACTCCTTCTCAGATGATGGGCGATAAAGTGAAGCATCTTCAAGATGCTTTTTCGTTATCTCAACATCTAACTGATGGTGAATTACGACAAGCTCTCCACCCTTATCACTAACGGATAGTGTTATGTTTTTCAACCTTATCAGCTCTCGTAACTCTCGCATACCACGTTTTTGCACTGCGGTGAGGTTTGAGCTATATCTTGTCGCGCGATACTGATTAAGGACTTTGAAAGTTTTATTCGTAAACATCCGAAATTTAACATTAACTTCATTATTGGGCTCTCGTTGTCTAAAGAATGGCTGAAGAAATGGCGCTTTTGGTAGAGCACCTACTTGGTGTTGTTCGCACCTATTTTGCGTTTCATCTCTAGCTTTTTGCCTAGTATATCTTGAAGCTCGTGTAAACTACATTCACTATCGCGCGAAAAGATACAGCTCCAACCTCACCGAAGTACAAAAACGTGGTATGCGAGAGGTACGAGAGCTGATAGGCTTGAAAAACACAAGACTATCCGTTAGCGATAAGGGTGGGGGAGCTTGTCGTAATTCACCATCAGTTAGATGTTGAGATAACGAAAAAGCATCTCGAAGATGCTTCACTTTATCGCCCATCATCTGAGGAGGAGTTTAAAAGTAAACACCGAAAATTGAACCAGGAAAGGATCAAAATGGCAAGGGCTGCTGGTTTAAAACCATCAGTTATCTCTCAACTAAAAGTTGAGTTACCAACATGTCCCGTCTTGTATTTGCTTATAAAAAACTCATAAGCTAGTATCCAGCGATCATCTCGCGTCTACCAATCCGTCATTGTTTAAGGTTAGACCAATCATTAGCTGTGCAAACGAGCCAACGGATAGGATAACGTGGTTTTTAACCCTAATATTTAACCAGTTGTTGAAACACATTCCAGCCCCTCTTACGAATACCCAGATGTTTCTGGATCGTCTACTTACTGCGCAGCCCAGCAGCGCGTACGTGGTGGAGTCCTTCGACGTTACCGCCCTTTACAAAACGTGTCGAATGACTCCGCACTGCAAGCCATATTCGAACTCCTGATGCGACACGAAGGAGAAATAAACATGTATGGCTTCAAGATAGAGCACTTGATGGCACTCTTAAAAGAATGCTTGAGTTACTCAATCTTCAGATGGTCCGGAAAGTACTACGCTCAAATAAGAGGGTTGGCAATGAGACAACGACTGGCACCAAGCCTTGCCATTGCGTTTATGTCTAAAGTGGAAGCACCAGTAACCGATCTCGGGCCGTTACTCTGCTGTAGATGTATAGGTGACTGTTCATGGAGAAGTGTTTCGAGTTGTTGAATGAACATTCAGAGTAAATTAGGCTCACCCGAGGGAAACTGAGAGAAGACTGGCTTCCATTCTCGAACGTGAATATTGAGCTATCAGAGAAAGGCTACATTACTAAGTGGCACCGAAAGCCAAGTAATAAAAAACATCTTGGTTCATTACCTCTCCTCTCACCCCCTTTCACACGAAAAGGGCGCTTGTAGGAAACACGTTTCGAACAGCAACCAACGTGTGCACGGGAAGAGAGCAGAGAGAGGAGTCCCGGAACTTGGCACGGCAAATAGCCATTTCTAATGGCTACGATGCTGTAGCTCGGGACAGGTGTAGAGGAAATCCTAGGCCTCCAAACGACAACTCTAGCGATAAAATGGTCCCGTTTATCCTATCCTTCATCTCAAATGATGTAAGTGTAACCATAAAACGCTGCTTAAGAAGAGGGGGGTCTAGAGAATTCGATAAACGTAGTTGAAATGCCACCGAGTACTCTTAGGCGCCAGCTAGTTCGTAACCGCCTATATGACCGTCTATATGCAACGCAGAATTGCATAGTTTGCCCTAGTGGTAGAGACGATGATTGCATGAGCTTGGGTACAGTCTATCTGATCTGCTGTAAGGCGTGCGGAGACGAATACATTGGCGAAACGGGCAGACTCCTCTGTGTCCGCATAAAAAAACACCTAGTCGGCAAACGTAAACCAAATACCCCACTAGGCACGCATAGGGACTAAGAGACATAACGCGGAGGACTTTGAAGTACGTGTCACGATCCTCGCACAGGAATGGAGAACACAAGCGCGCAAAACTCTCGAAGCGTTCTGGATTAATTCCAGAAGTCCGAAAAATGAACCGCAGGGAAGAATGCCTCATTATCACGTGTGATATTGGGCAGGATATAAGGCTGTTGTTTTGATGGGAGGGGGCATATTACGCTTCCATGTAAATTCTGTGCGGTTGGTCTCTCCACGCAACGTACTCAGTGGAAGCGTCATAGAAAGATGTGAGTGTGCAAAGCTGTGTTCAATGTGGTTGAAATCTTGGTTCAGTGTTTTTTCTGTTTGGTTAGGGAAGGTGTTTGGCCGAATAGACTGCTGTCAACTTGACCTTTCCAGGCTCTGAGGAAGGCGAAATCCGTTGAAACGTCAGCTTGTTCGTGAATAAAGAATAAAATAACACCTCGCGTTTGCTCAACAAGAATACGAAGCAGCCACAAATATTTCCTTCAATTAAAGGCTTCGAAGAACAGGAAAATAAACTTGATACCAGTTTATAGGAAGTGTTCTCAAACGAGAAGTCGTAATGGGTGCTTCTTAAGACTAATACTATTCTTCACTGAGATCAAACACAGTATCCACAAGACTTCGGGCACTATAATCTCATCAATGACGAATATAATGTGTTTCTGGAATAGCCGACCATCAGCGGACAATCAGACACCCTTGTATTAGGATTGACGATATCACGACAAGCTAAACAACACAGTATGAAATCAAGCCAAAGGTTAACCATTACAAAACATCTACTGCATATGAAACATCAGAAAATTGAAAATCTCGGTGTTTATAGCATTAGAAAGGACAAAATAACCACGAAGTAGAATCTGAGCGAAACAGATTTCAGTTTTTCACAAGCATACGTTCCCTCAGTCGGCGGATATTGTGGTTCAAGAGAATTGATGAAAAGTAACTTGAAACCAATGGTGTTGTATAAACTGTTCATGGACATCGATTACAAGTCTTGGGACACTGCTCCGTCATCAGCGTAAAGTAAACCGAGTTGTTACAGAGATACGCTCTCTTTGGGCAATCAGACACGCCAGTACGGGGATTTGCACGGTCGACACAGGCTGAAATGAATTTAACTGTCAGCATAATTATTCAAAATTAACGGAAGATTAGTCCCGCACCACATTGTTTTGAGCAAAAATGGACAATGTTAAGGAAAACATCATTGTTGGACAAGAGTTTGCTCCTTCATAAATCTCAAGGCCGACTCTCTACTGTTTTGTTTACTACTCTCTGTTCCACCTATATCTATAATCCATCTAAGGTTACGCTCAATGACGACTCACTTGCTGGGGAAGTTGTATTTCCTGTTTCCGGACATCTGTTACATGTTCTAGGACACTGCTCAGTCATCAGGTTGAAGTAAACCGAGTTGTTACAGAGATACGCTCTCTTTGGGCAATCAGACACGCCAGTACGGGGATTTACACGATCGACGCAGGCTAAAATGAATTCAACAGTGAACATAATTATTAAAACTCCATAGAGATTTGGTCCCGTACCACTCTGTTTTAGGCACACATGGACAATTTTAAAGCAAACAATATTTTTGGACTAGAGTTTGCTCCCTTCATTAAATTCAAGGCCGATTCTCCACTGTTTTGTTTATCACTGTCTTTTCTACCTATAATCAATTAAGGTAACGATCAATGACTACTCACTTTGTGGCAACGTTGTATTCGCCGTTTCCGGGCACCTATTACAAGTTCTGGGACACTGTTCAGTCATCAAGGCGAAGTAGACCGAGTTATTGCAAAGATACGCCACTTGGGGGCAGTCAGACACACCGGTACGTGGATTGACGCGATCCACACATGCTGAAACAAATTGAACAACGTATATTTATTCAGAATCTATAAAGGTTTTGTACAGAGCCGTTTTGTTCTGGATGCAATGGGTCAATTTCCAAACAAGTAATGTTGGAGAAAGACATCTATGCTGTACTAATCTCAAAGGTAATTCTTATTGTTTCACTTTCTTTTCTTAAATGAGCAAACAAAACACAAGGTTGTTATTATAGAATTTATTAGGATACAATAGCCGACGTTTCGGCTGTTTCTGCCTTCTTCAGAGACTGTAAAGGTCAAATTAATATGCAGTCTAGTCAACCAAACACTTCCATAAGCTTAGCAGACACTTAATGCATAAATTTCCATTCGCATAACATACAGTTCCATTCAAACACCCAGTGTTTATTCGTTGTAAGTACTCCAATTAATAGTGGAGAGCAGCTGTATAGGGTAATACATGGGCAAAAGAATGTGTTTGGGTCAGGTCATAAAATGAGCTGGGCTACGGCGAGAGGTAAGGGGATAATAACAAGACACTCTGCCTTGTGGTTTATCTCGAATTTTTCAATTGATCCAAAACGCTCAAAGATTTTTTGCGATCTGATGGTTTGAAATTCCTGTGCGAGGATAGTGACTTCAGCTTCAAAATCTTCTAAGCTATGTTTCCGTGTCCTATACGTGCCTAGTGGAGAGTTTGGTTTTAATTTAAACTTGGCGACCAGGTGTTCTTTCTACAGCGACGCAGAGTGGTCTACCCGTTTCGCCAACGTGTTCATCACCACATGCTCTACAAGACATTATGTACACCGTACCCGAACTCGTGCAATCACCGCCTCTACCGTTAGAGCATACTGTGCAACTTTTTCGTCGTACATAGATGAGCGTATAGCCGGTTATAAACTAGCTTGCCTCTTAGATCGTCCGGTGGTATTTCTATCATTTTTACAGTATCTTCTAAACTGGTCTTTCTCAAGCAACGTTTTATAGCTGTACTTATTTCATTGGAAATTAATGGCAGGATAAACGGGACTTTTTCCTCGCTGGAACTGTTATTTGAGAGCGCAATTTTTCCTCTTTGCCTGTGTCCAGAAGGCATAGTTTCATAGCCACTCGAAGTGGCTATTTGCCGTGCCAATTTCAAGCATTCTTCATTCTGTGCAAACTCTGGTGGCCGTTGGGAACATGTTTCTTGCAAGTGTCATGTTGGGTGTGAGGGTGAAACGAGAGGTAATGAACCCGTATGTTTTTACTACTTGCTTGCGATACCATTTTATAATGTAGCCGTTTTCGGATAGGCTGATTTGAACGTTCAAAACTGGAGGTCAGCTTTCTTTCGATTTCTCTCAGGTGAATTTTATATACTCTGGTTGCTCGGTCAATAACTCAAAGCGTTTGTCCATCTCCTCTTGTGTGGAGCAGATAGCAAGACAGTCATCTATATGCACTAGGGTGATGGCCAGAGATTGATTACTGGTGCCTCAACTTTGGACATAAAGGCGATGGCAAGGTTGGTATCAGTCGCTGTCTTATTGCCAACCCTCTAATTTGTGCGTAGTATTTCTCAAACCATCTGAAGACCGAGTTGTCTGGCCACCCCTTTAGAAGGACAGTAAGCTGTTCAATCGAGGGAGAAGTATATATTTATTAGTCTTTAGTGTTGCACAAGAAGCTCGTGGATAGGTTGTATTGCAGAGTTAAAAGGCAGCAATGTCGAAGGACTCCATAACATACGCCCAATAAGGACGCGCCTTGCGCAGACGACCCAGAAACATTTGAGTATTCTTTAGATGCGCTCGTATATGTTTAAGCAAATGTAAGAGAATTCGGTTCATAAAACAGGCTAGTATATCGGTAGGCCCGTCTACACAACTGATCATGGGTCCAAGTTTGAAAGTTGAGGGGTCGTAGACGTCAGATCATCAGAGGATACTAACTTATGAGCTCTGATAAGCAAGTATAAGATGGGACATATTAGCAATTTGACTTTAATTTGTGAAATATCTAAAGGTTCTAAACTTGTTGCAAATCCCACTTTGACCCATTCATTGTCCCATTTTCAATATTGACTTTTGAATTCCTTCTCAGATGATGCTCAAAAAAACGGAGCGTCTTGAAGACGTTTCTCCGTTATCTCAACTTCTATTACGGAGGAACTACTGCAGTGTTTCCAACGTTGTCGCTAGCTAATGGTCTAGTAGTTTTTAACTTTATTAGTCATCGAACCTGTTATTTTATCCTTCACCATTGTCTTGCTTTTTGTTGACTCGTTCGGAAATCAGTTCAGAAATCCAAGCTGTAATCGTTAAAGTGCCATACCATAGCTCAGAATAAATCTTACTCGAAATCTTAATCGAAATAGAAGCCATTAGCATCTGCAGATTTCTCTCTACACGAAGCAGCTATTAATCTGGTTGCACAAAATTCTGGAATTCTGTAGGCAGTGAAGTGGCTGAAGCATTTTTCGCCCCCCTCCCCCGGAAACATTTTACGCACAGGAATTTTTTTCAGATGGTTGGAGATATGGCACTCAGCAAGAAAATGATTAGTTGATACGATGGATGGGGCACGGTTTCGTAGCTTAGCTAGCTTGTTCAACCCTTTGAAGCACCGTTTTAGCAAAAATGTGTGCGACGGTTGTTTATCGCGCTGCTAATTTGTTCTACGTTTATTTCTCGAGCTCTCTGAACTTTCATGTCTTCTTTAAAATTTCTGAAACAGTTGAGATGTTTACACCGAGTTTTTATGCAAGTCTAGAACAATTGTGCTTGTATTTTCTCCCAACGAAGCTTTTATTCCTTCGTCGTTAACGAAAGAGGGTCTTCACGACCATCCCCATGTCCCACGTTAGATTCGCTGCAAAGAAATTTTTCAAGGCAACGTTGTACTCTTTGTTAGATAACACTCTCTTGGCTTCATACACCGTTAACGATTCAAACGCCTTGCACTGTAATGCGACCAAATTTGATCTCGTAGGTGTAAATTTGAGGAAACTGCTGTTTTGAAGTCTCAGTTTCTGACCTCTAAAATTGCTCAGAAACATATTTGTATCACAGTTCTCCTATGCATAGCAAAAGTGAATAAACGACCTTTGTTTTGTTGCATCTGCACATTATTTGAGAAAAAAAACAGTGTTTAAAGCGTGTATAGGAAAATAAACATTAGAAATCCTGCGTTGGTCTCCGGACAATACAATATAATCTCTGGATATAATCAATGAAGCCTCACTTGGGATTGACGTTGTATTTCCCGTTCCTGGACATCTGTTACAGGTTTTGGGACACTGTTCGGTCATCAGCGTGTAGTACACCGGATTATTGCAGAGATATGCCACTCTCGGGCAGTCAGACACACCAGTACGAGGATTGACGCGATCCACACATGCTGAAAGTCTTCTTACTCATATTTAATTCATGGACATTAATAAACAAAAAGTAACCGTGCAGCAGAGGCTTGGGAACTTTTCAACCACATCGACCCTATACTGGCCATCGTGAAAATATACAGATGATGAATATTATGTTTATTTAGTAAACTGTGGTGAAAGGAATAGATGCCAAAACTTTTCTGTTTTCTATTTTGGTAAACACTAGGACATGATGTTTAAAAATCTTTTGGTCCTTGTGTTCCTATAGCTGGCAGAACCCACTCGGGTAGCCTTGCACGCGACATCGAGAAATGGAAGGTTTACTGATGACCGTCCCGGTCCATCGACGATGAACAACAAGATAGGTGAAATTAGTGATAGTGTTAATTTGATTCCGTGTTATCTACAGTTGTACGTGGAAACGGGAAGAGAAAATGGTCGAAGATATATCGAATAAACGGACGGGCGTTAGCCCGCTTCAAGCAATGCTCATTTTCCAACAATAGACGTTGATGTATAACTTTTACCTACTTCCCATTATTCTTTGACGGCAAGGTAACATGTGATAAAATCGCAATGATGTTGAGATATCCGCAAAACTTAGATGCTAGGCCGGATTGAACGGCGAACAAATTCTCTTTCGGTGCACAGAGCTGGCCTATTTTAATGAGTTTGTTAAGATCGACACGTGAGAGCTTATCTTTTTTATCTGTGATCTGCTGTGATCCGATAAGTAACGATTGTTGACAAAGTTATAACATTCGTGCTTTCTAACAGTTGGCACTTTTTTTTGGTAAAGAAAGTACCAGTGTGTTGAGAACATAGGGGAGATGTGTAGGATGTCACAAAAGACATATTAAGGTACCATGACTTCAAAGGTGCTGCAAAATGTACTAACTCGTTGAACTGTAGAAGAAACCGGTGTAAGAAATACTACTGTTTAAACTTTGCAAGAAGTGAAAGACTGAAAAGTGAGATTTTACGTTTATTTTGGTTGCAAAATATTACAATTGTTTCAATTATACCATGTTGAAGCAAACAGCGTTGACGCTTATTCAATAATTGACCGAGCAGATTCGATTTGTAGCCTCATACTCTCTAGATTACCCTCACATTCGAACTTCTTTAATCAAGCAAAATATATTTCTGTACCACCTTAACCGATACATTTTCTGTGGTCAATGCTCTACTCAACAGCAATAGTCTCTAACCGCGAAATGTGCCTGTCCGGAAAGCCATCTCTGCAAGGGAGTGCGGATACTTCAAGGATAATGAGTGATAAAGAGGAAAATATTCATTGTTATGGATAGAGAATATCCTCTCACACCACCTCCTTACATCACTCTGTGTTGGAAAGACTATCGATTGAGCGATAAGTGCGAGAAGACAGGTCTATGGTGGAAACTAAACCACTTGAAAGTAAATGGTTGAATCAATGCACTTCGTTCAGTTCGCTCACCCCTATGTAATGCATTTCAGGCGCCACATACTCAAGATGTCTTTGGAAAAAGAAGTTATTTTTTTAAATAATCCCACATCATCAAACCGGACCCTTCGCTAATTCCCCGTAAGGAATAAGCGGAAGTTGAAGACGAGTAAAAGAAATAATATTTGGAATGACGAATTAGATGAAATATAACATAAACACTAGAAAACTTACGTGATATATTCGCTGTCGTAGTGGTGCTGATTGGAGTGTTTGTGGTGCTGCTAGTAACGGAAGTGGGGGGAGGTAATGATTGGCGAGGTAATGGTAGTGATGGGAGTAGTCGAGGTAGACCTGGGATTGGTGGCAGTGATAGGGGCGGTGGATGTAGTGACTGGAGTAGTGGTGGTAATGATGGGAGTAGCGGACGTAGTGATGGTGGTGATGGGGGGTGCTGGAGGTAGTTGTAGGTGTAGTGGTGGTAACGACAGGGGTGGTAGGGCTGGTGATAGGAGTAGTGGTGGTAGTGATGGGAGTGGTGGTGGTGGTGGTGCTGGTAATGATAGGGGGTAGTAGAAGTAATTGTCGGAGTAGTGGAGGTAGTGATGGGAGTGGTGGTGGTAGAGATGGGAGTAGTGGTGGCCGTGACAGGAGTGGTGGGAGCAGTGGTGGAAATGGTCGGAGTAGTGGAGGTAGCGATGGCGGTGACAGGGGCGCTGGAGGTAGGAATAGGTGTAGTGGTGGTAACGATGAGAGTAGTGGTGGTGGTAGTGATAGGGAGTTGTGGATGTAGTGATCGGAGTAGTGGAGGGAGTGATGGGAGTGGTGATGGTAGTGAAGGGAGTGGTGGTCGTAGTGATGCGAGTAGTGGAGGTACTGATGGGAGTGGTGGTGGTAGTGGTGGGAGTAGTGGTGGTGGTAGTGATAGGAGTGGTGGATGTAGTGATCGGAGGACTGCTGGTACTGATGGGAGTGGTGGTGGTAGTGGTGGGAGTAGTAGTGGTGGTAGTGATAGGAGTGGTGAATGTAGTGATCGGAGTACTGCTGGTAGTGATAGGAGTGGTGGAAGTAGTGATGGGAGTAGTGGTGGCAGTGATGGGTGTGGTTGTGCTTGTGATGTCGCCAGTGGTGCCGTTGATTATCTGTAAATATTTTCGAAGAGCACTGGTATTAAGGACATATCATTTCAGTCATATTGTGCATTAATCTCACCTAATTTATTCCAATGTAGGTAAATATTATAACAAAAAACAATAATGATTAACAGTAACAACAGTAAGCAATAGGCAGAAAATGAAGAGTCAACATAGAAATAAAAAATGACAATAATAATAGTGCAGTAACGAGTGACAACAAGATGGCAGTTTGTTAAGTGGTCCTCAAGCGATGGACCGACTATTGCTGTCCTCATAGGAACCGCGGCAGTGGTGGAATAATGCGACTCGCAAGTCAGGAAATTTCACTCCGATCCACAAAGATCTGCTATTGCTTATAGTAAAGACTTGAGAACGATTTACTTTAGCAGAACTATTTCAAAGTATCAATCCACCACACTTTACAAACTTTCAGTGTCATAGAAAGGAAAGAAATTAATTTATTTTCAAGTAGACACTCGATCCACACTAGTATTTGATAAATGGATTAATGCTGCAAGACCACAAAATGCCAGGAAGAAGATATAGCCGTCTCGCGAAATGTGAAGATGGATTTTCTTGTATTTTTATAGAGGTGTTATATCAACACTGAAAAAAAAGTTTGCCTTTTTTTACAATATTTTACACGACTTTTGTTCACTTGTACTGTGTGGATCCCAGCACTTTTTGCATTCGATTCATTTCCCCTTATCCATCATAAACAATGGTCTTCGAACTCATTTCTTTTTGGTTTGGATGTGATGTGGAGAGCTTTCTCGTCTTTTTTTATAAATGTTGCGAAATGCTGGTCAATTAGGGTTTTTCTCGCGTCCTGTAGCTACGTTAGGGTGTTCCTTAGTAGATTGGAACGGGCTAGCTGGTCCCGGACATCCTCGGTACCGATTTCTTGATCCTTTCAACCCGATGAAATAGGAGTCCTTCTGGGCACAATCCGAGGTCGAATCAATACTTTGTTCATAATGGACTACATCACTATTACTGCACCTTTCGCCTTTAGAGTAAAAAAACAAAGTTAAGAAATGACAATTACCGGTATTCACCAACCATTGAGTTTTCGCAACATAATTGGTCATCGTCTGCAGTTGTAATGCAAGTGGCTGTTGGTAACGGGCAAACATCAAGAACACAGGCTAAATGGAAGTTAATGTCACCAAAGTCAATTTTCTGTACTTTTAACAAAGATTTTTAAATATTATACAAAAATCCTCCTAGGACCTATTATTTCTAGCTAGTCAGAAATCCCAAGTGATTCGAACACATTCGTTTTCTTTCTCTCAGAAATCTGTTTCTTCATGGAGCAAGAATATCCCATTTTTGAGTCGTTGAAAAGTTTTAGATAAAGGCCGATTATTTTATGGAATCTACTGAACGTTTTCATTGAAAACATCTCTGCTTCGTGCCCATTTCCATTTATTTAGATTTGAAATGTGGTTTTCGCCTTTAATTTCGCTAAATCAACATTACTTTGCCCATAACAACACTCACGTCCCACTCCCTCATTGGCGCAACGTTGGAGCTGAGGATGAACTGGATTAAAACGTGCTGTCAGCAGAAGAAAAACAAGCATTGTAATCTTTCCTCAGTCTATAAAAAAACATCTAGAAGTGAAACAAAACTAATCAATGGATCTCCAGAAAACTACTTTATAGTTCAAGGTTTTGAACTGAAATGAGGGAGAATCGGCCTCAATATAAAACAGTTACACTACAGTTACATATAAGCGAGAACAAAACAGAAATAGTAATCGAAAATTGTTTGGATATTCCCCCTTATATTACTGCACTGAACAGTGGCTGTAAAAAACACTCCTAGTTAATTACGTCACTCATTGAGCCGCTTTTCTATGCCGATTTTATTCATCACCGGATTCGAGAAAAAACATTGATTGAAGAACTGTGGAAGTTCAGACGCTTATTATGTTGGCTTATTGAAAAATTCAAACCAGATCCTTACATATGCTTATCACGGCAAATATTTCAGCGTCAAAGACACGATGATTCGAGTCCAGTGGCCGTAGCGGTGGTCATTTTTTGCCATTTGAGGGGCCATAATCGAATCAAGTGGAACCTAATGGGTTGCTCCAGAAGCGTTGTGGCCCAGCATTGTCCTATAAGTGGACAGTTCCACACCACTAGGATGAAGTGATCTCACGTAGTTCAGGGCAGTTCGGTTCGGTTCGGTTACCATCCAAAATTATTTGTTTTCATTGCGACAATCGATCCTTCCGCAGTCGGAACAATCTGACACGTAATGTAGCAATATTTCCAATACAAAGTTTCATTTAACCTTAGATGACTAATGCTCTGTTTATTGATAACTTTATAAGCGTTCGTCGCTAGTTCTTATTGCAGCTAATAAACGACTGCTGTGGATACCGAACTTGAATCAACGCGATACTGAAGGCAATAGCGTCAAACGGTATCCACAATAAAGATTTGTAACAACCTCGTGCAAACTTCTTAGAAAAAATCACGACATCGTCCATCTAGACGATACCACATTATGAAAGATTACGATGCAGAAAATCTTGGGAAGGAACTGCAGCACACCGTTACTGTTTTTTCATTATCTGTGAGAACTTGATACATGATACTTGAACGGCCCGTCCTCACTAGTTGTGCGGGCCCCTAGCATAATCACCATTTTCCGGAGATTTGCTGGGTAAACTGTGGTCCTGTGGAACCCCCGAGGACACCCTGGCCAAAGTCTACCCCAGGTCGTCACCAAGACAGGCAGTCGCAGCCTTTGTGGATCAGAGGGAGATTTGTCACCATGCAACGTTGATACCAGGACGGTAGTGAATCCTGTTATTGGTTTATTCTTAGCTAGGCTTCCTGATAGAAACGCCGAACTCTTTCTCAGCTTGGGAGACGCTGCCGGGGGACGAATCCCACCGCTGTACATCGCAGTCCGACACCCAGGAACACCTCCCAGCCACGATGAGGTGGTAAACCGTTGTAAGGTTCTGTGAGAACTACTCCAAAATAAAGTGTTGCCCTTTTAACCTATTTGATTACTTGAAGCAAATTGTTTCCAGCAACAAAGATATGAAGTCGGCTTAAAATGTTATTATTTCAGCTGCACGACATCATCTTCATGAGGGTTAATTTGTTTCAACCTTGACGGCTCTCGTTATTTTCGCTACCCTTTTTTTGGTTTTTTGTAAAATTAAACCACTTGCTCATAAAGATCTAACATAGTCGTTCTAGTTAGTCGCAAATTCATTGCTCTCCTTTTAAATCTAAAATTCACTTAGGTAACATGCACCTTTACATGCGAGCCCGCAACGAAATGGCGGATCTGAATGAGAGATAAGTTCATTTGGTCCACGTGATGAGTCTTACTAAAGCTTATATGTGCAAGTTTATACAGCATTTTTACACACGGTACCATTCATGTACTCAGGAAATTGGGTTTTTTCTACCATGCTGCCGTGTTTTTTGCTGCTTGTTTTCAATTTCGTCCTGTTTTTAGTAGAAGTCATGGATAGATTTTCTCCCGCTAATCATAAACGGCTTCTACTTGGCCTTGATAACAAGAACTGGAATTGGTAAACAGCTCTATCTGTCCATAAAGATAGTCTATAGGCTCAGAAGACCTCGGACTGTTTTATTTTGTGCTCACAGTTAGACTCCTCTTCTACGCCAACAATAGCAGTCACTTTTTTGCATTTGTAAATTAGGCGACAAGTCAGTATTTTTTTAAACTGGTCATCATTTAACTTCGAGCCCGATATCCGACTAGATGCGACAACGAAGGCACCACATTAAGAAGACGAACTAGTGCGGACCACTGACTTTGATCACAGGCTTTGGTGGAGACGAGGACGTTGAAATGTTAACCGAATAAACAAGTTTATCAACCTCGTGTTAGCTTAATAATCCGAGAACAGAAATCAGTATTGTTTTAGGATATTTCTGTATCTGGCAACAAAAATGTGACGCTTTCGGTAATATTAAGGGAAAATTTGGGGTCAAGGTTAAAATTCCTGATGCACTTTGGTCATAACACATGTAGGTCACTATGCTGTCAGCCTAAACCCTGAGAAATCAGATGTGAAGCCGAACAGTTTAGGGACAAACTTCCAAACACACTCCTGAATTATTAGTCTTGAAAAACCACACGATTGAGCCATCCATCTACACAGAAATCTTTGCACTCCCAATAAAGAAGTGAACACTGTTGATAAGAGAATGCAGTCGGAACCAGCGGATTAGATAGAATTTAAAACAACAGACTCTGCACTTAGTTTATAATATTTATTCATATGAATTTATTTAAACAGGGTGTTTGAGAGAGTGGGAATATATCGCTTCAAAAGTTCTATTGCCCTCGTTTGCTTCAGTTCAATTAAAACGCTTCGGCAAGTTTTCGAAAAGGGAGTCTGCCTGTGAAAAAGAATTGGCTACTTGGTGTTCAAATTTAAGAAAATCCTATTGAACATTCATTTTCACAATTTTGAGTTGTGCGTTATGACGCAGAATGTTCAGTATACAAGGAATGAGTCTGAATTTTTACCCGGTGTACTGCTCTGAAACCTACTTTCGTTCCCAGGATCGACTTTCTATTAACTTCGCCATTGGAATACGAATGCGCCGTTTTCTTGTTCAGCAATCGCGAGGTTGTTATGCAGCATACATTTACTTCCATAGAAAAACACAATACAATACAACAGTAGCCGACTTCTCGGCAGTATCGCCTTCTTCAGAGCCTGGAAGGGTATACTGTCATACAATTTACTAGGCCAAACGCCTCAATGACACTTACAAAAAGACGAAACACTCCATGGCAATTACATGATCAACAGCTTCTCGAAAAAATTCACCCCTTTTTTTCTTGACTTCCAATGAGGAAGATTAGAACAGCTGATTATAGTCGCATATGGCTGATGACTGCAACATCCCACATCAGAAATTGATGCGAACATAAGGGGTCAGGTCGCATATGACCTCTGGACATTCCTCACTGCTATTCATTGTGGGGTTTCTGGCATTTATCCAAAAAAGCCTCAAGAAGTTTGTGAGTTGGTGCTTTAGTCTCCTGTGGGAGGATATTGACTTTAACTTCAAAATCGTCTCCGCTATGCTTTTGTATCCTATGCGTCCCTAGTGGCGTGCCTTGTTTTGCTTCTCTTTTGCCATCGAGGTGTTCTTTTATACGGATACACTAGGGTCTGCCCGTTTCGCCAATACATTCATCTGCGCAATTACTACAAGAGATCAGGTATATCGTACCTAAAATCATGCAATCACCGTCCCTGCCGTAAGGGCAAATTACGCAAATTGTTGTTTCACACAGACGGTCATACAAGTTGTTACGAACTAGCTGACATGTAGAGGATCCGGTGGCATTTCAACTATCGCTACCGATTCCTCTATACTTGCCCTTTTAGGCATCGTTTTATAGTTATGTTTACTTCACCGCTAATAAACGGCAACATAAACGGGACTTTCTTTTGGCCAAGTGTTTCGTTTCAGCGCGTCGCTCTCCTTCTAAACTTATCTCGTGCGGTAACTATTTCGTAGCCAATGGAGATGGCTAATTGCCGAGCCAAGTCGCGCGATTCTTTCTTTAGTTCCCTGGTTCTGCACACAGAGGTGGCTGTTCGAACCATGTTTCTCACAAACGCCCTCTTTGTGTGTGAAGGGTGGGAAGAGAAGAAATGAACCAGGATGTTCTTGTTATTTGGTTTCGGTACCACTTTGTCGTGTAACGGCTACGTGATAGGTTTATTTGAACGTTTAAAAACGGAAGCCAGTTTTTTCTCGATTTCCCTGAGTGAACTTATTGTACTCAGACTGCTCACTGAATAATTCGAAGCAATTGTCCGTCTCCTACTGAGTAGAGAATAGAGAAGATAACAAAATAATCATGTATATATCTGCAGCACAGTAGCGGTCGGCGATCGATAGCCGGGGCTTCTATTTTAGACATGAACACAATGGCGAGAGTTGGTGCCAACCGCTTCGCCAGTCCTCGAATTTGTGCGTAATAGTTCCCAGACCATCTAAAAATCGAGCAGTTTAGACACTCTTTTAGAAGAACCATAAGCTGCTGAATAGAAAAGCCATGCATGTGTATTCCTCCTTCATGTTTAACAAGAAGTTAGTGGATGGCTTGCATTGCGGAGTCATTCGATACATTGGTATACAGCGCGGTAACGTCGGATGACCCCATCACGCACGTATTGTTACAAGACGCGATACGTAGACGTTCTAGGAACATTTGGGTGTTCGTGAGGTGAGCTGGAATATGGCTAAGCAGTTGGATAAATTCGGCCTAGAAACCATGTTATTCTACCTGTTGGCCCGTCTACACAGCTGATAATGGGTCTAACCTTGTAGGAGAGTGGATTGTTAGACGCGAGATCATCAGTTGATACTAACTTATGTGTTTTAATAAGTAAGTGCAAAACGGGACATGTTGGTCGATCTACTTTTAAATGCGAAATAACGGATGGTTTTAAGCCCGCCGCCTTTGCTATTGTGACTCATTAATTGTTAAGTTTTCGGTATTGTCTTTTGTATTCCTTTTCAGACGATGGGCGATAAAGGGTAACATCATCAAGTTGTCCCTCCGTTATCTTAACATCTAACTGGCGAGGAGTAACTACGAACTCTCTTCCTTTATCACTAAATGATAGTCTAATGGTCTTTGAATTTATCAATTCTCTAATTTCTCGCATACCACATTTTTGTGCAGTTGTGAGGTCAGAGATATAGTTTCTATCGCGATAGTGGACAAGGGTTTTGAGAACATCGTCCGAAAACATGCGGAACTTTGTATCAATTTCGACATTGGGTTCCTGCTGTCTGAAGAATGCTTTGGGGAAAGGAGGAGGTGGTAATAGCGCCATTTCTTTATTTTCATTTCTGTTCGATGATTCTTTTTTTGGCCTTATAGCGGAGTCGATCTTGAAGTTTATACAAGCTGCATGTGATCCTATGCACAGTTACTCTTAAAATGGGTTGTGATGGTGAAAAACTTGGGCCCAAGTCTAGTAGTGAACGCGCGTTCTCAGGTAAGGTCATGCCTCCAAGTACTGTGACCCCAGATGTTCTTAGTGCATTATCAACCCTATTTCGACTATTATCAGAACAGTAAAGAATTTTTTTTCTAGTTCTGTTTAGCAAACACGAGGTGTTATTTTATTTCTTTATTTACGTACAAGCTGACGTTTCGGCGGATTTCGCCTTCCTCAGAGCCTGGAAAGGTCATGTTGACAGCAATCTATTCGGCCAAACACCTCCATAACCAAACAGAGAAAACGCTGAACCAAGATTTCAATCACATTGAACACAGAACTGCTTCTTTGCAAATTCACAGCTTTCCATGAGTCTTTCACTGAAAGTGTGTCGCGTGGAGACCAACCACACTGAAATCACATGGAAGCGTAATGTGCTCATCTCGTCAGAATAACAGGCTTACATACTGCCCAATATTACGCGTGATAATGAGGCATTCTTCCCTGCGGTTCATTTTCGGATTTCTGGAATTAATCCAGAACGCCTCGAGAGTTTGCGCGCTTGTGTTCTCGATTCCTGCGCGAGGATCGTGACATGTACTTCAAAGTCCTCCCCGTTATGTCTCTAGGTCCTATGCGTGCCTAGTGGGGTATTTGGTTTGCCTTTGCCGACTACGTGTTCTTTTATGCGGACACAGAGGGGTCTTCCCGTTTCGCCAATGTATTCGTCTCCGCACGTCTTACAGGAGATCAGATAAACTGTACCCGAGCTCATGCAATCACCGTCTCTACCATTAGGGCAATCTATGCAATTTTTCGTTGCACATAGACGGTCATATAGGCGGTTACGAACTAGTCGGCGCCTAAGATTACTCGGTGGCATTTCAACTACGTTTACCGAATTCTCTAGACCCGCCCTTCTTAAGCAGCGTTTTATAGTTGCACTTACATCATTTGAGATGAAGGGTAGGACGAACGGGACCATTTCATCGCTAGAGTTGTCGTTTGGAGGCCTAGGATTTCCTCTACACCTGTTCCGAGCTACAGCACCGTAGCCATTAGAAATGGCTATTTGCCGTGCCAAGTTCTGGGACTCCTCTCTCTGCTCTCTTCCCGTGCACACGTTGGTTGCTGTTCGAAACGTGTTTCTTACAAGCGCCCTTTTCGTGTGAGAGGGGTGAGAGGAGAGGTAATGAACCAAGATGTTTTTATTACTTGGCTTTCGGTACCACTTAGTAATGTAGCCATTTTCTGATAGCTCAATATTCACGTTCGGGAATGGAAGCCAGTCTTCTCTCAGATTCCCTCGGGTGAGCCTAATTTACTCTGAATGTTCATTCAACAACTCGAAGCACTTCTCCATGAACAGTCACCTATACATCTACAGCAGAGTAACGGCCCGAGATCGGTTACTGGTGCTTCCTCCTTAGACATAAACGCAATGGCAAGACTTGGTGCCAGTCGTTGACCCGTTGCCAACACTCCTATTTGAGCGTAGTACTTTCCGGACCATCTGAAGATTGAGCAACTCAAGCATTCTTTTAAGAGTGCCATCAACTGCCTTATCTTGAAGCCATATATGTTGGTTTCTCCTTCGTGTTGTATAAGGAGTTCGAATATGGCTTGCATCGCGGAGTCATTCGACACGTTTTGTAAAGGGCGGTAACGTCGAAGGACTCCACCACATACGCGCTGCTGGGCTGCGCAGTAAGTAGACAATCCAGAAACATCTGGGTATTCGTAAGATGGGCTGGAATGTGTTCCAGCAACAGGGTAAATATTAGGGTTAAAAACCATGTTATCCTATCCGTTGACCCGTCTACACAGCTAATGATAGGTTTAACCTTAAACAATGATGGATCGGTAGACGCAAGATCATCGCTGGATACTAGCTTATGAGTTTTTTATAAGCAACTACAAGACGGGACATGTTAGCTAGTCAGCTTTTAGTTGAGAGATAACAGATGGTATTAAACCAACAGCCCTTGCCATCTTGACCCATTTGTGGTTCGGTTTTCAGTATTTACTTTTAAATTCCTCCTCAGATGATGGGCGATAAAGTGAAGCATCTTCAAGATGCTTTTTCGTTATCTCAACATCTAACTGATGGTGAATTACGACAAGCTCTCCACCCTTATCACTAACGGATAGTCTTATGTTTTTCAATCTTATCAGCTCTCGTACCTCTCGCATACCACGTTTTTTGTACTTCGGTGAGGTTGGAGCTGTATCTTTCGCGCGATAGTGAATGTAGTTTACACGAGCTTCAAGATATACTAGGCAAAAAAGCTAGAGATGAAACGCAAAATAGGTGCGAACAACACCAAGTAGGTGCCCTACCAATAGCACCATTTCCTCCGCCGTTCTTTAGACAACGAGAGGCCATTAATGAAGTTAATGTTAAATTTCGGATGTTTACGAATAAAACTTTCAATGTCCTTAATCACAATCGCACGAAAAGATACAGCTCCAACCTCACCAAAGTGCAAAAAACGTGGTATGCGAGAGGTACGAGAGCTGATAGGATTGAAAAACACAAGACTACCCGTTAGTGATAAGGGTGGAGAGCTTGTCGTAATTCACCATCAGTTAGATGTTGAAATAACAAAAAAGCATCTTGAAGATACTTCACTTTATCGCCCATCATCTGAGAAGGAGTTTAAAAGTAAACACCGAAAATTGAACCACGAATGGATCAAAATGGCAAGGGCTGCTGGTTTAAAACCATCTGTTATCTCCTAACTAAAAGTTGACTTACCAACATATCTAGTCTTGTCGTTGCTTATAAAAACTCGTAAGTTAGTATCCAGTGGTGATCTTGCGTCTACCGATCCATCATTGTTTAAGGTTAGACCTATCATTAGCTGTGTAGACGGGTCAACGGATAGGATAACGTGGTTTTTACCCTAATATTTACCCTGTTACTGGAACACATTCCAGCCCATCTTGCGAATACCCAGATGTTTCTGGATCGTCTACTTACTGCGCAGCCCAGCAGCGCTTATGTGGTGGAGTCCTTCGACGTTACCGCCCTTTACAAAACGTGTCGAATGACTCCGCGATGCAAGCCAAATTCGAACTCCTTATACAACACGATGGAGAAATAAACATGTATGGCCTCAAGATAGAGCAGTTGATGACACTCTTGAAAGAGTGCTTGAGCTGCTCAATCTTCAGATGGTCCGGAAAATACTACGCTCAAATAAGAGGGTTAGCAATGGGACAGCGACTGCCGCCAAGTCTTGCCATTGCGTTTATGTCTAAAGTGGAAGCACCAGTAACCGATCTCGGGCCGTTACTTTGCTGTAGATGTATAGGTGACTGTTCATGGACAAATGTTTCGAGTTGTTGAATGAACATTCAGAGTAAATTAGGCTCACCCGAGGGAAACTGAGAGAAGACTGGCTTCCATTCCCGAACGTGAATACTGAACTATCAGAAAAAGGCTGCATGACGAAGTCGTACTCAAAGCCAAATCGTAAAAACACCTTGGTTTATTACCTCTCCTCTCACCCCTCTCACACGAAAAGGGCGCTTGTAGGAAACACGTTTCGAACAGCAACCAATGTCTGCACGGGAAGAGAGCAGAGAGAGGAGTCCCGGAACTTGGCACGGCAAATAGCCATTTCTAATGGCTACGAAGCTGTAGCTCGGGATAGGTGTAGGGGAAATCTTATGCCCCCAAACGACAACTCAAGCGACAAAATGGTCCAATTTATCTTATCCTTCATCTCTAGTGATGTAAGTGCAACTATAAAACGCTGCTTAAGAAGGGCGAGTCTAGAGAAATCGGCAAACGTAGTTGAAATGCCACCGAGTACTCTTATTCGCCAGCTGGTTCGTAACCCCCTATATGATTATCTATGTGCAACGCAAAATTGCATAATTTGCCCTAATGGTAGAGACGATGATTGCATGAGTTCAAGTACAGTTTATCTGATCTCCTGTACGGCGTACGGAGTCGAATACATTGGCGAAACGGGCAGACCCCTCTGTGTCCGCATAAAAGAACACCTAGTCGGCAAAGGTAAACCAAATACCCCACTAGGCACGCATAGGACCCAGAGACATAACGGGGAGGACTTTGAAGTACATGTCACGATCCTCGCGCAGGAATCGAGAACACAAGCGCGCAAAACTCTCGAGGCGTTCTGGATTAATTCCAGAAATCCGAAAATGAACCGCAGGGAAGAATGCCTCATTATCACGCGTAATATTGGGCAGTATATAAGCCTGTTATTCTGACGAGATGAGCACATTACGCTTCCATGTGATTTCAGTGCGGTTGGTCTCCACGCGACACACTCAGTGAAAGACTCATAGAAAGCGGTGAATTTGCAAAGAAGCAATTCTGTGTTCAATGTGATTGAAATCTTGATTTAGCGTTTTGTGTGTTTGGTTATGGAGGTGTTTCGCCTAATAGATTGCTGTTAGCTTGACCTTTCCAGGTTCTGAGGAAGGCGAAATCCACCAAAACGTCAGCTTGTTTATGGGTAAAGAATAAAATAACAACTCGCATTTGCTCAACTAGAATAGAAGAATTACTTGATCAATGCCGCGGTTAATAGAAGGTCGGTCGTGGGATTTACATTGAAGAATATTTGTGATCATTGACACAGGACATAATTTGTGGAAGAACGCGACTTCTGATACATCTTGCACTAATTCCCAAGAACGATTTTCATTTGCTCACTCATGTGAGCTCTGTGCTGTTGGTCTCCACGTGTAATACTGCGAGCACGAGATGAGTGCATGGCGAAGGTGTTTTTTTTCCAACGCGACTAAAATCTTGTTATGTGGTCATTTTGTTGAAGTTATGAAGATGTTTGGCCGAATAGGTCTCAGTCAATTTAACCTGTCCAGGCTTTGAAGAAAGCGATATCAGCCGAAATCTCGTCTATTGTGAATGAATGATGTGTAACAGCAAAGTCGTGCTTGCTTGTCAAGAAAATGGCTAACAAGGTCTCTCTTACAGCTCGAGGATACAGCTGGAATGCATCGCTGGAAGATACGGCCAGAACGCATCTATGCAACTACCTTGAACACTTTTCAATAGAGGTTCTTTCTTTATTGTAGAGTTTTCTGGGACCACCAAAATTGCTTGAGTCTCATCTTTCATTCAAGACTCTTTTGTAGCCCACTTATTTAGTGCTAGAGAAATCCAGCTCTCTTTTTGAAAAAAGAATGAAGCAGATTTCGAATTTATTCAGATTGCTTAGAAATTCATGCGAGCTGGGGAAAAGGGTGTTTTCGTATGGACTACCAGAACATTTCTGAATTTTCGAGAAAAATGCTTATTAATTCGCCACAAAGCCTACTCGTCGACAGGATTAGATAATTTTTTTCATCGGTTTATTAAACAAGGCTTTACCGCTTTATACAAACTAAAACATTCGAGGAAGACATCGAATTTACCAGATGCTAAGTAAGAAGTAATGTTGGCAGCCAAATGCTATTTATAAGTCATCAGGAAGCAACGTGGTAATGGGAAAGATGAGATCACTGACATATATTAGAGGGGGGCTATTTGTAGCAAACATATCCGCTCTTTGTGCAGTGCTTAGATAAGAGAATGGCCTAGCTATTCTGACAACATTTCAAAATTTTTGCTGAGAGCACCATCAATGTCACTAAATTATGACGAATTATAGAAGTATAAAGTACAGAGAACAAAGCGTTTGGCGCTCATTAAGCACTACGACTTCATCGAGCATTGTAGCAGTGAATGAATGCATATCTTGTCTACCGGATGGCATTTTTTCGGCATTCTTATGAACCAGGCCGGAATTTTTTATCTTCCTGTACAAGTCTGACACTAGTTTGACGAACACGGATAGGTAGAAAGCTTATTGAGCCTTAGGTACGGGTTTGAACCAGTGGATCATCAGACGTGTATCGCAAGTTATCCAACCACTTGGTTGCAAGCTCACCCACAAAACCGTGCTAAAGACATAAGGCCCGATGCTCGGTTTTGAATAACTCCTGAAAGTTTGTGGGAACATAAATGTGCGTTTATATTTTATAGATAATCGTCTGCGATCTATCGCTCCGTTCATCATCGAGTGACTCGAAAGAAAGCCAATAAAAATTCACTTTCGCCTTAAGCAAAAAAAGCACAGTGGCTTCTGTTTGCTCTATGAATTCGTTACCACCATAACCTTTTTCAGAGGTCTTGGTTAATGACACACACCATCAGTTCGGTGGTCTTCCAGCCGTGCGCTTGTTATCCCGAGGAATCCGGTCGCTAACGGCCTTTGTCCATGGTTTTTCTGCCGTTCATGCGCATTACGTTTCCAGCCCAAAAGAACGGCATTTTCGATTTTTTGACCGCTGACGTAATCGGAGCTTCGCATACCTTCCCTCAATTGCGCTATACGCAACACTACTAGGATGGTCCTTTCGACGCTGAGTGGTCTTTCATCCTGCTTACGCAGCGACTTGGCTTCTAACGCATTCGTTAAGGCAGGAATTACCGTTGAGTCGAAGAGGTGGGCATGGAGTCGGGTGTTCTTTGTTCTCCTCACTATATCCTCGATATTCTTGAAAGCTCCCCAAGCCGCTCGTTTCCTTCTGCTCAACTCTGGAGCTAAGTCGCTCATCATATTGATTTCCCGACCTAGATAGACATAACTGGAGCATTCGGAGATATTCGTTCCTTTGAGCGTGAATGGGGCACACGAAACCAATCCGTTCTCCATGAACATCGTTTTTGTGAGATTTAGTCAAAGATCAATCTTCCCACAGGCTTTATCAAAGTCGGCAAGCATACGTTCCCGTTGGCTAATGTTTGGTATTATAAAGACGATGTCATGAGCAAGATGAGGAAACGATTTTCACTCCCATTTTGCCCCCATTCCAGTGTTCGCATGGCGTTCTCGAAGGTAGCAGTAAATAATTTTGCCGTGATGGTGTCGCCTTGCCTAACACATCTCTTGACATCTGTGTTATTATCGTTGTAGAACGGTGACATTCTATTGGCGAAATTTTTGAATAGTTCACAAAGTATCGTTATACAGTGGTTGAAAACGCATTAGCTGTCCAGGGCTTCCATGACTACTTCTATGTCAACTGAGTAAAGAGGATCCCAAGATCGACTTTCTATGAACTTCGCCACTGAATTATAATTGTGACGTTTTCTTTCTACGCAACCGTGAGATTGTTGTTCAGCATACGTTTTATTTCCGTACAAAAAATACGTGCAACACAACAGTTGCTGACGTCTCGGCAGTATAGCCTTCTTCAGAGACCTGAAGGGTACATTGATATGCAATCTACTACGCCAAATACTTCAAAAACACGTACAGAAGGTGGAAATCTATGTGGCAATCACACGTTCTCGAGAAATCCACTGTTTTTTTACGTGTCTTTCACTGGGTAAGAACATCTGGTTAGACCCGCATTTGGTTTACGACCACTCCACATTAAAAAGTCGATGCTAAGATGTGGGGCTGGGTCAAGTGTGATCTCTGGGCATTCCTCCACGCTATTCATTGCAGGATTTTTGGTAATTGTCTAAAAAGCCTCAACAAGTTTGCGCATTACTGTTTGGGAATCCCGTGCGAGGATAGTGACTTTTATTTCAAAGTCGCCTCCGCTGTGTTTTTTGTATCCTATGCGTTTCTAGTGGGGTGCTTCGTCTCGTTTTTCGTTTGCTATCTTGGTGTTCTTTTATACGGGTACACAAAGGTCTGCCAGTTTCGCCGATATATTCATCTCCGCAATTATTAAAAGAGATCAGGCATATTGTACCTGAATTCGTGCAACCATCGTCTTTGCGGTAAGCGAAAATTACGCAATTTTTGTTCCACATTGACGGTCGTATAGGCGGTTACGAACCAACTGACGACATAAAGTATCCGGCAGTATTTCAGCTATCGCTACCGATACCTCTAGACCTGCCTTTCTTAAACATCGTTTTATAGCTACACTTACTTCAACGCTAATAAAGAGCAACATAGACGGGATTTCCTTTTGGCCAAGGTTATAATTTCGTAGCTATTGGAGATGGCTATTTGTCGAGCCAATTCGTGCGATTCCTTTTATAGTTCCATCTCCTTGAACCCACAGGTGGCTATACGAATCATGTTTCTCACAACCGTCCTCTTTGTGTATGAAGGGTGGGAAGAGAGGAAATGAGCAAAAATGTTCTTGTTGCTTGAATTTCTGTGCCACTTTGTCATGTTACGTGTACACCGATAATCTGGCGCATGTCAATCCCTCAGCATTTAAGATTAGACCGTCAGTTGTTTAGATAGGCCCACGGGTAGAACTGCTTGATTTGTAAACTTACCCGTCATTCAGTTGCTTAAATACGTTTCATCCCAACTCACGAATCCACAATGCTCCTGGATCGTCTGAAGTAACACTCGTTTTAACAGCGCCTTCGTTACGGAGTTCTGTCTCCTTTCATAAAAAGGTGTTGAATGACTCTACTATGCAAAACATCATCGAACTCCTTTTGCAAAGCGAAGGGGCAATAAAAATGTGTGGATTCTCGATTTACCAGCTGAACGAGGGCCTCAGTAGTACTGGTTGTTACACGCGACACCCGGAAAGGTTAACGTGGTTCAACTTGGCCTGAGATCTAAGTTCTACTAGTATCTCAGCATTATTGTGGTTGCATTTCACGCAATACCCGTCCTAAAAAAACTACAGTAAAAAGGTTAACACTGTCAATAGATTATTGATAAGCCAACAAGTTCCAGAACTGAAATTTTAAGCAACAGTTACCAGTTGTACAAATTCAACAGAACGAATAACTTATGAGATTTATTGAATTTGCAGCTCTTGAACAAAATTTAAAGCGTTTGTCGGAGTACGCTTTTCTATTCAAGAAATCCCTTTTGCACTGAAGTATTTTTAGCCTCCCATGTATACTGAATAGAATGGAATGCATTAGAGTTGTTCCATTTTCAAAGCTGTTAAGGTCAGACGCTGTTTAGAGTGTTATCAAGGTCGTGAAGATTTGTTCAGAATAAAACAAATAAAATCTTCAAGCAGCAAGTCCTTTCGCCCTAGTCATTAAAATTTTATCAGGTGTAGTCTTTACCGTTGAGAGCAAAGCCCTACGCTATAATTCAACACAAACATTATTGGTCGCTAACATGGGTGATTGCTGATGACACTGGTCGATAGAAAACTAGCGGAGAGCCAAGCGAAACGAAGGACCCGCATGGTGTGCTGGTAAATGCGCTAGCTCCCGGAAAGGGTAACAAGGGGTTCATTCCCTACCGCAGACACCTGCGATCTAGAGTTTTGCAAATATCTCAGCATCGTTGTGGCTGTATCACATATAATACCATACCGTTAAAAAATGGAAAACGTAGTGAATAAAAAAGTTAGTAAATATTATTGCTATGTCGTTATACAATTGGAAAGACAGGATGGAGACCTCAAACAACTCCGGACCATAAATAAAGTAAAGCCACACGTTTATTTATTAGTTGCTAGTAATTGAATTGGAAAACTTTACTACTCGTTTTCCCACTGTAGGAGTTAGAGGTACTTTACACACTGGGTCCGGTCACTGGATGATTGCATGCACGTCATAGCAAAGCTTTTCAATCCACGCGGGGACGGTGGCCGTCGGTATGAGAACTGAAAAAGAAAAGAACAAGATGAAAACTCCGACTTAATACATCGACATGACAACACAAGATATTATATATACATGTATATATAAATATATATATATATATATATATATATATATATATAAAGATTAAAACTCTCGGCGTTGGTCAATCCAAAAAGGATGCGCCATGCATTCGACTTCATTTGGCATCCTCTAAAGGTGATTGAATGTGCTGCTATCCTCCTAGATAGGTCTGGCACCAATTTGCGGAACCTGGAGGCATGGAAGGCTTGGTGGGCCAGAGGAGCGGGGATGGATCCCATGTGTATGTCGCAGGGCGCCTCCGACCACTGCGCCACATGCGCCGTTATATATATATGCACGTATACATATATATGTGTATATGTACATTATCTGTGTGTACCAAATACGCATTTTATCACATTAGCGATACCTGATGATGTCGAATGCATTGCGTGTACCACAGGAATTAACTGATCAGTGCCGAACGTTCTCTGTGTTGCACTTACCTTCACGAATGAAACTTCAAAACAACAGTGCTCGGCTAGATACTTATAGCAAGTTTCCCCCAAAAATCCACTTGGAATGTACCGGCAGCTGGAGTGCGACTTATTCGTGCTCTTTCAACAACTGGAGAGGGCTAAACAGCCAAGGCACAAGACAGAAGCAGAACAAGAAGGGTGGTAAACGTTCGACCTCCTTTGTAGTGATGGGATTACATTATGTATAAGAGATCTTGTTATGTATGAGAAGACGTGGTTGTTTCGACTTTACTTATTATTTTCCTTCATAATTTTCGAAACCGCTTGTCATTTTTTTATTTTTTCAACTTTTTTTCTTTCATTTAAAGAGGCGGTGCTCCAAGAACCGATAATATTACAGCGGAACTTCTCCGTGCTGGAAACCATAAATTAAATGCATTTTCTAAAAAAGCAAATGGCATCTTTCCTTCACCAGAAAAAAAACCTCAGATATAAGAGAAGGATAATCAAAATGATTTCCGTATCTGTCATGCAGTGTGCTTGACAACTGTACTCTACAAGCAGTTCATTTTGCACAAGAAAAAATAGCTTGGATGAGACACAACTGGTTGAGTAAGCGAGAATCCGATGGGAATTCTGCCGCACAATGCACATCCAAGCTGTATATCGGGTTGTAGAAGTCTCTCGGGAGTACCATCCACGCTTTGTTCTAGTCTACATCAATTACGAAAAAGGATTTAACAGGGGTTCAAACGGATGCGAGTCTCTCAGCGGTCGTCGACCGAATAGACTCATCCCATGTAGGAACTCCAGATTCCTCTTATCGTAAATGCGGTACATAAATTTTCATCGACCGCAAACTATTCCTATGGAAGAAGGTGTTCGACAAGGCGACGCCTTCTTATCAGAGCTGTTCACACCGACATTGGAGTGGATAAGTGAGAGGCTTGATTAGGAGGAGAATGGCATACTCATTGATGGAAAATTCCTACCAAGTCTTCGCTTCGAGGATCACATCGTCATACTTCGAGGAGTGCCAGCCACGCAGGGACAATACTCAATAACCTTGTCGAAGCGAGAAAAAGAGATCGGACAGCGCATAAATCAGTGGAAATCCCTGTCCATGGAAAAATCGATGGCGCAAAGGCAAACACATAAAACCGGGTTATTTCTGTACTACAGAGACCAACTCATATCTTGGGTGTTTAATAAACATGAAGAACAACATAAAGGAGGATTTAAACAGTAGAAGGAAAGCACTATAGGTGGCATTCAGACTATCAAGGAAGCCACTGCCAAACTAACAGAGCAAAAACTCTGCTCCCAAATTTTTGACTCAACATTCCTCTCAACTCTCCTTAAACTTCGTTTCGCCTTTCGATGTCTTCTGAAATTTATCCGTCACTCACTTCGTTACCTATCTCATCTTCAAACTCTAGGGTAAAAAATCGATAGTGAGGTACATACAGATCTGTAATGTAGTAAGAAAAACAAGTTAGAGGTGGACGAAAAGAATTGCGCAGTGGGGCTCCGAGACGATGCAAGCGAAGGCAAAAAAATGTGTTATTAGCTAAAAGATCACAAGCTTATAAGCGCGACGTAAAAGAACTTCATCTCATGGTAGATCTGCATATATGGGTTGTAAAAAAAATCTAGAAACCTTTCTATACGAAATTTTCACTGCAAATCCAAAGACAAAAGGAAGATTCTTCATCGAAAACATGGAAAGTGTTATAGTCCGGAGACAAAAGGGTTAAGGTTAATGCAACATTTTAATGCTTACGACGATCGATAATTGTTGTCTCAAAAAAAGATTAAATTGCAAATATGGCGGTGAGGCAAAAAAAACAAGCCAAACTTCTTATGGGCACAGTATTTCGGTTGGAAGCCACAATTTAAGGAAAACACTACTAGTTGATTTTTTTGGGCTGCTGTTTGACTTCGAGTCTCAGTGACGATGACCTACAATACAATGGCGAATACCTGAAGATTGTACTGAGATAAGAAGTAGAATCTGTCATTCAGCAACTTAAGAGTTGAGATAATTCATAATATAGGAAGCTCCAGCAATTGGAAACGAATGACAAGAAGGATAGATTGTGGGTAGAAATAACAACTATATTTTGTGAATATTCTTAAATGTTACGGTGCTTGTTTGAATATTATCTACTTCTGAAATGATGGTGCAAATCCAATACGCTTTTTGTCCGATGTCGAAGATGTTGCAGAATTGGTGGATGAATGGGCGCCCAAGAATCCAGTTGGGTCGAAAACCACTGTATTCCAATGGTCTAAGGGCGAAATAGCATTTGTTTCCTCCTGTCTAAATATTCAAATCTTCTTACCGTGAACTGCAAAATATGAACAAGGAATTATCGGCACATTTCGAAAGGCACTGCAAAAGAAAACGGAAAACAACAGTGAAACTTACTTTAATAATGTAATTAACATGCTCGATGCAATACTTGTTTGTCCCGATTGTAATGTCAATGGTCGGTGGAGTTGCGTTACATTTTATCGTGTATAAGTCCTCGGCAGCGCGGTACAGAAATAGAAAAAAATAATTAGAGTTAAGACAATAATTGGAGTCTTGCAGAAAGAAAGGATAGAGGATAAAGCTCTCGGGGTTGATCAATCCCTGAAAGATGCACCATGCATTCGACTTCATTCAGTATCGTTGGCGGTGAATGAATGCATATCTGGCCTTTACAATGACTCGCGGTGGCCCACTGATGTATCGAGCCAGTGCTGCTATCCTCCCAGACAAACAAGTCTGGTACCAATTTGCCGAGCCCGGAGAGATGGAGGGCTTGGTGGGCCATGCACTCGGCGATCGATTCCACGTGTGTGTTGCAGGGCGCCTCCAACCACTGCGCCACACGCACCCTTCTTGCATAAAACTCGAAATTAAAAGCACTATACCATAGCTCCGGCCATCTTAGCGAGCTGGTCGGTAACAATCCTTGGCCCGCCAATGAGTGTTCCACCTGTGTCGGAAGCAGCTTCTTGGATTTCCGCGTGTGTGTAATTTCCCATTCCAATGGCGGAAATCTTGAAAATTTTACTATACAATATAAAAAGTGTGAATTTATGTGAATCGGCAACTAATCTGAAGCTGTTATAAATGCCGTTCAGTCTACAGCGGCAGTTGCCAAGAAATTATTGTTGTTTCTCAACCGTTCTTGATGAACCTATGAGTAGTTGTTACTAAGTTTTCAGCACTTATGAAATAAAAACTGTGTTAGCAACATCGTTTACAGCTCAGTGCGAAAAGTTTCTTGAATTGTTAAGCTAACACAAGGGTAATAAAAAAAGTTTTAGTTGGCTACTATGTTGAAAAAATTATCATGAAGAGTCCGTAACCTTAAATTGATAATGGGTGGCCGATGTCAACGGCGCGTAGGCGATCACTGCACCACAATTCGTGGTGTCGATTGCACCGTAAGTGAATAAGCCTCCAGCTGTTCCTTCGAGCTCTCCTAGGTTCTGCATCCAAACAGTGAAGAGTGGTTTATCCAGCAAATCTTCGAATATTCTGATTAGTGGTATCAGCACAAAAGTCTTTCTACAGTTATAAGGATGCCAAAATGTGAGCAAAGGTCGGAATCTTTGTTGGGCATCAAACCGACGTTTACTCTTTCCGCTGGCTCACGTGTTGTCCACCACATCAACCGAGATCCTCGCTTTCATCTTGCAGCATATTTTCACAGTACCGGTGCCATCTTTCTCTCTAATTATTTGGCAAGCAAAAATCGGCATTGAGTCTAATTAAGCCGGAGCTGATTTCTGTTGATTGGCGATTGCCGATATCATCGTTAGAGTTAAAAACATTACTGAGGGAAAGACAAAGCGAGAGCCTCAGTTAGTCCTGCGGGTTACATGTGGGTTTCGAAATCCAGCTAAGGTACCGAGTTTTGAGCACATCTTAGTATCCTTATAGTTGTACTGCACATGGTAGACTGCCATGAAAAATGAATAGGCTGTAAATAAAAGATAGAATATCTTTACGCAGTCTTTCTAATAATATTGTCACACTTTGATTAATAGCATTGATGAGCGGTGGTACAACATTGCCTGAGCGGAGAGCGAGGCCGAGACCAAGAATCCCATCATTGAGGTCCTGCATCAAAACTCTTTTCAGTGGTCTTCTAAGGTGTCAACACTTGAAGATATTTACGAACATGCTTGAAACTCGAGATATGTTTAGCCAGACCAAAAGTGGTGTTCGGGACCGCTAGTTGTTGTTCATTCGATCCTCCAAACTAAAAATTTACAATGGCTTAATGTGGAAAATATTTTTTCGGTCTCGAATGTATGTCACCCACTTTCATAATATCGGTTCCAAGAACCCCTGTTGCCTCTCCAATCCCGTATTTTCTCTTCCATGTCTTGTTGCTTCTCACAAAGGTGCTCGATGCACTGGTTTCAAACCTATGCCTCTTAGCACATGAGGCGCTAAAGCAGCTACTAGTTTTTAGAATAGCAGTTTTGCAATGTCGGCAAAGTAGCATCCATAGGTACCTATTTCTCGTTAGAAACGGGCTCAATTAAGTGGTTGTTATCTATAGAAAAACGTCGTCATAACTTTGCTTTGACATGAACATTTTTTTAAAAGCCTAAAATAAAAGATTCTGGTTTCACTTTACAACTAGATGGTTTATTTCTTATGTCACAGAAAAATATAGAGGCGTTTATAAGCGAAAACTTCGAAAATCTGTTGTAATCTTTGATTTTTATGGTGGACCAATTTTAAACAGGATCTAGCGAGTTCGCGAGAAATCACTCACTCGCAAACATTTCCCGGCACCCAAAACATGGCCGATCCTGTGTCGAGTATGACGCCAAACTGCTGGTAGGGTGTACCGATGGTGACGTTAGCGACGTACACGTTGTCTCCGTAGTCAAGAACCTGAACTAAGTAAGTCCTTCATTCCATCCTAAAAAAAAAGACACCGCCTGCATCTTAGGCATTTAACCCGTCATTTTCTCAACAATCGAAAAATACAACTGCACCGGCTTTCGTTTTTGAGTTACCAACAGAGCTCAAGGCACTCGACAGGAAAAAACAATGCGCATAGCGGAGACTTTGCACACGATGAAAGGGAGATTCCTGCTCTATTCTGAAGCAAACGAGAAGCCTGTTTATGAGAGACAACATTGAACCATTCAAGACACATTACCGCGAACTTTTAGTCAATTTGGCATACAGAGCCTTCCACAATCTCTCACTCATTGCTTACTTTTGCAAACTTCTTCAACTGTATGGAGCCTTCCACTATCTATCACTCATTGCTTGCTTTGGCAAACTTCCTCAACTGTTTTCAAAATATTGGGAACACTTCAGCTTCTCTTAAAAAATATAAAAAACGCTAAAAAATCACGTTGCAATATAATGGTCAGAACTGTTTGCAAATGGAAATTCAGGTCCAGCTTCACGATTCAATATGAATTTACTCCTACCCGTTGTCCTGTACTAATGAGTGATGATGAGCGCAGAGCATTATGCTGCCTGACGTACGCGGCATACACATCTCGCTCTATCATTTCTATCTGTAAGAAGCGATGACTTTATTTGAACTAGATGGATAACTTATGTAGATATTACTACTCATTTTTGGCTTACGCCATATAAGGGAATGCTGAAGAACGGCTCCCATAGTTGTACCGGCAAAGGCTAGAAGAACGGTGAAGTGCATCCTAAGAAATATAAAGCAGTCCATGAAAAACTAGCTTTAGCCCAAGCATTTTTCGCGATAACCATAGAGTTTTGAGTTCAACATTTTTTCCGAAAAACATTTATAAATAGTCCAATAAATCTTCCTCTGAAGAAAACCTCGCCGCAACTGCTTCAAATTATATTTGAAGCGCACGGAAAAATATTGAGCAAGTACTTTCTAGCAGCTTAAAAATGCTAAAAATGCTGAACCCTCTACTCGAAACCTTATCGAACGACGCTTTTATACGAAAGCATCTCAGGTAATTCAATGTCTATTAACGTTTTCACTGGAAGCGGTGTGGCCATGAAAGCAGTTCAGATGGCAATCCGACACCAATTGAGCCGCAGAAGTACCAACTATAAAGATAATTCGTAAAATGGAGCGCAGTAGTGGCACTCGAACATGAGATCATGGCGAGGTGATGAAACACTTGGTTTCACCAATCACTTGCGTTTAGCTTAGGTATGTTCTTTAGTGGATGTCCGTAGGTGAAATTGAAGTTATGCTAGCGTAAAACTACTACAACAATAAGATTCAGCAAAATCTGCTTTTTTAAATGAAACACGATGCAAGCACGATCATATGAAACTCTATTCGAATTAAAAACATGGAGTTTGAACACAATCGAAAAGACGTGGGAAGGTGCAGTGCTTTTCGTTTGACACTGTATCAAAATTCTAAATATAAGGCACTTCCTCATTCCTGTGATTATTGATCATTTGTACTTATAGGGCTAATCGAAGGTATTTATGGAAGGAATCTGCTTAAAGGAAACCATTGATGAAATTTCTTCTAGCGATAATGAATTCACCACAGAAATCACAAATAAGGAAGTGTTATTTCTATTGGTCTACGATGAAGCCGAAAACATTTCCCAAGGTACTGATTTTTGGTTGATCTGTGGATTTGTCTACCTGTTCTAACTAGCAAAGCGTGAAACTTTTCAGTCATTGCATTTGGTTCAAGATCGTTAGTTTTGCTTGTCAAGAAATAGTAACAATGCTAATCTTACAACATAAAGGCTAAAACCGTAAAAAAACTGTGATGTGACAGTTAGGGGGTAAAGTAGTAGGAGTGTGTTTCCATTGTTGGTATTAAGTTACTTGATTCTGAAAAATGATATACCCTACATGTTCACGCTGATAGGCATAAACTTCAACGAACTTCACTGCAGCTGACATTAAGCTTCATGTAGAGAAGCTTGTGGAAAGGCTTGGTCAAGGCAGCACGCGTTTACCTCTCATGTGAGAGAGATTTTAAAAAATTCTGTGGAAGCTGCACAAGATCGTTTCATAAGAACATGTTAATAAATATTTTGTGAAAGCTCCAAGATAACCAGATAACCGGAAAACACTCATTGCGATGAAATATTTTCCAAGCAAAATGCTGCGAATACTAGTTCGCCAAACTAGATTTTTCAAGTTTTTGATGTTTCTTGACGGCTAGTTTAGAAAATTCCTCCCAACGGTTTGCCGCTTCATCGTGGGTGGGAGGTGTTCCTGGGTGCCGGACCACAATGTACAGCGGGGATTCGTCCCCCCGGCTGATGATGATAATGAGGGTTGAGAGATGAGAGGGTTGGTGAGCTTAGGGACGGGATCGAAGCAGCTCTCCGCTCGTGATGATTGGCGTCACTACCACCATGTTATCCGCACTCTTTTGCTCACAGCGAAAAAAATCGTATTGTCATCTTGGTAGATTTTAAAGAAGATTTGCAATTTTGGGTAAAGATATGCAAGTTTAAATTTCAGTGAACAAAGTTCGCCACTCGCCGACCTGTGCTTTTTTAAAGATAAAAGACATCATCACTTTCAGAAATGCATGTATTTAGATAAATGCACAAGTGCACGATTTTGCAATGGGATCACTATCGTTTCTATCCCAAAAGGTACCAATTATTACTAAGTGATGGCAAATTTGTTAAGCATATCAGTGTTGGATAACGAAAATAAAATATTTCAAGGAAATGGTGCCCCACACGAATTGTTCCTAACTGGAGTTTCCTTTATTTTTTCTTTTCAAACATTTCCTCTGCAGCGACTGCAAGATTCGCAAATCAAGCGATCCGAAGAGAATGTCTTATCAGACGTCGGCCTCACTGTTGACACCGAGGTGCTATAGTGCTATATTTGAAACAGATACCACTTAGAAATCGTAGAGCGGTTAAGCAAATAGAAGATGTAGTCGCTATCTATAAGACTTATGAAGTTATTACGTTATGTCTTTACTGTCCTAACGTTGCTTTTCAGCCCAAGAGAGCGAATGTAATTGGGTAAGGATAGACTACAATAAACAGCTTAAGCATAATAGATTTCCATTTCATCCCTTGGCGCTTTTATAGGAGAATCTATTTCTGCAAACATCTATTTGAATGGGCTCTCTAAGAGTGGATTATCCACAACATTCCTTATGAGTATCAAACTACAATCTTGCTCGGAAAGAATGACTCTATGTCATTAACCCTAACTGAAAAGAATTTAGATGTTTCTAACGAAAGCCTTGCCTAGAAGCTAAAAATCGTCCCCGTTCCAAAAGAAATCTAAACGATATCTGGCCAACATCCGCCTAATCAATAACGACTAGCCAGCGCCTATGATAACACGAAATATGTGCCTTAGGAGGATTATACCGGCTCTCCAATGAAGGTAGTTTGTGCAGTCGTCATTGTGCATGGAGACTGAAAATGCGCTGGTGATCGCATACGTCTTTATGAAAGTAAGCATTTGGGGAATTAATGGATTTCGGCGTTCGTGGAGAACCAGTAATATAAAGTTGGAAATTTCGCATTTTTCCCAGCAATATTATGGTAACATTGGGACGATAATAACTATGGTACTGGGATACTTGAAAAACTTAGACCCCAGGAGAGATTCGAACCCTCGATTACCCTTTCTGAGGCAGAATACTGATGGGTCAGGTAGAAAACTGGGTGAGAGAAAGGCAAACAGAAGCCTCAGTGGTGCGGTGGGTAATACGTGAGCTCCTGGAAAGGGTAACCGCGTGTTCGAATCTCTCCCTGGGGTCCAAGTTTTGCGAATATCTCAGCATCATAGTAATTGTGTCTCACGTAGTACCTTGTAGTTAAAAATAATAATAGGCAATGAACAGAAAGTGAAACATTGTAACATAGAATCATTAAAAAGGCAAGCATCCAGCATTGAAGTATTTCTTAAAGATAAGCCATGCTTTGGGCTACATCGACCTGGCCTGGCGATGACGTGTGGAGCCCAACCGATGTATCATGTGAGCGTTTTTATCCTCCCAGTTTAGCCTAGTATTGACTTCTTGACCAGCGGCATTGAGGAGTTTTAGTTATTGCACGATGCGGAGTAAAACCAACAAGCATTTGTATGTTGCAGAACACTTTTAAGCCCATCAACATGCAAATGCAAGATAAGCAAATGATACACACAATTCCGTGGAGCATGCTTGCTTTGAGAACTGTGGTAATAATTCGACGAACGAAGAACGCCGCAACTACGAATCTGTTTCTGACAATGGTCATTAAGAACAGGTGCATAGACTTTATATCAATTTACATGAAATGCTCTTAAGCGAGAACTCATAGTCAGTGTTTCTTAATGACTAATATTAATACTCTGCTGAAATCAAACACAGTATCCGCAGGTCTTTGGACACTGTTGTCTCATCAACGTCGAATATGCCGTGTTCCTGCAATAGCTGACCATTCTCGGACAATCAGAGACTCCTGTTCTGGGATTAACGAGATCCCGACAACCTAAACAATATAAAATCGAGCGAAAGGTTGCTTAAACCACTCAAAAGTACACTTCCCTGTGTCGCTACGTCTCTCTAAAGACTTAGCTTCCTACAAATTATTGAGGGTCGCCATGTTCATAACGCAAAAGAGGTGAAAAATCGACAGTAAAACCGGAAACTGAAATCTAATAGAAGCACACATTTTGATGCTTAGTAAGCTTGCCTTTCCTTACTGTACTTTGTTGTTTAAACCATTCAATGAAAACTAACTTGAAGCCGTGGGTGAAGCTGACGTCGTAGTTATCGTTCCCGAACATCTGTTACAAGTTCTGGGACACTGTTGCGTCATCAGTGTATAGTAAACAGAGTTATTACAGAGATACGCCAATTTTGGACAGTCAGACACACCAGTTCGTGGATTTACACGGTCGACACAAGCTGAAACTACTCTACTAATGAATGTAATTTTAAAGAATCGATGAAGGCTGGGCGTTACGCCATATTGATCGCTGTAGGGAAATTTCAAAACAACTTAAAATGTTGGACGTGATGAACAATCATCCGTAGGATCTATCATGCCATTTATGTTCAATTGACTCAACGGGCGCCTGTGAGTACTCTATTTTCACTTGTCGCGTGCAAGAGTAGCCAAATGGGGTTGTTTTCGCTCTGAGGGTTCGTACAGCACCATGATTCTCCTAGGGTTTTTCGTGAACAACTCTGACCGTCGGGTTGGTGGTCTGCCTCCCATGCGCGTGACATGCTGTCGAACCAAATCGCTATGGCCTCTTGTCCATCTGTTGTCGCTCAGAGCTATTATGTTTTCGGAACACTTGATTTTCGACATTTTGAGTATGAAACAGTCCCTTCGATCTTTGCGGCTTGACGTGGACTTTAATTTCGGATACCCTGCATTACTTACGTGGTAGCAAGTATATTCCTAGTTTTGACCTCGCGACTGCGAGTTCAGTAGGCTTGATCTTCCAACCCGCTTAGGTAAAGATCAAGTTCCCAATGTCTACATCAAGGCAAGAAAAAATTGTCGCAGGTTATTAGTTCTCTTTAGGACATCCTCGATGGTCTTGAAAGCCCTCTTAGACCCTTTTTTTCCGCCTGGTCAATTTAGGGGCTAAATCGCTTCGCAATCTTGCCAACCTGAATACACATGACCAGAGCGATCGAAGGCATTTCTGTTGTTGAGCATGAATGGGTCATACGATAATAATCCTTTCGTCACGAACTTGATTTTCATGTGATCTAGTCGAAGACGAATCTTTCCACAGGCTTTATCTAAGTCGGCAAGCATGCGTTCCGCTTGGCTAATGTTTGGTCTTATAAGAACGATGTCATCAGCAAAGCAAAGATATAATTGCCAACCATCGATTTTCACCCCATATTGTCCCATTCCGGTGTCCATATTGCAATCGGATGTAAATAATCTTGTAGAGGAGGTATCACTCTATCGAACCGTTCTCTTTATCGCTGTAGATTGGTAATATCCTTCTTGTGAAATTTTTATGTAGACCACGGAGAACCAGCAATTAAATTTAAAAAAAGGTAGAATTAGAATTAATAAAAATAGAATTATCTACTGAGTAGGGACGTCCTGGCTCTCCACAACTTCCATGACCGCTTCTTTTTCAACTGTGCAGCGGCGTTTTTACATTGGTGAAATGTGAGACCAAGCGGTTTCTTGTACCCTCGAGATACTTCAGTGAGTCGTGTCATCGTGTAGATGGGTGTTTAATCGTATTAAATCTTTTTCGAAATCTCGCTTGCTCATAAGGCTGTCCTTCGTTCAGTCCTCTGCCAATCCTGTTCCAGTGCTCTGTCAATCCTGTTTAGGACGGCACTAGTGAAAAGTTTATGGACGACAGCCAACAAGCAGTTTGGGCAATAGTAGCCGATATCGTGGAGGTCACCTTTTTTGCACAACAACACAGTCTTATTGGTCTTCAATTAAATAGGTCCCTTGTATTCTAACAGGCGATGTGTGAGAAATCGAACCAGTATATTGATGATGACTTGGGGAAGGTCCTTAGGTGTTCAGGTCTTATCTAGTGTGGCCAGAATTTTGGATTTCCGAAGCGAGAAACAGTGCAACGGTATCCTGTTTTATCTTATATGAAAAAAAAGAACATGGTATTTAAAAAAATTGTACTGCTAGTTGTTAACGATTTTCTCCGTTGCCCACGTAGCTACTCTATCTGGGTGTCGGAATGCTATTATCTTGCCCTTATCCTTGGCACCTCTCAGCGGTTTACCGCCCCATCGTGACTGGGAGGTGCTCCTCCGTGCCTGCTGCGGTTTACAGAGGAAATTTATTCTCCGGACGGTCTCCCATGCTGAGGAGTCCAGCGTTTCCACGAGGAAGCCTAGCTGACGGTAAACCAATACCAGGATCCAGCACCAACCTCGTATCAATTCGATCTTACTAAGGGCTACCATGTGACAAATCTACTGCCCAACCGTCTTCATCTTAGAACCTAAACCCCCTTGGCTTCCTGGCTCTCGGCTTGGTAGCTCTGCTGTCGAGCTTCTCGGTAGTCTCAGATTTGGAAGCTTTGGCATTCTTCAAATTCTTGGCCTTCTTTTTCTGCTTTATGCTTCTTCGCCGCAACTTTGGTAGACTTGCGCTTCCTGACGGCCAGTTTCCTGCCGACATGCTGAAAGTGAGACCTCTATACCACATTACTCCACCCATGCTCCATAAGAAAATGTGGTGAACATTCGCCACCTACCTTCTTATCAGCAAGTGCAGACGTCTTTTCACCAAGCCCGTAGCTTCCTGATGTCCCGTTTCCTTTTACCTGCTTTAGCTCAGGTTCCATGACAGCCTCCTCAAGTGGAAAGCGGAGCAGAGAGCTAATCTGCAAGAAACCACATCTCAAAGAGTCAACATGAAAACATGAAAAAAGCGATAAAAATCATCATAGCCATATTGTCCTCAGAACCGTAGTGCGACAGCATGAACCTCAGGGTGGCAGCCTCCAATGATCGAAACTTCTGTTGTAACTCATCCAGCAAGCTCCAGATCAAGGTCAAGTGGCTGGAGCCTCCTCGGCTGTCTTCCGCTTCGGAGTCTTGGCCGCCTCACGGGAAGAACCGGCAGCATGGCGGCATAACGATCGAACGGTAGCGCTGAACAACGAGCGGGCGATCCCTTGCTACCACGACTTATCTACCACGCAGGGTTCCCCCTCTGCGCCTCCAACCCAGTCGGCCTCGCCGCGGATCTAAGCTGCACAACGTTGTGTTGAGTGGCGCTCGAAAAAAGCTCTATAAAAATGGACTCTTTGCATTACACGTTGTGAAAGTTGTAGCATGAATAGAAGGCGCACTTATCTAATGGAATACAGGGTATTCACTGCTTTAGTGCTCGCTAAGATGAGTCCACATGGGTTTACGTACAACGCGACAGAGTCGTGTCCTCATGTAGTGCCAGTCTGGTGAAAAAAATTCTCGTTATTGAGCGATTAAACGATAGAACGGCCACAGCACTTTTAGACGGAATCATTTTGGCGTAGAATTATGCTAAAAAATTGCATAGCTTTTGAAATTATACAGAAAGGCGTTACAATGGGAATAGCTGAGGAGAACACGAGCGGGAAATCAATGCAACAGGAATTTCGTCATTAGTTTTGGATTGGTGGCATATTTGGCTTTGAATTATTTCGAAGGTACGGTTCTATAACAATCGACGATTGGAAGGCGCACGTCGTTGTTCTGGAATGTCGGGGCGGAAGAGTTCCAAGAACTCGGTACTGCTACGGAATAAGCCATTTCGCAGGGCTTTTATATGGATCTATCTTTTTCAGCATAGTATTGCCTTGTTGCATTTGATGCAACATTTGTTTTGTACTGCTGTGATGTTTCTTATTGAACTCGATAATCCTTCGTTTAGTCTTGGAAGTTCTGCAGAACCAGATTACCCCATTTTTTATATAAACTCATTTCACTTGGTAAGCACGTGAAATACTATGTTAAGAATATTCCTTCTTCAATGATATGAGCGATTTCTACTATGACCCGCCCATTCTGTTCAAGTGATCATCATCATATCAGGAATTTTCCAGTTTGTTTCATATCTTTTGGCTTGTTACATCGTTGTCGAATGGTCGATCGATTGGTTGCAGAATTTGTTGCTGTCAGAGCGAGATTTGCCACCATGCGACTAGTCTGGTACCGGGACGGTGGTGGATCCTGGTACTGGTTTACTCTTAACTGGGCTTCCTGATGGGAACGTCAGACTCCTCAGCTTGCGATACCTGCTGAGCAATGAATCCACAGCTGCACGTCACAGCCCCACACCCAGGAACACATCCCAGCCAAGATGAGGCGGCAAAGCATTGGGAGGGATCAGAGAATTAATGAATCAAAATCTTACAACATTTCTGAAAGGTTCATGGTCAAAATGCAATCGACTAAATAAGTATGCTTGCTGTAAAGCCTATAATTTTTCCTCAACTTCAATTCCGACCGACGCCTGCAAATAGCTTGTTGCAAGCATGGACCTATGCAGCGTGGTGGTTATGGATGCCCTGCAGCACATAGGTGGTTATTGGTTCGTCTAGCGTCCTATGCAAACGCAGCCCTCTCTCACTTCAAGGTTAGCAACCTGGTAACGAACATGGGTGGAAGGATAAAAACAGTGAACAGATGCCTCCGTAGGTCACGAGAAATTGTGAAAGATAAATATGCACCCAGTCACGGCATCTTCCTAACAGCCTACTAATGAATTGAACCAATACCAGTTTATAAAGGTTCCGGGAATTCGTTTTTTCAATTTAGCGGGTTTAACTCCTTTCCGCGGAACGAAATCTTGCACAAAAAGAAGGAATGGTCTGATCCCATGTATAATTTTTGAGACAACAGCGACACCGGACAACACAGCATTCTACAACGATATTAACGTCGACGTCAAAAGAGTGGGTAGGCAAGGCGATACCATCTCGCCAAAATTATACACTTCCACCCTCGAGAACGTCATGCGAACATTGGAAGTGTAAATCGGTAATCGGCAATTACATCATTTTCTTTCTTCCAATGATATCGTCCTTATAACACGAAATATTAGCCAAGCGGAACGAATGCTTGCCGATTTTGATAAGACCTGTGGAAAGATCGGTCTTCCACTAGATCTCACAAAAGCGATGTTCATGAGCAAGGGATTGTTTTCGTATGCGCCATCCATGCTCAACGGAACGAATGTCTCTGAATGCTCCAGTTATGACTATCTAGGTCGTGAAATCAACATGTTGAACGACTTAGCTCCGGAGTTGAGCAGAAGGAAACGAACGGGATTGGGGGAAGCTTTCAAGAGCATCGAGGATGCAATGAGGAGAACAAAGAACACCCGACTCCGTGCCCACCTTTTCGACTCAACGGTACTTTCTGTCCTAATGTATGCGTCAGAAACCTGGTCGTTGCGTAAGCAGGATGAAAGATCACGCAGCGTAATTGAACGCTCAGTCGAAAGGATGATGCCAGGAGTATCCCATTAAACACAAGCAAGGGGTGGGAACCGAAGCTCCGACCTGCGTCAACGATCAAAAGTCAAAGATGCCGTCCTGTACTCCAAACAGTCGAAAATAAGGTGGCTGGGCACGTGGTGCCTATGAATGACAACCGATTGACAACAGCCGTTAGGGGTGGATTCCTCGGGATGTTAAATGCACTGCAAGAGGACCACGGATCGATGGTCAAGGTTCTTCACGAAAAGCGTAGAAGAAAAATATGGTGCTCGACGAGTCCCCAGAGCGAGCAGAACCCACTGAGCTACTCTTGCACGCGACAGGGAAAAATGGAAGATTTACTGGCACCCGCTCGAGTCACTTGACGATAAACGGGACTACAGGTGATACCGGTGATACAGGTAATTGTCACTGGATTCTGGTCGAGTCGATTATCTCTGGAGACCTGGGACAGTCGGGTAGACCTTTATTCCATAGATATCAAGGAGTGAGCCGTTTTCAGAGAGGTCAGGCATAGATTTCTTGAACCCGAAAGAATGAAAGGCTGTGTGAGCTCGGTGTGTGGACGAACCAGCACCATGCTCGTAATGTTGGGCATCGCTACCACTGCGCTACCCAGCCCTATGGCAGAAATGTAGGAAGAAGAAGGAAGGGTTGTAAGATGATTCGAGTTTTAAAGCCTTTCCATTCCCAGAGGATTCGCTTGTTGCCGAAAGAAAAGACCACTCATGAGACTCGTACAGACAACAAATTAGCGGTTTCCTTTTTAAGTATTTCTTTTTTTCGTAGGCGAGGAAACGAAGTGGATTTTTAGGTAATCTTAAAATTCCCAGATGATTTTTTCAGTTAGTATCGACAAGATATCACTATAAAAGAAAAAAGGAGAAATACTTGTAGCGCTTACCGACTTAACGGTAACAGTCCGACTCTCATTGAACATCTAGAACCTAAACAGGTGCCATTCTGTGGATCCACTGAAACAGTTCACCTTATGCACGATTTGCAACAAATTTGGATTCTAGTGGCGTGTTGTATACTTCTACGGGTACTTGATGATCTTTGAGTAGGCATGGACTCAAATAAAGTTGATGCTTTAAGTGATCCGATGATTAATGATTACTGACGGAGTAAGTATTAGTGAGATTTTGTTTCCAGTGGTCACATGCAAATAATCGTTATAACGGGTGTCATCTGACGCTACTGAGTCATTATAAGTGATGCGTTGCTTTCTCAGCTCACTAATATTCGAAAACGATTTCTTCATAACTTTCATTGTACTGCTACAAATTAAGACTTAAAATAAAGACGATCGGTAATTCTTCGATAAGCAAACACGGGGTTATACTATAGGATTTATTGGCAAACAGTAGCTGACTTCCGGCGGTTTTGCCTTCTTCAGAGCCTGGAAAGGTCGAACTGACATGCAATCTACTCAGCCAAACTCTTTCATAACCCTAGCAGATAAGACTTAACACATAAACTTGCATCCGCGTAATAAACAGCTTCATTTAAACACTCACTGTTTTACTCTTTGTAAGTATTCTAGTTAAATTGTGGAAAGCAGCCTCACATAGCAATACACGGGCGATCGATTAAGGAAGAGAACGAGGTGGTGGTAATGTTCTTGCTTCTCGTTGTTCCTTTCTACTTCGTGTTTCAGTTCTAGCGTTGATGCGAAGTCGATCTTGAAGTTCGTGCAGAATGCATGCGATCCTAAGCAAGATTTCTTTAGAATTGGGCTGCGCTGGTGAGAAACTTGGACCTAATTTTAATAGCGTACGCGCGTCGTCAGAGAGAGTAATGCCTGCTAAAACGGTTACCATTGTCTTTTCTGGCACGTTATTGACCACATTTTTGGCCACTACGATTTTCTTATACCTTTTGTTTTGTTACTGGACTCTGTGAATGGTCTAGTAAATTTTCAAATTTTCTGCTCAAGGCTACTTTAGCATTTGACCTAATATAATCGCAAGTCAAAATTGATCCACCCAGTATTCTCCTCCAAGGGAATCCTCCAAATACTGAACACAATAAGATTCCTTCGAATTGCACTTCTTCAAATGCGCTTACATGTTGTCTTGTTTAGATTGTAGAGAGGCGCGTAGTAGTCGTGTTTCGACGTCCAGTACTTGTTCGCTGTCCTCTGGTTGATCGGATACCTCGTGTAGTCGTTTTCGTTTGATGAAGTTCGGCACGACTCGGTGTTCCAGGCAGCGGCAGAGAAAAAATATCGTTTGTCTAGCTAAGACAATTTTCTGTCTAAAAAAGTTGCTTAGGAAGGGCCGGTCTAGAAATATCGGTAAAAGTAATAGAAATAGCACCGGACACTCCAAGACGCCAGCTAGTTCGTAACCGCCTATATGACCGTCTATGTGCAACGAAAAACTGCATAATTTGCCCCTAACGGTAGAGACGGTGATTGCATGAGTTCAGGCACGGTGTACCTAATCTCTTTTAAAGCGTGGGAGGACGAATCCGTGAGCCAAACGGGTAAGCCGCTCTGCGTCCGCTTAAAAGAACACCTAGTCGGTAAATTTAAATTAAAACCAAACACTCCACTGGGCATGTATAGGGCACAGAAGCACAACTGAGACTTTGAAACAGAAGTCAGTATCCTAGCACAGGAATCAAAGACACCAGCGCGAAAAACTCTTGAAGCGTTTTAGATTAATTCCAAAAAATCAAAAAAATGAACAGCAAAGAGAAGTGTCTTGTTATCACACTTGACCTCGCGCTATACCTCAGGCTGATTCTATGAGCTGACTCAGGCACAGTTCTCGTCCCTGTTTTACTCTTCGCGGTTGCTTTCCACTAGTTATTTGAATATTTGCAAAGAATAAAACTGTGGGTGTATAAATGAAGCTGTTTATTATGCGAATGCAAACTTATGTGTTAAGTCTTATCTGCTAAGGTTATGAAAGTGTTTGGCTGAGTAGACTGCATGTCAATTTGACCTTCCCAGGCTCTGAAGATGGTGAAACCACCGAAATGTCAGCCATTGAATGCTAACAATTTCTATAATATCAACTTCGTGTTTGCTTATCTAAGAAAAAACAGCGAACTATCGATCAATACCGAGGTTAGTAGAAAGTCGGTCGTGAGAATTGCTACACAAAGGCTTTTTGCACTTCATTCCTTGGTCGGTTGATCATAGAATTCGCTGTCATCCTAAAATTATGGGAGTGGTAAGATAATAAAGCACCACATAATTAAACAACTTCCTGAAGTGGAAATCTGGAAACTCACCTTATTTGGATGCTTGGATAGTTGGATTGCCCGTCTTCACTGGTTGTGCGGGCGCCAGCACAATTTCCATTATCCGGAGATTTGCTGGTACTGGTTTAGGCACTGTGGTTCCCTGGAGTCCCGAGGACAGCCTGGCCAAAGTCTGCCCCAGGACGTCATTACCACAGGCGGTCGCAGCCCTTTTGGGTCAAAGGGAGATTTGCCACCATGCGACTGGTTTGATACTAGGACGGTTGCGGATCCTGGTATTGATTTACTCTTAGCTTGGCTTCCTGATGGAAATGCCGAACTACTTCTGAGCTTGGGAGAACTTGTCGGAGCGATGAATCCCTGCTGTAGATCATAGCCCGACACCTTGGAATACCTTCCATCCGCGATGAGGCGGTAAATCGTTGGCAGGAAATCCACACGTTAAGCCAGCCATATCGATATTCTAGGGAGAGTTGCTTTCTACAAACACTAAATACGCTCAATGGAAAAGAGGACAACGATTGTGGCTGTTGGCGTGAAGATGGGTCGTATGAAAAGATAAAGCATAAAAAGGACAAAGCTCTTGCCGTTGATCAATCCTTGAGGAACGCGCCACGCATTCGACTTCACTTTTCATAGCCACGAGTGTGGCGCAGTGGTCGGCGATGCCCTGCAATTCACATAGGATCGAGTCGAATTCATTAAGCATCTTTGGAGGTGATCGAATGCAAATCGTCTTTAAAATGACTCGCGGTGGCCCACCGATACATCCAGCCAGTGGTGCTACCCTCCCAAACAAGTGTGGCTCCAATCTGTCGACCCCGGATGAGTGGAAGGCTTGGTGGGTCACTGGCGCGGCATCGATCCTATGTGAATTGCAGGGCATCGCCGACCACCGCACCACACTCATGGCTATGAAAAAGTGGGGAATTAAAACATTAATTATCAGAGCCAAATCGGTTCCCTTCGGGGTTTGGATTTCTGGGCGCCGATATCTTGAATTAAACATAAATCGAGCAAAGGTTGACACATTAGCACGAAAATACAGAGCGAAATCCAATTCTAAATGTTGTACGATGCACGTAACCAAGTGGTACTATTTTGAACCAACTTCCATTTAACCCTGGTATTAGTAATCAGTGTGCCTTTTTTTTATTGATATGCCAATACGGGTTGTTGCTAAACATTTATTCCGCTAACGTCGACATCTTCGTCTTCATCAGAGCCGATGTGATGTTTTCCTTAAAAAAGACGAACAACTGTTGACCATCGACTCGGATCGTCAACTCTGAGGGAGGATGAAGACGCCGAAACATTGGCCGAACAAATGCCTGGTAACATCGTCGTGTCACCTTATCAATGAAATAAGGTAGCATGATGTATGTGACTGCATAATATGAGAAGAGAACTTAAAAATGTTTTTAAAGCAGAACACCAATGTTTAATCTACGCCAGACTTGGCGCCATCTTACGTACATGTTTACAAGGGATAGCACATTACACTCGCCTGTCAATAGGCGTATCCATAAAGGATAGTCGGAAGACTAAGTACGTTATGCACGGTTGAAGTTTTGAAAGAATTCCAAATCTGATTGTGAGTTAGTGGAATCCACGTTGTGCGCTCCGTGTACCTTGCAACTTATGCTTTAACTTCTCAAACTTTCCTTCTCTACCGGGTTTGTTAAGCCTAATCAGATGGATTGCATATGGTTAACTAAGCTTTCGAATAAAGATATCGAACTCTTTAGACTTTCTGACCTTGATTAGGGCATCAAATCTCTGTTCAAAATCGCAGTTGGACTTCGAAGAACAACGACCGTCTACGACGAGACGCTAAGCCCGTCTGGCGAACTTGTTCAGTACATCGCGGAACTCCTACGAGTTACTTGAAAGGATTTTTCCTAGACTAATCACTGGTAGCGAAGGCTCTGCCATAAGGCTGTCTTCGACAATATCGCCTATCACGCGAGTGAAGAGTTGGTCCGGTGTACCAAACTACGTTGATGATCAGAGACTTTGCCCCATATATATGATGTTGAAAGTTCAATGTCGCATACAACAATAACGAATTAAGAGTTTGCCGTTTCCACCTTGAAACATATGACGATATTTCTCAGGATCGATAGCAGTGACAGTACGCTATACCGTTCAGTAGAAGCCTTTGTAATTCTTCGTATTCTTGTTGAGCAAACACGTGGTCTTATTTCTATTCTTTATTCACGAACAAGCTGACGTTTCAGCGGATTTCGTCTTCCTCAGAGCCGCTTTCTATGAGTCTTCCACTGAGTATGTCGCGTGGAGACCAACCGCATAGAATTCACATGTAAGCAAAATGTGCCCCCTAACCATCAGAACAATAGGCCCATATACTGCCCAATATCACGCGTGATAATGAGGCATTCTTCCTTGCGGTTCACTTTCGGATTTCTCGAATTAATCCAGAAGGCCTCAAGAATTTTGCGCGCTTGTGTTCGCGATTCCTGTGCAAGGATCGTGACCCGTGCTTCAAAGTCCTCCCCGTTATGTTTCTGGGTCCTGTGCGTGCCTAGTGGGGTATATGGTTTACGTTTACCGACTAGGTGTTCTTTTTATGCGGACATAGAGTGGTCTACCCGTTTCGTCAATGTATTCGTCTCCGCACACCATGAGATCACATAAACTGCACCCGAGCTTGCGCAATCACCGTCTCTACCATTAGGGCAAACTATGCAATTTTGCGTTGTACATAGACGGTCATATAGGCGGTTATGAAGTAGCTGGCGCCTAAGAGTACTCGGTGGCATTTCAACTACGTTTACCGAATTCTCTAGACCCGCCCTTTTTAAGCAGCGTTTTATAGCTGCACTTACACCATTTGAGATGAAGGGGTAGGATGAACGGGACCATTTCATCGCTAGAGTTGTCCTTAGGGGGTGTAGGATTTTCCCTACACCTATCCCGAGCTACAGTTTCGTAGCCATTAGAAATGGCTATTTGCCGTGCCAGGTTCCGATACGTTAGTTGCTATTCGAAACATGTTTCTTACAAGCGCCCTTTTCGTGTGAGAGGAGTGAGGGACCAGGTAATGAACCAAGATGTTTTTACGAGTACCACTTCGTAATGCAGCCTTTTTCTGATAGCTCAATATTCACGTTCGGGAATGGAAGCCAGTCTTCTCTCAGTTTCCCTCGGGTGAGCCTAATTTACTCTGAATGTTCATTCAACAACTCGAAACACTTCTCCATGAACAGTCACCTATACATCTACAGTAGAGTAACGGCCCGAGATCGGTTACTGGTGCTTCCACTTTAGACATAAACGCAATGGCAAGACTTGGTGCCAGTCGTTGACCCGTTGCCAACACTCCTATTTGAGCGTAGTACTTTCCGGACCATCTGAAGATTGAGCAGCTCAAGCATTCTTTCAAGAGTGTCATCAACTGCTCTATCTTGAAGCCATACATGTTTATTTCCCCTTCGTATTTTATAAGGAGTTCGAACATGGCTTGCAATGCGGAGTCATTCGACACGTTTGTATAAAGGGCGGTAACGTCGAAGGACTCCACTACTTACGCGCTGCTGGGCTGCGCAGTAAGTAGACGATCCAGAAACACCTGGGTGTTCGTAAGATGGGCTGGAATGTGTTTCAACAACAGGGTAAATATTAGGGTTAAAAAACGATGTTATCCTATCCGCCGGTCCGGCTACACAGCTAATGATAGGTCTAACCTTAAACAGTGATGGATCGGTAGACGCAAGATCACCGCTGGATACTAACTTACGAGTTTTTATAAGCAACGACAAGACGAGACATGTTGGTAAGTCAACTTTTAGTTGGGAGATTACAGATGGTTTTAAACCAGCAGCCCTTGCCATTTTGATCCATTCGTGGTTCAATTTTCGGTGTATACTTTTAAACTCCTCCTCAGATGATGGGCGATAAAGTGAAGCATCTTCAAGATGCTTTTTCGTTATCTCAACATCTAACTGATGGTGAATTACGACAAGCTCTCCACCCTTATCACTAACGGATAGTCTTGTGTTTTTCAGTCCTACCAGCTCTCGTACCTCTCGCATACCACGTTTTTGCATTTCAGTGAGGTTGGAGCTGTATCTTTTCACGCGATAGTGATTAAGGACTTTGAAAGTTTCATTTATTAAAGCACAATTATTAGTTCCGTAAGCCCAGTTTTCCTTCTTACCTTAACGCCATACTTCTACTTTCTAGTTTAGTTCTTAGGTTCAACAGATGTGCAGATTGCTTTCTTTTCTGTGAATGGAAGGACACGAGGGCGTTTCGCCACATTTAGTTTCAAAATATACTGCTTCGTTCTAAAACGTTTTATGACCTTCCGTGCACATGGTGTGTCATTTGAAAGCTGGGATAACGATAATTCCCAATACCAAGACGGTAAGACATAGTTCTAGTAACTCGGGCACCAATTAGCGTTTTAAATTACGGGTCCTTCCGAACCCTTTTTCAGTCATTCGCATAAGCCACACCTTTTTTCGTGTCAGACCCAATAAATTATATCACTTTATGTGAGCATAATGGATGCCTGTGATAAGAGTTGTGGCTCAAACATCTTCCACACTCCTTCCATGACCAAAGAACTCTTGTTTGTCTACTTCAGTGTTCGGCAAATATGTCTTGAGGTATCGCTCGGCGAATTTTTTTTCCCTAACCGAGTGTTTCTCGTATTGTTTACAGAAATTAGTCAAACAAAGAAGGAATCATCCACGATATTGCACATAAAATGTGGAGCGTAGGTAGGAAACGTGCTTCTAAGCAAGTCCTTTCTTAGGATGCGTTTTGTCATTCTTCTTCTCATTGCTGGAATAACAACGGCAGCTGTTCTTCATCATGCTTTCACATGGCGCAAGCCAAAGATGGTATTAACATATAGCTGAAAAAAGTCATTTCATTAGCTGAAACGAAATCATAAGTCGTTACAGATGGAACTGATCGAACGTGGTGGATAAGATGCCTACGAAAAAGTATCTTAAGGGTCTGCGCTTTTCTTCACTCATCACCTCTACACAAAAAGTAAAAACAAGTAGTTCTTAGACCGTCAGGTGTAGGTGAAGTTCCCTGTTTGTAAAATGCTTCTATAACAATTTTTTATTTCGTGGTGAATGGATACCGTGCTTTTATAAAGAAGACAAAATGCACTAGCAACAGCCAAAACAAGACGCGAAGTGTTCGAAGACCACTGCGTACGGAAACGAATCGAATGCAAGAAGTGCTGCGATCCACCCTGTATACGTGACGACGGGTCATGTAAATAGTTAAAAAAATTAGCTACTTAAAAAATAAGTTTATGGCGGTACTTTCTGATAGTGGCTTTGGCATTGTAGATATACTAGATAACTAGAAAGTTAGAGCAAGTGAAATAATACGAAAACGAGAGCAAAAGGAAAAATCAAGTTGGAGCGAGAAATATCTTAGAGTTTACTGTTCAGAAATACTACCTACTGATAGACTGAGAATAATTTAGTCTCATTAGACTTCAAGGCCATTCTAGCATTTTTTGATTAATACTTTCCAGTTCGAATTGTGCAGTAACATTGTTCCACGATTAAAGTGACGCTCGTCTAGTAATCTGTCTAGGCAAGCTGGAAAAAATGAAGCAGATGAGCAGATGCACAGTTCCATAAAGTACGTGCATGCGCTTTCTCGCTCCAATTCACACAATTTGCATCTTGTATGCTTATACTTTAAGAGTCTGTAATGAACTAACTAGGGTGTTTAAGGGTGATGTCATCTCCAATATAAACTACACATGCTCACTACAAAAGAATCAACAACTTTTTCATGACATTTACCTTGTCTTTTCACGAAATGCTTTCCCATCCTTGTCACCTGAGCGAACGGAGACCAATGGGTGGCATTACATACAAAAAATGAATAGAGACTTGTTGGCCTTTTTTCAACTCGTTCGATGATTAAGGAAGATAACAGTGATGCGCTAGACGCAGTTTTTAACAGTAAATCGAATCATGCCTTTCGTTAAGGTTCATGGGGACAAAGAGTTTGAGTTCATTAGTAATATCACGATCGGTACACCCGGACAGCAGTTTCCCGTCCTTCTTGATACCGGATCGTCCGATCTTTCGGTTCCGGGAAGAGATTGCGAGTAAGTACTTTGCGATTATTTTACGTAAATTTGTTCGAGGTCAGCGCTTCGTTGACCCGCGAAGGCTACAAATTGCCCTTTTCTAAGTTCTCATTTGTAAGAACCTGGACAAAATTTCCCAAAAAGTATTTAAATGCACAATTGCTTACGTACTTGGATAATTGGATGGCCCGTCCTCTCTGGTTGTGCGGGCTCCAGCAAAATTTCCACTGTTTCGCATTTTTTGCTGTTTATCCATTGTGGTTCCTGGAGTCTAGGGTTTAGCCTAGCTGAGTCTGCCCAAGATCGTCACAACTTCAGACAGTCGCTGTCTTTGCGGATTAGAGGGAGATTCGCTACCATGCGACTAGTTTGATACCAGAACAGTGGTGGGTCCTGATACTGGTTTGCTCTTAGCTGAGCTACCTAATAGAAAGCTAGACTCCTTCTCAGCTTGGAACGCTCTGCTGTGGGAGACGAATTCCACCGATGAATATCGCAACCCGACGTTCTGAAACACCTGCCAGCCACGATGACGCGGAAAGCCGTTCAGAGGAAATATTGTTGGAAATACCGTTATATTAGTGCTGTATTAGAAATACACAACTTTGAGGAGGAATCAGATAGTTTCGTACGAAGTATTAAAGAGGATTTTTACATAAGACTTACAGAAGAAAGTTATGTTGGAGGCAGTCATCGTTGATTTCATTTTTTAGGTAAAAGCCAATGGAATTACTTAATTTTTTTGTTGCTCATAATGGCCACTAAATATTTATACTTCTATTTTGTGAATCCCTCCAAAACCACATATCGGTTTGCATTCTTAGTTCTAGAAAGCAGTTTCAGTAGGTCATGCGATACAAAACATAAGTTTGACTATGGGTCATCGAGCACCTTTGCCGAGAGCAAAAAGAACTGGAAAATCAAATACGAAGTAGGAAGGACATGAGGTGTTCTGGGAACGGATGTCATGAAGGTTGGTAGTCTATTGTCGCCGTATGGAAACAGTTTCTACTTGTTTCTACTTAATATTGTTATCTACATATTTCTGCCTACTGCTTTATAATTATTATATCTACTTATTGTGCTATCATGTATTTTTAGTTCGGTGGATTGGATGAGCAACAACTGACTGTTCCGAATACCACCCTCGGTCAAAGCCAAACATGTCTCCTCCTCTTTGAAAGACGTTGGCGAATGTTTTCTTCTCGTTAAACAAATCTTTAACGTAGCTTTTTCCTACAGGATCCCGCTGATGGAATTCTGGGGCTTGCCTTCACCGCTTTATCTGCTATGAAAGTTGTGCCGCCGCTAATCACTTCCATTAGTCAAAGTGATGAAATAACACTAAAAAGATTACGTCGTTGTTTTCGACGATCCTTGCTAAATAGAACATTCTAAGATTTGTTGGATAAAACACTCTTCACCGTTTGGATGCAGCACCGTGGACCTAACGTGACAACACCGAAAGGTTTAATCACTTACGGTGCAGTTGACACTAAGAATTGTGGATCAGTCATCGCTTACGAGCTTTTGTCATCTGCAACCTTTTGTCAGCTTAAGGATAGTTGTCAGCACATACATAGGTCACCAATTTATGCTGCCTTCGAAGAGAAAAATTTGCAGATGTCCGCCGTTGGAATGGGAAATTACACGTACCAAAAAGGACTTCGATGTTTCCGACACCGGCGCAGTGTTTACTGGCGGACCAACGGTTATCATCGATCGACTTGCTGAAGCTGGAAGAGCTGTGGTATAAATCATTTGACTTTCTACCTTTTGTATTATAATTCTGTCAACTTCTTAATTTTGGTAAAACGCTTCCTTTGAATTGTACTTAATAGAATGTAATGTAACGTCACCCACTCTTGACATTACAATCGGAACAAACAAGTACTGCATCAACTCTGTTAACTATGTTGCGAAGGTGCGTTTTTCTAAGTGGCATTTACTTGCTGATCAGCTGCCATATTTCGCCAATTTTCTTGAGAACTACTGTCTAGCTAACTTTTCCAGTTGATGGGCACAACATTTCAAAATTCAGTTAGGAGTAAACAAATGTCATTTCGCAATCGTACCATTCGAGTCCGGTGGTTTCGGACCGGAGTGGATTCTCGGCACTCCATTCATCCACCAATTCTGCCACATCTTCGACATTGGACAAAAGCGCATCGGATTTGCATCGTCGCTCTAAAATTAGACAGTAACTGAATAAACATCTCATTAATTGGAAATACTTAGTATATACAGCCACAAAGTTGTTGAGATATTTGCAAAACGTCGAATCGCAAGTGCCTGCGGTGGGGAACGAACGCCCATTACCCTTTACGCGGGCTAACGCGTTCACCACCACACCATGCGGGCCCTTCGTTTTGCCTATCTCTCAGATAGTTCTATCGATTCGTGCCATCAACAATCACCCATCAACGGGATTGAGAGACAGAAGAAACTAAGGACTCGCATGGTGTGGTGGTGAACGCGTTAGCCCCTGGAAAGGGTAATAGCGCGTTCTTTCCCCCACCGCAGACACCTGCCGTTCGAAGTTTTGCAAACACTTAGTATGCATTTAACGCGAAGCGGAATTTTGATTGGAACCTTCTAGTATGCGCGGAGGATATCCTAGTAGTGTCCTCAAAACCACTGTTATAACTGACTCAAATTTAAAGTGAACGAAATACAGCCTCTGCTTGTCCTCGTAGTGTGATAACCTGACATTCATCACTGACACCTTTGGTCAAGACTAACTTGGCATTTGGAAGCCGTTTTATCGTGAAAATGAAATCAGATGATTTTTTTATAATAGTTTCTAGACAATGGAGGATAGAGAACCTCAATAGTAAAATTTGATTTCTTTATTTACTAGTCGCTCCTTAAGCTTGATTGCACTGGGCATTAATTCCACCTCAAAATTTATGATTTCCAAGGAACTCATGCATTAGACAAGTACGTTTTCTTTTACAGTCAAACCATCTGATGCCACATTTGTGATTCTCGCTTATAACGAACAGCCTGGAGATGATCCATCCACTGAAAGTAACATGTAATTCAGCAATATGGAATCACAAGCCGTCGAAGAATTATCAAATGTTGTAAATCCTGTGGGCTCTGTGTAATCAGAAATCCATCGTTGGATGATTTCTAGATAGTATTTCATCAACACTTCGTCTCACCACTAATTTAATGCAAACGCGTATTATCCAAAAATATCAGGATCTCCTCCTCTAAGGAAGAAATCACAAATCAAAAGAGAAAATAAAGAATTAGAAGAACGGGCTGTTGCTACGATGGGATCTGATTATAACACAATCAGGAAACATTCGATATCGAAAATTGAGCTTGAGGAACGACGTATCCCTTCTAATCGCTTGATGATTTCTTCTTACCTACATGGATACTTGGACGGCCCGACCTCACTGATTGCGCGGGCTCTCACCGTAATCTTCCATTTTTCGGAGTTTTGCTGGTTTAGCCATTATAGTTCACTGGAGTCCCGAGATGGGTTGTCCCAGCTTGTCACAACCACAGACGGTCGAAACCTTTCTGGGTTAAAGAAATATTTTTTGCCACATGCGACTAATTTGATACCAGGACGATTGTGGATCCTGATATTGGTTTACTCTTGTATGGGCTTCTTGATGGAAACGTAGGACTCCTCAACTTGGGAGACCTCGCGGGGGCATGAATCCCTCCTCTGTACATCGCAGTCCGACATGCAGGAGCACTTGCCAGCCACGAATAGGCGGTAAACCGTTGGAAGGAAAGGTTTCTTCTACAAACGGCAAAAAATAAAGGGTTCAATCTGAAGTATGGAGATCAACATGCACTTTGGCTTTGATATTCTATTTAACCATCGTGATTTTCCCAATGTTTATGCAATGCTGACTACCACGATTTCCCGAAAGCATTAGAAGATTCTTCTACTTTTTTCACACGGGGCTAAAATTTCTACTGTTCTGCACGAAAAAGTATTTCATATTTTTTGTGTCTTGTTGGGTTTTTTGCACCATTTGGAAATTTCCTTCGATCTTCCAAAGGAACCCAAATGCCATGATTTTTTTTAAAGGTTTTTGGCTTAACTGATATTTGTTTACCAGTTGCCAATGCCATAGCTCAATTCCTTCATCCATGAATGTTTTCATATGTTTCATTATACCAAGCATGAGTTCGATCGCTACACGCTCTCTTACTTGATGCCACATTTACGATGGTTGCTCAAAACCTGCTGCTTGGAGGAAATCCAACCGACAAAAAAAGTGGGTGATTCAGAAATACACAAGCGGCTGGGTGTTTGAATAAATTGGGCGAAAATGCCTGAAATTCCGGTGTGTTGCACGATCGCATGAGGTAGTGCGGATGACAATCACATCAGGAAGTCAGTTGTGTTTGTTCAACGATGAAGAATAAAGCCGCACATTTGGTAACGTGCTATCTTTTACTGCTTTTGGTGAAAACGGCCGCGACGAGTAGCTGCCTGTGAAAAAAGACTGGTTTTGAAACGTGGAAATACTAAATGAAATTCTTTCTACTTCTGTTTAGCAAACACGAAGTGTTACTTTATTTCCTTATTTACGTACAAGTTGACGTTTTGGCGGATTTCGCGTTCCTCAGAGCCTGGAAAGGTCAAGTTGACTGCAATCTACACGCTCAAACGCCTCCATATTCAGTCACATTGAACACGGAGTCTTTGCACACTCACCGCTTTCTAGGAGTCTTCCACTAAATATTTCCACTATTTGCTAAACAGAAGTAGAAAGAATTATTCAATCAATGCCGAGGTTAATAGAAAGTCGAAAATGGGAGTTACTAAATGAAATGTTTCTCTCAGAGTCCTAGTGAGAAGTAAATGCAGACTTTTTAGTGGATTTATTTCTAGAAGCCGTCCGAACACTTCCTTCTATCCGTTCAACCGTACTGCAGTCTATCAATAAAATTTAAATCAAGTTATATTATAGTTACTTGTTGTCGACAATATGGCCTACGAGTGATACAGATGCAATATTCTTCGCAATTGAGACTGAAAGTACGAAGTTAACCCTTTATTTTCCGTATTCCATAGTTTTCCCCCAGCAAGGCATAATGTGAGATACAACCACAACGATGCTGAGATATTCGCAAAGCTTGGATCCGAATTCAGATCGAACCACGATCACCCTTTTTCGGGGCTCACGTATTGCACACTGCACCACGGAAGGCTTTGATCTGCGTTCCTCTCAGCTAGTTTTCTAACTAACGCTGCCATCAGCAATCACCCGTCAGCGGTATTGATCTGGGGAGCACTAGTCGGAATTGAACCCAGTTAAGCTGAGGTTGTAGCCAAAGTGAGAATGGTAACCTTTTATATTCTGCCTAGTATAATTTTTCCAAGGCAGATCACGATGTGAAATACAGCCACAACAATACTGAAATACTGAAGGTATGTTTCGAACAGTGGTATCACTGAGAAAGAAATGAGGAATAAGCGATTGAATAAGTGGACTGTTTTTAGATAGATATTCAACCGAACGTAGTTCTGCTTTCACTCACGTGTCATATCTTATTCTTGTCGTTCTTATCATGTTTGCAGGCTTTTGTTGTGCTTCCAACAGGGTTTGTTCTTTGAAGTCCAGTGATTTCAAAGATCGATTATTACGCATTGTATCAGAACACTAGGAAAACACTTAAGGATTTCTTCGAGAAACAAAATAAAATTTACTTTGCTAGAAAAACCATTAGTGTACTTCTATCCATTCCTTCTCCAAATTCAACGACACATCAAATCCTATTTGCGGATTTTCTATTACCACTATGTTCTTGATGAACAAAGGCGAGGTGTTACTTCATTTTTTCATTGACGGTAATGCTGGCGTTTCGGTGGATTTCGTTTCTTCAGAGCCTGGAAATGTCAAATTCATTACAATTTACCCAGCTAAACACCTCCATGAGCAAACACAGAAGATAATCAATCAAGAATTCAATCGCGTTGAAAACAAGAGAGCTTCTTCGCACATTACCGCCTTCTAGGAGTCCACAGAGTATTTCGCGTGGAGACCAACCGCACAGAGCACAAGTGGAAGCGTAATGTGCTGCTCTTACATTAAAATATCCATCTTAAATATTAAATCTTTATAACCACTACAAGGAAGGCAAAGCAAGGGCTTTGATGGTTCAGTAGTGGGTAACACATGAGTCCTCCGAAAGTGTAACTGTGGGATCGAATCTGGGCTAGGATCCAAGTTTTGCAAATATCCCAGCAATGGTTGCATATCACAGAACAACCTGTCGAAAAAATAATAACAGACGAAAAATAAAAGCAAATGTAATTCAATCAATGCCATCGACATCACGCGTTACCCGCTATAACACGAAGACTTTGAATTGCCTTTCTACCAGCCAGTTTTTTACCCCAACGCTACTGTCACCTGGTGAGACCCCGCAAAGAGTAATCACGAGTTCGAATCTGGTCTGCCGTCTGATTTTTGCAACTATCTCAGATTCACTTTGATTGTATTTCGAAAGAAAAAAAAGACAAAATTTGACTCGGATATAAAAAATTGTCGGATCATTTCCTTCAAGCAATTCTTTGGTGACCGCTACAGATTTTGGCAACATCGATACACTGTGCAGGCTTCGTCTAAGGAAAACAAGAGATTCACATAGAAGCCATGCCGACTGTTCGGATCAAGGAGTATGCAGTTCCTCACAAGGTACGTCTTTCACCTCACCTGAATCACCTGTTGTCCTGTTGATCGGCGAGTGACTCGAGCTGGCGCCAGTTCCAGCGCTTCCATTTGTCCTTGTCGCATGCAAGAGTAGTCCCAGTCGGTTCTGCTCGCTCTAGGGACTCGTTGACCACCATTCCCTTTTCCTAAGCTTTTCGTGAAGAACTCTGACCATCGGATCGGTCGTCTTTCTGCTGTGCGTTCGACATTCCGAGGAATCCAGTCACTAACGGCTATTGTCCATCAGTTGTCATTCATACGCATTACGTGTCCGGCCCACCTTATCTTCGATTGTTTGGCGAACAGAATCTGTGTCTAAGGCGGGAAATCAAATTTATGAGCGACTTAGGTCCACAGTTGATCAGACGGAAACCAGCGGCTGAGGTGATACAGGTGACAGGTGATAGAGACAGAGATAACTGGAGCATTCGGAG
>JADANN010000346.1:0-60865 GCA_018806985.1 Angiostrongylus vasorum | reverse complement strand
CACACCATGCGGGTCCTTCGTTCCGCCTGTCTCTCAACTAGTTCTATTGATCTTTTGTGCCATCAACAATCACCCGTCACGCGGGATTGATCACTGAGAGACAGGCGAAACGAAGGACACCGCATGATGTGGTGGTGAGCGCGCTACTCCCCGGAAAGGACAATAGCGCGTTCGTTCCCCACCGTAGACACCTGCAGTCCGGAGTTTTGCAAATATCTCAGCATCATTAAAGTTATATTTCGCAATGAAGTGTTAAATTTAGAGCCGAAGAATTTACAATAGAATATTGGCGTTGAGATAAACCTTCACACTATTCGACTGTCACTAGAAAGAAATTCGCACGAAAGTTTAAATGCTTTCCAGAATAATTCCTAATTATTCAACTGGAGAATGTCCTTTTTATGCCGTTTCAGAATAATTGCGCTCGTATCGTCGTCATCGTAAAGCAGAGCCGAGAACTAAGGCGGAAAATCTTTCCGTTAAATCACAAATGTGAACTTTTACATCTCTAAAAAGAAGTTTCATTTGAAGTAGTGCACATAAAATCACGATTCCAATGACGTTGCAGAACCACTGTCGCTCATGATCTTTAACAAACGATAAGATTTTGCAAAATGGTGAAACAAGAGATATCAGTCTTTTAAAATCTCGATTTCAAAACATGCTGAAATTAACACTTAATTAAAGAAATAAGCGTTTAAGAAGTGAGATAGTAAAATATTCTGCTGCTAAAAAAAGGAACCTCTATCAGCAACGAAGATTTCAGAAAGCCATTATCTTAGTTAAATTATTGTTGGTATTCTGGCTACGGTAACGGTTTCTTCTATAAATATCCACATTCCCAAGAACAATCATAAAGCCTTACTCAGATACTTGGATGGCCCGTCTTCATTGGATCTGCGTACCCCAGCATAACCTCCATTCTTCAGAGCGTTACTGGTTTAGCCATTGCTGTCTCTGGAGTCCCGACGAGAGCCTGGCCAAATCTGCTTCAGATCATCATCACCATAGGCAGTCGCCGCCTTTGTGGATCAGAGGGAAAATTTGTCACCACGCGATACGTCTGATATCAGGACGGTGGTGGATCGTGGTATTGATCTACTCTTAGTTTGGATCTCTGATGCAAACACCGGATTCCTTCTCAGCTTGGGAGACTCTGGGAGAGGATAAATCCCCCGATATACATCGCAACCCGACATTCAAGAACACTTACCAGCCGCGATGAGGACGTAAAGCGTTGGGAACCGATCTCTGATATCTTTACGTAGTGGAGCGATATTGGCTGTGGATAGTCCAATCTCGATTTTGTTAGAATAGTGATATTAGCAAGTCATGATAGAATAAATAATAGTCAATGATACCGACTAACATTCACTCCGTATTTCGTAATACGTTCGCGATAGTCCGGATGAAATGGTTGCAGATTATACAGTCCACTCTGTTCAACTCAACGACATAGAGTTTTAGAGTGATGGCAGCACGCTCAGGTTGTGACGATGCCTTGTTTGTCGCAAACTTTTGTTTGGTGAATTCGGACATTAGCCTATAAGAAACCATATGCTTCTTCTCAGCATTCCAAATATGGGTGTCGATGATGACGATGTTAAAGTCTTCTGGGATAAATCAGGTGTCATGAACACAGGGAGATCTCAAAGACTTTTTTAATCAAGTGTAAATTTTTGCAGTGATCATAAAACTACTTTGAGGAATTCGCAGACCGACATTTCTGTTAACCTTGGCATTGATGAATAACTCGCTGTTTCCTTGGTTAGCACACACGAGGTTATTATTATAAGATATTTATTTGCAACACTGACCTTTTAGCAGATTTCGCCTTTTTTCATGGTCTGGAAAGGTCAAGTTGACTGCAATGTACCCATCTAAACAGTTCTATGAGAAAGACAAGAAAATCACGAAACCGAGATTTCTATAGTGGTTTACGCTGTGTTATGTCGCATTTACTCGGTTAATGCCGTGTTATGTCGCATTTACTATCTCAAAAAAAGTAAAAAGTTGGACTCAACTAGTCTTGATATGACGAAGATGTGGACGCTCAGCACGAATCACTGCGGCTTCAATGGAGGCGAAATGACTGAAATGTTTGAAATAATAAATATTTGTAGCAAACTCTTTTGGGCTCATCAGAATAGCAGGGCGTGTAAACGAAGTCTTGTATTTTCGGTGTATGATCTATCACGTTGGTATAAGACTTAATATGTCTTCTTTAACTGAGAACTAGGAGGCGGATAGCACAGTGGCGGTAGTGTCCTTTATGATGAGCAAGCTGCTACTTTGATTCCGTTCCGGCCAAACCAAGCCTCTCATCACTCCGGGGTCGTAAATTTGGGCTTTTCTGGAGAAAGCACTCTCTGTAGTCCAACTGGGAACGCTCCGAGCCGGCTATCTCAGGACTCCAGGAAGGATTGCTCAACCTGCATTCTACAACATACAAGATGAAATGAAAATCCCCAAGCAGCAACCGAATCCACACGCAAAGTTGGAAGATCTTCGTGTACAATGGGTACGAGAAAATGAATCGAATATGAGAAGTGCTACAAGATAGAAAAGTTGACAAGCTTACACGAAGTTAACAAGAAGTTTATTTGGCTAAGGTTTCGACACCTTCATCTTTTTTAAGCTGCGATGATCCGAGTCAATGCAGCACAGTCATTCTTCCACTCGATGTAATGTCAGCGCATCAAAATTTAGCGTATAAACAAAAGTTAAGAGCATATTGTACTTTTCTGTACCACTGGAGAAAAAAAGCAATGGTCTTCTGCTTATGTTCGCGGCTTATAAATAAATGTCAATCAATACTTCCAGAAAAAAAAACACAAAGCGTTTGTGATTTGTTTCTGTCTTCAACAACAGCATAATGCAACCACGGTTTTGAAGGTTTACTCAAAACGTCTCAAAAACTTTAGAGTATTTTCTTGTCATTGATGCAGGGTAGCAATTCAAACTAGTGTCTATTAACAGCGAGCAAATGTGGGACTTTGAATGGTATAGTTCTCGAGTCCCGACGTGATAGTGTGTTTAATAGCATTGAATCATCATAGTCTGGAGTAATAAGCCTCTAATTTGACACTTGTGGCGCTGAAATAGCCCGGGGCTATATTGTGCAGCTACGGATGACGATGTTAAGAATTGCCGTTGTAGATATTCTCATGTGACAACTGATCCATCTAGTCCATTCTTTGGTTGAAAGGTGCAGCTTTATCTGACTATGCACGCCGTACTCGTCACCCGTTGCCCGCATTTGTTTTTTGGATGCGTAACTGTTAAATAAACCCATTGAGACTGTGATCTGGATGACAATATTAGAAACCAACATTCCTCGTTCATCAGTTTTCACGTTATTGTTTGATGTTTAATCAGGCTAAAAGGTGTAAGTAGTGTAATTCATAGTAAGAGTAACAGTAATCTCTAACATTGGTGTACAGAACGGATGCTTATGCCATTTGTATTCAGTTATCGATGTTAATTGAGTGTCACTAGTTGGTACTGCTAATGCTTCCATTCAATACCCGTAGGGCGTTGGGGAAACCTCGCGCAGGGCCAATCAAAAGCTTGATCTTTCTGAAAGCTTAGAAAAGCTAGCATCGTGCTTGTATGAAATTGGCTCGCTACCTTCCATTCCCACAAGATCTGGGGACTGCCTGCAGTGATGACATGGGAACGCCTTTTCACAGCCATCTTAGAATTCCAGATAGAATCAACTCAACTACCATTTAACGACATTTGTGATGATAACGAAAAAATTCCTCGACGCAGCGTCGGAATCCATGCGAGAAAGAGTTCGTAGACCGTGAGAGATAGAGATAGGTGACATGTGAAATGAGACTATTCAAGATAAAAGAACGGTTAGGATCTACACATTATTTGATGCAGTATGTGCGAAGTAGGATGTAGCAAAAAAAGAAATAGGATAATATTGTTTTACAGAGACCGTTTCAGGTTAGTGCTGGTATCAATTCTCTCCAAGCCGTTCTCCCTAAGAAAAATGACGTAAATGAAAAAAAACCAGTTTAGAGGTAGCATCTGTCGTTTTTAACAATAGTTACGGCAAAGTAAAATTTGCTGAAGGCATCTCAAAGCTGGAATGGCAGTTGAATAAGATGAAGATCATTAGAAAAAAAATAATGGGCCATGGGCACTGGGATGGATCAAATAGTCTGTTTTCAGTTCTTTGAATATTTCATACAACTTCCTCTAAGCTATCGTAAGGTTTATGTTAAGTCCTATAGCATTTACGATATTTCATTTCTATTTCACAATAGCCTTCTTCACATTTGCCGTGTGGATCAACAGTTCTTCAATTTGACTCGTCTCGTCGTATACCTATTGTCCACGGTGGTCTTCCAACTTCGGCGTTTGAGTTCGGGGACTTGAGGACCACTTGAGGACTGCAGTGTTCTTCATTAATGCTGCTGAATACTAGTAGTACCGACTCTTTCTTTGGGATCATAAGACGGACAGGCTAGAGCGTCACCCCTCATATTTTAGACATTGAGATGTTTCCAGACAACTTTGGTACCGATTTCCCAACCCCAGACGAAATGAGAGGCTTGGTAAACCCGGTGCGGCCTCGAGCCTAATCCACGCCTTTATGAACGCCGTTAGTACTACCACGATATCCGTTGCTCATGTCAATAATATCACGCTAATTAGAACAAAGTATTGGAAAAATTGAAGAGACAAAAACCACATTGCTAGAAAATTCTCATCGTTGTTCCAAAGAAAACATGCAGTATTTTCGTACAGTCTGCTTTACTGTGTAATAATGCAAATAGAGAAAAAACACAAAAAGACATCAATAAGAGCTAATTTCGTAATTTTTCTCGTATCCTTATGTTTTCCTGCCTTTATAATGAAAGGAAAGCTTTTAATAATGAGGTCAGTTGCAGTTCCCGGTGGGGCGATGATGTCTCACTGTATCTTCGGTGAAAGTACGATAATCACCGCATGCTGTACAGCAAATCAGCATGCTTTGCATAATTTAAACTCCGGCTTGAATATCGGTCCCATTTTCGCTGGGCACTACAGAATCGATGGAACTTCCACTGTTTGAATAGCTTTTTTAAACACAACTTTGATTTCAAAGAAGAAAAGTCTGTGTAGACCACAAACACCATCATGGCGAATTAGTCGGGAGCGATGTGGCAAAGTGTGGTGGACAGAGTAGTTCGATCACTGCCAACGGGTCCCAACTGCAGCGCACTTCACGGGTGCATCTGCGACCGTCAGCTTAAAAGTGAGCTAAGCTGTGTATTTTCGAAGCAATTATACGTTCTTGTGATTTTTATCGCTTCAATTTCAGAAACGTTATAAACTCTTTTTTTCATTTATTAAATCCTTCAGTCTTCGTCAATTTCCCATTTTTGTCATGGTCGTAAATCATGTGTCGGAGGTCCTTGAGTACTCGTGATATGGCGTGAAGAAATCTGTTTCCCATAGAGATTTCTTCCACACTTGCTTAGGAAAACGGTGAAAGACACGCAAAAGTGGGAAATACTCGCATTTTACACCTTATATGTCTCTTTATGAAGTTCTGAATGATTCATAAATAAGTTCCACGACCTCAAAAAGAAAATCTTCGGTTGCTCAAGTCATTCTCTAATGCTCCCGCCAGAGTGGAATCAAGAACTTTCAGGAAGATGAAGATAAAAAATGGCACCATATTCTGTTGCCATGGTGCCTTACTCCACTTTTTAGGCGTTCATTGGCTCGTCCTGGATTCTGTCAATCATAATATGGATGTAGAGCATGAAAATGTTGAAGGCGACGGGCAGCACTGAGGCATACTGAGCGATAATCGTCGACTTCGTACTGATCTACATTATGACTTAAAAGTGACTCCCTATTTTGAAGACGAGTACACAAGAGGGTGCTGCTTCATTCTAGCAGCTGTAGTTTGTAGTAAATCCTCAAGAATTAGATGTTGTGAAAACGTAAAAACATTTCGATGATGCTTTCCGTTATTGTCAATCATCTGATTGAAGGATTGTTCAAAAAGGCTAGTCCACCTAGCAAACCTCTGACTTTGAAAGCTCTATAGGGACGAGTATGAGAACTTGAGTCTTTCAATTTGCAAGAGTTTCTGGTCGAATCAGTTCCATAGAAATAGGTCCCAAGTTTTATATGAGAAAATTGTATTAACTACATCAGTAGATGACATGTAACACTTAACTGCTAAGAATTCCATTTGAAACTTTGCATTGATAATCAATTTCTCACTTTATTGGTATGATCAAATGGAAGTGGCTTTGAAAAGTTCATTAGTTCTCAATACCTTTTTCGATTATTAAGCAAACTCTAGGCCGATACTAAAAATTTGCTCGGCTAATGCTTTCACATCTTCTTCTTCTTCAAAGCCGGATTGATTCGAGCTGATGGCCCACTGGTGGTTGTCACTGCAATGTGGCTGTTTGTTGTCGCACCGCATTGAATCCGAGGAAGTGGAGCAGCGATAGAATGAGCCATTTCACTACGAATGCATTTTAATCTACGGCCGATGATTTGTATTGCTTCACTTTTTGTGTTGATTGTACTTCATTCAAGGTATAGTTGATGAAGAAACAGCGATTAACGGGAATACTCCAGTAATTCGAGTACAGTACTCTTTCGCTTGAGCCAGCAGGACTACTGTAAAGCAAGGGAAGTAAGATTCTAGTGGGCGAAAGAATCCCACAAAACACTTGCCCAAAATATTGATGAATCCTCCTACTGGAGAGGCCACATTTAAAGCTGTTGGAATTTTTCTCTGAGGAGTATTCGGGGAAGAAGTGAGTAAGTATTTTAGATTACGTACACCACGAAACAATGATGATGTCATGGAATGATGAGTGAGACCTATATATGGAGATGTCGAAAAAACTCTACTGAGATAAAGTACCATATCACGTTTAATAAAGGCACATGTGGATCAGTGCTTGGAGGCGCCCTTTAGTAAAAATAGGATCGACACACGTGCCCCTGGCCCACCAAGTCCTCCATCTCTACGAGGTAGACAAATTGATGTAAGACTTGTCTGGGAGGACGGCAGCACTGGCTTGATTCATCGGTAGGCCACCGTGAGTTATTGCAAAGGCCAAATATGCATCCAGTCATCTCGAAACGATGTTTAATGAAGTCGGATGCATGACGCATTTCTAAGGGATTGATCAACGCCAAGACCTTTATCCTTTTAGCACGTGTGATAGTAAGGCATTCGTCTTTCTGCTTCATCTTTGGACTTTGGAAATTTATTCAAAACGGCTGGAGAGCCCTGTGTGTATAAACGAGTCGTCTTTTTCGTTCAGCAATCGCAAAGTTGTTACACGACAACAACAGTAGCTGACGTTTCGGTACTATGGTCTTCTTCAGAGCCTCGAAGGGTATATTGATATGCGATTTACTAGGCCAAACACTCCAATCGCACGTACAGAAAGACGAAAATCTCTATGGTAATTACATGATCAATAGCTTCTCGAAAGACCCACCGTTTTTTACATGACTTATACTGAGAACGAACAGCTAACATAGACGTCAAAAAAAAAGTTAGACAAGGCGATACCACCTCGCCAGAATTATTTTCCTCCACCCTCGAGAACGTCCCACAAATAATAAAATGGACAGCGTCGGAGTGAAAACCAGTGGTCGGCGATTACATTGTATTTGCTTTTCTGACAACATTATTTTTATAACAGCAAACATTAACCAAGCACAATGAATGCTTTCCGACGTTGGCAACGTATGTAGGATTGGTCTTCGAATAGAATTCGTAATAATGAGGTCTATGCGTAACGGATTGGTGTCCTTTGCCTTTTTTCATGCTCATTGGTGTCAACATGATGAACGACTTAGCTCCAGAGCTGATCAAGAGGAAGCATGCGATTTGGAAGATTTTAAGAGCTTTGAGAATTTTGAAAAAAAAACAAAGAACTCCCGACTGTGTGACTACCCTTTCGACGCCACAGTACTTCCTGCTTTAAAGCATTGGTCTGAAACCTAGTCGTTAGGTAGTCATGACGAAAGATTACTATAAAGGGAAAGTGTTTTGAACAACGCATCAAAAGAAGCAGTAAAGACGATGCAGGGAGTACCGCTTGTCATAGAAATAAGAAAGGAAAACGAAATTCTGACGCCTGTACGCGAAATAGTTAATGATAAGATGGTCGAAACAAGTAAAGCGTATGAACGACCACCGATGGATAACAGCCATTAGTGACTGATTTACCGGGATGTCAAACAGACAGCAGGAAGATAACCGAACCGACGTCAGAGTTCGTAAAGAAAACGCGAGAGGAAATATTTGGTGCTTAGCGATTCTCTAGAGCGAGCGAAATCCACAGTACTTCTTATGTTGTACTCGCCAAAGAGAACTGGAAAGTTTACTGCGCGCTCTAAAGACACTCGACCATCAACGGGACAACTGCTGGTAGTTTATAAAGAAAATGCGATAATAGCAGCACCTATATCGAATTTGTATTCACAGAGCTGTAGAGCTTCTCCAAGTCCATATAGAACGCTTCGACTTCTTCTACGTCATAGTTTGATGTTGGCGCGTAAACGACGGAGATTGTCAAAGCCGGAATTGATCCCACCTTTCTAGTCGTAAAGATCCGATTCGGCTTGTATGCTGTTCGAATGAATCGATGTTTATGGACAAACTAGTATTGACGAAAACGGCGACTCCGCCGACACCTCTACTGTCGCATGTTCCGTGGAACAGTTCTCCTCCGGTAGGTGGAACCGTTCAAACGTTGGCTGTAATAGCGATTTGTAACAAACCCATTTAGACTCATCAGTAAAGCAAGAGATGTGCGCGATATGTTGAATTTTTTCGTGTAGGATCTATCACTTCAAAACAAAGTCTGGTATTCAAATTAATAGACATACTATATACGTATTTATTGTAGGAAAAATTTGTCTTCTTGTCGCTAGCTGATCACTGCCTTCAGTGTCATCAATGAAAGAAAAAAAGAAACCAAAAAAAGCGATTATGAATTGTTTCTGCCTTCAACTAACTACGCTATAATGCTATCGTAAATAAAATTCTTTTGTGTTATAAAGAGTTTTGAAATCCTCTGCGTTATAGAATTACTTTTTGAATGTTTGCCGAAAAAAAAATATCTCAAAACCGTAAGAGAGTTTTTTTTGCTAGTGTTGTACTGTAGCGGTGCACCTTCAGCCGCCACCAAATATAGAGAGTAAAGTGGCAACACTGTCCAGTTCCCAGTTTCGGCGTGAAGCCCTAATGAAGTTGATTCAAGTCATTCTTTATTTTTATTTGAGAATTTAAATTGTTGATAAATTGACAAAATTCAAATTGACATGAACACGCGTGCTCTTTTGTAGCAACGAATGACAATCTGAGGATTGTCGCAGCGGATATTTTCATGTGACAGTTAACCATAATCAGTTTCAGTTGCTGCATGGCTCATGTGGAAATTCTAAGTACTCATTGGAAAATAGCTGACTATGCATCTAACTTTCCCATCATAATAAGGTGAAAATACGGATGAAAATAAGAAATTCAAGGAACTTGTTGTTTCATCGTACTTCATCATCCTTTATATTGTGCCGTTCTATCTTGCGGTGCACCATTTCATCACTTTGGATAGGGTCACGTTTTTGATGCGTGTTGCACGACTTTCTAGCGATGCTATGGCATGTAGAATTGAGAATGACAAACTGGTGCAAAGACACATCCACCCTGCCTGCTGTGAAAATCACTCATTCTACTCCTTCTGCCATTGTTCTTTACGTGTTTTTTTTGTTTTTAAATTCTTGAGACCATCGTCTACCATTAGATTAATGGAATTTGCTACTGTATTAAATGTTTAATTTATTTCAGAGGTCATAGTTTTGAAACAACTAAAACTTCGTAGGGCTCAAGTGTCTTTTAGAGGACGGACTTTTATTCAAATAAAGATAGGAATTATTTATCAGTGTTTTATTCTTCTACTTCGGTAATATTTTTGCCTCAAGAAATAGAAGTAGTCCTGTTTGAAGGTCTCAAAATTGCTTACTAGAAGTAAAAAATAGTTTGTTTATTAAGGATGTGTAAACAAGTAAGAATGTCTCACTTATATATGAGAAAGTTGAACACGGCTTAATTTGAGTCTTTTAATGCGTTAACGATTTCTTCCAAAACACCTACCATCCTCATCTACTGTTTCCACTTCGATGTCTCCGCCAGAATTTACTTTGTCATAACTGCTACTGAAAATGCTGAACTAAATCGAAATTGGCTTTTCAACTTATTTGCGTGATTCTGCCTAGGAATGCTAAGACGACGGTCTCAGATGTAAGCATTAACCTGTACACTAGGTATAGTATGTCATAGCCGACGTTTTTATACGACCCCACATGATATATTGCGCAGACACCAGAACTTCTTGCATTCGATTCCTTTCCTCGCGTTCTTCATCATAGCCCCTCTGATATTTTCATATGACTTCGACTGCTGTTCGAGTATTGTGTCACTCTTTCTGGGTGACGTTGCTTGAAGCTCCGGGATAGCCGTGCTAGGACTTTTACAGATCTTCATTACAGGAATTATCAGCTACTGCGGACTGGACGACGTGAGCCATCCCCAAACGACTGATGGCTATTTCTCGCGTACAGAGAAACTGGATCCTTAGTAGGCCCAATGAGGTGGAGCAAGGGGGTTACACTATTGAACGAATCCACGAAAAGCGCTACTCGCGCTGAACAGGGACGTGCTGAACTAGTAGTAATGATTAATAACAAAACCATCCATGATATTTCGAAAACTCAATGTACACATCACTCTAAATACGCTTTTTTGGGAAAAGATTTTGAAACAAACGCAAAAATTGCAGAAAACAAATGGTTTTAGAACTCTCTTCTTACAGCTAAGTCTTCTCCACATTTCTAACATGAAACAATTTTTGCAACAGCATTTAAAACAACTCAGGTCTTCTAAGTGCCTTGGAAATGTATATGTGTGCACTCCTAAGCTGAAAAGTTAAAAGAGAACAATTAATATCTGGTCATTTGTTCATAACAAACAGCTGGCAATCCAGCGTTCGATGTCTGGTCTGAACATTGAGCTGATCCTAAATGATTGTCAATACTGCACGTGAGAGGTCAGCGCTACAACCTTGCCGTTCAAGAAGACCAAAGAACTCATGAACGAAGTTCATCGCAAATTTAAAGAGTTTGTATGAAAGTGTTTGCAATCGATATTTTCAAAGCTGCAAAATCTATTAGCACTGGAAGGCAGCCGAAATATCCAAAAACACAGGTTCGCTCTTCGCACCGATCTAGAAAACGCGAAAAAAAACATAAAATATAAGAATTGTGTACCTCTTGTGCAGATCCCACACAAATGAGTTAGCTCACTGCGGAGCGGCGGTAATACCAGGAACCTGTGCAGGTATGTTAGTCATGGAAAACATGGCCATAGCCACAGTCAAAGCAATGCCAGTCACGGTGATTTAAACATCAAATAATTCTGCTTAATATATTTTCCTAGGTCTTATTTTTTTTCTCTTTTTCTACTCATAGATCAGAAAATCTTTATTTGAGAAATCTTTGCATCAAAGGGCTTGCATTATGACAGTCTTTCAGTGGCTGTGATATATCAGGTACATTCGCTCTGACAAAGCTTTGTGACTTGTTATTTAAAACTGGCAATGCTCGTACTAACATAAGAATCCTCTACTCATTATATCTACATATACGTTCTTACGAACTGCTCTTTCTTTAACCCAAGCCAGGTTCGTATAGATGTCCCTGTGATATAGATTCCCAAGACCGACTTTGTGTTAACCTCGGCCTTGATTGATAATTCGATGTTTTTCTTCAATAGGCAGACACGAGGTTGTTATTATAGATTTATTAGGATACAATAGCTGACGTTTCGGCGGTTTCGCCTTCTTCAGAGCCTGGAAAGGTCAAATTGAGATGCGATCTACTCAGCCAAACACTTTCATAGCCCCAACAGATAAAACATAACAGATAAATTTGTATTCGCATAAGAAACAGCTTCATTTAAACACCTACCATCTATTTGTTGTAAGTATTTAAGTTAGTTGATGGATAGCAGCCGCACAGAGTAAAACATGGGCGATAACTGTGTCTGCGTCAGATCATTGGATTAGCCTGAGGTATGGCGCCAGGTCACGCGTGATGACAGGACACTCCTCCTTACGGTACATTTTTTGAATTTTTGGAATTGATCCAAAACGCTTCAAGAGTTTTACGCGCTGATGTTTTGGATTCCTACGTGAGGATGGTGACTCCTACTTCAAAATCTTCTCCGTTGTGTTCCTGCATCCTATGTCCGCCTAGTGGAGTGTTTGGTTTTAATTTAGATTTACCGACTACGTGTTCTTTTATGCGGATGCAGAGCGGCCTACCTGTTTCGCCATCGTATTCGTCCCCGCACGCTTTACAAGAGATCAGATAGACTGTACCCGAACTCATGCAATCACCGTCTCAGTTTTTCGTTGTGCACAGACGGTCATATAGACGCTTGCGAACTAGCTGGTGTCTTAGAGTGGTATTTCTATCACTCTTGCGGAATTCTCTAGACCGGCCCTTATTAAGCAACATTTTTATAGCTGCACTTATTTCGTTTGAAATAAAGGGCAAAAGGAACGGAGCCTTGTTTCCGCTAGAATTACCGCTCTGGGGCGTAGTTTTCCCTCTATGCCTATGCCGAGAAGCTGCAATTTCGTAACCATTTGAAATAGCTATTTGGCGCGCCAGTTTCAAGGATTCTTCCCTCTGATCTCTACCTGTGCACAAGCTGGCAGTGGTTCAAAACATATTTCTTATAAGCGCCGCTTTGGTGCGTGATGGATGAGAGGAGTGGTAATGAACCACTATATTCTTACTGCTTGTCTTTCGATGCCATTTCGTGATGTAGCCGTTTTCGGATAGGTTAATTTGAACGTTTAGAAATGGAAGCCAGTTTTCTTTCGGTTTCTCTCGGGTGAACTTGATATACTCTGACTGTTCATTCAACAACTCGAAACATTTGTCCATCTCCTCTTATGTGGAGCAGATGACAAAACAATCATCTATATACCTACAGTAGAGAGATGGCCTGAGATCGATTACTGCTGCTTCCACTTTAGACATAAAGGCAACGGCAAGAGTTGGTGCCAGTCGCTGTCCCATTGCCAACCCTTTAATTTGCTCGTAATATTTCCTGGATCATCTGAAGACCGAGCAGCTTAAACAGACCTTTAGGAGGACCATAAGCTGCTGAACCGAAAAAGCCATACATGTTAATTACGTGTTGCTCAAGAGGCTCGCGGATGGCTTTCATTGCGGAGTCGTTCGACACGTTAGTGTAAAGGGCGGCAACGTCGACGACTCCATAACGCACGCGCTTTTGGAATGTGCGTTGCGCAGACGGTCTAAGAACATTTGGGTGTTCGTGAGATGGGCTGGTATGTGCTTAAGCAACTGGTTGAGTATTAGATTTATAAACCAAGCAATTCTATCCGTAGGCCCATCTACACAACTGATGATGGGTCTAACTTTAAAGGTGGAGTGGTCGGTGGACGCCAGATCATCAGCGGATATTAACTTATGGGTCTTGATAAGTATGTATAAGACGGGACATTTCGGCACTTCGATTTTAAGATGCGAAATGTCTGCTGGTTTTAAACCCTGCTGCGCTTGGCATTTTGACCCCTTCGTTGTTCAGTTTTCGATTTTGACTTCTGAATTCCTTTTCAGTAGACGCGCGATGAAGATTTGTATCTTCAAGATGGTTTTCCGTTATATCGACATCTAACTGGCGAGGAATTACTACAAACTCTCCATCCCTTTCTAGCTCGAAAATATACGAAATTTTATATCGACTTCGTCGTTTGGGTTTTGCCGTCTAAAGAATAACCGAGGAAATGGGGGTGGTGGTAGTGCCCCTACTTCTCGTTGTTCCTTTTTGTCCCGTGTCTCAATTTTAGCGTTGCTTCGGAGTCGATCTTGGAGCTCGTGCAGGCTGCACACGATCCTACGCGAGGTTTCTTCAGAAATGGGTTGCGCTGGTGAGAAACTTGGACCCAATTCTAATAGCGAGCGCGCGTCATCAGGCAGAGTTATGCCTCCTAACACGGTTAAATGAAGCTGTTTCTTATGCGAGTACAAATTTATTTTTGTGTTTTAACTCCTGGGGTTATGAAAGTGTTTGGCTGAGTAGATCGCATCTTAATTTGACCTTTCCAGGCTCTGAAGAAGGCGAAACCGCCGAAACGTCAGCTATTGTATCCTGATAAATCTATAATAACATCCTCGTGTCTGCTTATTGAAGAAAAAATATCGGATGTCCCTATTATTCAACCAACCCCGTTGACGGGTGATTGCTGATGACACAGGTAGACAGAAAACTAGCTGAGAGAAACGCAGACCAGGGGCCTCCTTGGCGCAGTGTGTAATGGGCGAGCCACCGAAAACGTAAACCATGTTTCGATCTAGCCCAGGGTCCAAGTTTTGCGATTATCTTAGCATCGCTGTGGTTTTCCTTAATATAGTTGCTATCTTTGCTCAACAATGGCCGACTTCGTTTCGGCGACTTCGTCTTCTTCAGAGCATTCACTTTACACCACCTCTGTGTTGTTCACGAGGAATGATAATCCTGTACTGATTACCTTGATCTAGTGACATCATTCTACACCTCCTTATTGTCTAGACGGCTGCTAGCAGCGAAATGGGAAAGAAAGAAGCCTCGCTATGTTTATAAGACTACACATTTTCGCCTATTAAAAATTTAGACACCTACTACAATTTCAACCGAGCAAATTTTTTTTCATCTTATCTTTCACAAAGGAACAGTGACTTTGTTACCATACGCTTGCACACCAGTGATTTTAGCATGGCGAACGTTTTTGGGATTCTGCTGCTTTTCTAAGATATTTATTATTCCCTAACTCGTCATGATCGGGCACGTGTCGTGCAGTGGTCGGAGGAACCCTGCAATGCACATGGGATCGATTCCTTCACCTTTGGTCCACCAAGCCTTCTATTACACCGTGGTTTACATATTGACACCAGACTTGTCTGGGGAAATAGCAGCACTGGGTGGATACATGGACAGGCCAGCAGGAGTCATTGTAAAAGCCACATTTGCATTAAATCACCTCCAACGATCCCTAATGAAGTCGAATGCATGTCTCAGAGATTGGTCAAAGCAGAGACTTTTATCCTTTCTTATCCATTGATCCTGGGTTTAAAAAAAGTCGAAAACTTCTTAACTAAATTTAAAAAGCAACGCTTCAAAACAACTATTGCTCAATCGTAGTACAAAAAAAACTGCGCAGCCGTCCATTCACTTCTATTTGAACCTCTTCACTAATAAATGACACCATAACTCATTACTCAGTTCGCAGAATTGCTATCTAGCATACAATAGTTTGGACATCGGATTTTGAAGAAATGTTTACTAACGGCTGTACAGCTGTCGAAATGAATATTGTACGAGAAAGCATTTCTTTCACAATATGCAATGCACAACGATAATGATCGAAGTACAAGGTGAAGCACTAAAGATCACCCTAATTTTCAATACATTAGAGAGAATTCTTCGAATCGCAACGCAATAATGTCTGTTTTGTCTGTGCGAAAAACCGAAACCACCGTCAGGCTCTAGAATTACCGGCCCTGTTGCGAGTTTCCGTAAACGGTGAATAAAGATGAATCAGCAGGTTCGTAGCGTTTTCGTTGAACTCATGAGAGAGGAGCTGTTTCGCCCCAGTGCTTTTCCTGCAATTTCTATGCTATGTCGTACTAAGTCAACGAATTTCAAGCGATGCAGAGAAATGCCTCAGCTGGCATGTGTGCAGTTTTCAGCCGTACGAGTGTTTAACATCGCCTCGATTGGCTATGATTTTTGTCGCATTTTGCCAATAGACTAGAAAGGTAAATAATTCTTTTGAAGTAATGTGGCTCTAAGGTAGTGGATAGCACAATGGTAGTGATGCCGGTCATCACAAGCACGGTACTTGTTCGTTCTCGCTTCGAGCTCACCAAGCATCTCGTCCCCGGGGACAGGGGTACCGTGTTTGTCCGGGAAAAAATCAGTTTCTGCAATCCAACTCGGAACGCTCTAATTCGGTTCTGTCAAAACTCCAGTGAAAATTGGCTCGAAAAGTATTCAACGATATGCAAGATGAAATGAATATCTTCAAGCAGCAGTCGAAAGCACACGTAAAAAATTGGAAGATCTAAGTGGACAATGAATGCGGGGAACGAATCAAATTTGAGAACTGCCAAGATCTGAGCAGTAGATGTGAGGGCGGATAGGGACGGCGCCGGGCATTTCTATCATGGCTGGCTTTGAAGGAACTCAATTGGCTATGTGCAAGGATGGCGTGACGCTTGCATCTGGATGTTATGCCTTATGCAAGCTGGTCACTGCTTTGTGGTACATGGTCGAGAGCTAACTGCACAACACTTTTCAATCATGGTTAATCCACTTATATCGGCATAGTGCTACAACTGTGGGTTATGTCTTAGTATTAGATCCCTATCAATTTTCTTCATAGGATTTATTTCAAAATCAGAGCGGCGATCACAATGATATTGTAGAAACAGCAATGATCGAAAATGGATTATATATATACCCCAAGTGTAGTGAAGGAGCCAATCAAGCCAGTCGGCGTAATTGTGCCATATATCACCAAAGCTGTTTAGAGTCGCTATAGATAGGCCGATTGTCACCATGCTTATAACCGAAATCGGGAAATTTGGGTTACTCTTTCTGCGATAGAAACTGTAGTCATCAAAGACAAACAGGAAACGCAAAGCACTTCGGTGAATATTTTACAAACAGGGTTCATTTCTGTAGAATACTGGAAAAGCGCGAGGAAACATTTCTGAAGACACGAAAAATTCTTCATTGTGATGCAAAGCATTTGTTCCTGAATCATTGCGCATACTAGTTCCTTTACTTAATGGAATCTCATGAAATGTATCACAGTAAGAATTGTGAACTTTACTATTCATGACCCAATGTTGCTGACCGTGGTTTGACTGTGGTGGTGCCATTCTTTTTGATCAACTCCGTGTACTTCTCGAAGTGACTAGGTAAATAAGAATTTCTCTATATTTCTTATAATAAGCTTCTGCCTTTTGGTAGGCAAGTTTTCTGCGGTTGTCGGAAAAGGCGCAGAAATGGGGGTTTAAGTCTATAATAAACGACGGTGCATTCTTTGAATTATTTGTATGTCTTCACATACGTTGACTTTTTGTTTTAGGCACTCTCCCATTTCAGGAATGACCAGAATGAGCTTCATTATTATAGCATTGGTATTTATATCTAAGGCAGAATCCTTCACTGTTATCCGGATTTAGGGATCCAGTCTTTACATAGTTTGATTTCGAAGAAACACTTTTTATTATCAGCTGCTGATTTCATCGCCGTCGCTTTGTTAATTTTCAAATTAGTGAGGAGGATTACATTAAATTCTCTATTAGTCGTCCATGTCCAGTAAATTGTGACCTATAGAAATGCATAAAAAGGTAGTCAATTTTTCGGATTTTGGGCATCTGAGCGTCATCCGGACATTTTCGACTGTATTCGAGCTGCCATTTACTGCACTTTCTTCAGATGAGGTAGTTCTAGAACCATCCCTTTTAACAAGCCGAAAATAGCCCAAACTGCTTCCTCATTACATCTACATTTCGGTAAGGATTTCGAGGTTCGTTAAGACAGCCGAAGTAGTAAAGTCGACGTCATCATCGCAAATGTTGGTATTTTCCTTATTTTAACACTACGTTCTCGATGTGAGCTCTCAAGTTCACTCACATTTTCGTAGTAAGCACTAGTAAGCACATGTTTTTGCGTAAATTTCCTGTTGCAGGGACACACCTAAAGAACTGAAAACTGCTCATATTAAGTGGGAACAAAGGATTTTATAAGTAAGAATTTTTTTCCCACAATACTGTATGTTTTCCTATACACCGATGTCTGATCATTCCACATAAGCCAAGACATTGAACAGCATTTGAAGTGTTGCGAACAGCTAATTTTTGATTTAATACAAACGACATAATTGAAAACGCCATGACAGCATAGAAGACATTCATAAGATGGAGTAACTTTTATTCACTTTTTACGTGCTGCCTACCACAATTTTTCACGGCATTGTTTGTGAAGCAACCACAATGGTGCTGAGATATTTGCAAAACTCTGGTCTGCCGGTGTATGCGGTGAGGAATAAACACGCTATTACCTTTACTGGGGGGGCTAATGAGTTCACCACTGCACCATGCGGGTCCTTCGTTTCGCCTGTCTCTCAGATAATTTTCTATTGATAACTGCTATCAACAATCACTAGTCAACGGGAATGATTTGAGGAGCCTATACTGGAACTGAACTCATTTAACCTGATGCTCAGAGTTTTGCAAATAGCTCGGCATCGTTGTGGTTAAGTAACTTTTTCTTTAACAAATTTTCGTAAGAGTTTCTCGGGAGTCTAGTTGAAAATATTGCCAAGTACTGTTGACGTTTTTGCATTACCTACAGTAGTGGTATAGAATAATGAAATTTTCAGCTTTTGATGTTGCTTCGTAGTTTGTGAACTGCCTTTCATGTGGGGTCCGCAACAAACTCTGCTGCAGACTATGGAATTTTTTAACTTTTATTTACCGCGTTTTTTTTCCACTGGCAGGGTGCGGTGTGGTAAGCAGTCACCTGAGATATGAGGAAAGCTTGGGATATTAGCTGGGTTTCAAATTCGCGAGTACCCTTTTCGGGGTTCACGTACTATCCACAATATCACAAGAAGGCCTTGCTTTGTCCTTCTCACAGCAACATTTTTCAGTCTAACCGCGCTGTGAGCAGTCACCTATGAAATACACTTTTTCGACTATCTGAGAATAATAAACCAAGAGATTTCTTCAACCCAAAAACTGAAAAGCTAGCTATCAAACGGGAATTTACTTTTAGCGAAGATCACCTATTTAAGCATTTAATTAAGAAGTGCCAATATAAGAAACAAAATGAACATTTGGTAACTGTGAAATGATGACAACTTTCCCTAAATGGTGATAGAAATCAACTTCAGAAGAAAGAAAAGTAAGATTGACTGTAAAGAATCACATGCTCGAGATGGATCTGGAACCACACCGAGGACTATTGACGTGATATTATCTGACGCAATAGAGGGTTTAAACTCCACTGAACGTTCCTACTTCAAGATGTGTTGAGGTGATGATCACGTCAGTTCAATCATTTTTCAGCGAAAGTGGTGGTGCGAAAACGAAGCCAGAGCCAATGGAAGACATCACGACAGTCTTCACTAAAACATACATTGAATACGTGTGTGCGTGCCAGCTATTTTACTAAGGCGACTTTTTATTCTTTGAAATGATTAGGCGATTCAGAAACTCACTGTTCACCTTTTGAAAAAAGGGAATAACGAGAAATAGCGAATTAATGCGTGGACGGAAACGATGATGTAATTAGGTAATTTTTTCAATCAGAAAAAAAACTATGGGCTAGTGAGATTTTGGCCCAACCACGCTCTACGGATTACCGAAAGCATATAGAAGTGCAACGACTGTTAATATTTTTGACCTTTCAATTTTTTACTGCACTGCCATTATAACTCGGTTTTCTCGATGACAAACGGAAGGGAAAGTGATGAAGCTAATGAACAATAGAATGAAAATATTGTTGGATGTCAGTGTCCGACTCGGTCAAGCTATGCTCATATAGGATTATTTATGGTCCGTAATCAGCTCAACCCAGATTAGTTATGTCATTTTTAGTGAACGTGGTCTTTGTGCCTAGATGTATAATTGTCAATTTTTCAGTAGATCAGAGATCAGTAGTGACCGGTGTGGTGGTGATAATCATGCCTCGATACTGCTTGCTTAGCGATGCGGTTAACACCACTGCTATAATGGAGCACAGTGGGCAACGTAAACATCTCTCCGTGCTTCCCTTTCAAATTCCCAGAATTTCAAGCTTTTTATCCCTTGGATAAACTTTTCTCATGGCAACGTCTCAGAAGTGCAAATGGATACCTCTGCAGATACGATGAAATTTTTGACCAAAATAATTGGTGGGTGTAAGGCGGAACAACGAGAAGTAATAATTAGAGAAAGTGTTATACGTCGTAATAACTGAAATCAAAATTGTTTTCAAACAATCACTAACTATAAAGTACTACGGGCGCTTGTAGCACAGTGGTCAAAGACGCCCTTCAACATACACGTTCTTGGTTCGACCCATCAGCGCAGGCTCACCGAGCTTCCTACCAATCCGCGCTCTCATAATTGCTAGCAAGTCATTGTGCAGACCAGTTATGCATTCAATCACCACTGAGGTAGTTGAAAAATCAACTGCACTACGGAATTCTGCGGAATCTTCTCAGGAATGATTAATCTCAAGAGGTTTCTCCCACGTTTTCTTTGATTTACCTTTTGATCGGTGTTAACAGGACCCTTTTGAAGACTGTTGACGTAGTTATTTTCGTTAATGTTGCTATGTGAGAGGCTATTCCTTTCCATTACCGAATTGATGCCATTCATATGGAAAGGATAAACCGTTTTCTTCAGGGCAAGGAGCTGTGGAAACTCATTGACTGCTCAGCCCCGAGCAGTAGCAGCAACTTGGAAATTGATTTATTGAACGCCTTGTATTTGGCACACACACTTGTGTTTGCATAATCATAGCTTCAATGTCGATTCACTGCATGTTAAATTGAAACAACAGCACTCAATAACCGAAAACTCGTTCATACTGAACAGTATTCTATGCACGGTTGTTCGAAGACAGCTACCTACAAAACTGTAGAAGATTTCCTTAGTATCGTAGAACTGTGGACCAGTTCACACAATCTATAGACGAACTTTAGATTTTTGATATAAATATGTTACAATGGCTAATTTTCCATTTATGATTAATTTCCTCACCCATCTCACATTGCACAATCAGCAAGAGACATCCCTAGCTGATGTTGAACAGCATTAACAATAGAAAGGAACTTTATGTCGATAACATCAGTTAGCTAGTGGCAATATGCAATTTCTTTCGGAAAAACACGGATTAAGACTCGAATTTGGCAAAACCATCATTAATCATATCCTAGTCGTAGAACTTCTTCTAGTGAAAGCGATGATCCACGACCTAGGAAATCAGGTAGTCTAAAGGCGCGATTTCCAGACTACGACGAGTAAGAAATGGGAGCACAGCACGGATTCTCGCCACCTTTATCATTTTCAAGACTTGTCATATAGAAAAAAGAAGATTCTGAATCACTTTGGTTGCCTTTTAATCATGGCGGCTGCATGGTTTCGCATTTGCTTCACAGTATGGCACTTAACGTGAGCCTTCTATTTCTTCATCAGCAATTCTCAAGATATTGTCCACTCAAGACCAATAATAGGACAACACCATAATGGGAGATTGGATTACAGTAAACTGGTAGATTTCCGTTTTTTTTTAGAAGAAGGAAGACATAGAGCAATTTGTTCGCGATCTCAACAAAATTTCGATTCGGTCTTACGACCAGCTGGCAAAGATGCAAAGATTTGATGAAAATCTTGAGTTTGGTAGATTCGACGCCAAAAACATTACCTAGATGTTAAGAGTGGATACCAAAAAAAAGGAAACGATTAAAATCACAGAGAAGGAAAGCAAAGTCACCTGTGTCACTTGTCGTCCTCCAGATCGCCGACTGACTCGAGCGGGCGAAGCAAATCTTCCATTTTTCACTGTTGCGTGCAAGAGTACTTCAGTGGGTTCTGCTCGCTGTAGAGTTCTTATAGCATTATACCTTTCTTATGGGCTTTTCGTGAAGAGCTCTGGCCATTGGGTCGGTGGTCTTCCTGTAGTGCATTTGACGTCCCAACGAATATAGCCACTAACGGTTCTTGTCCATCGGATGTCATTCATACACAATACGTGTCCGGCCCACCTTGTCTTCGACTGTTTGGCGTACAAAGTGACATCTTTGATTTTTTGATCGTTGACGCAGGTCGGAGCTTCGGATCCCTTTCCCTACTTGTGTCATAAGGTATACATTTATCGCCGTCCCTTCGACTGCACGTTCAATAACGCTGAGTGATCTTACACCCTGCTTACGAAGCAACCAGGTTTCTGACGCATGCGTTAGGGCAGGAAAGAAAGTAAAGGATGAAAAGCTAACTGATAAACTAATTGAGAACACCTTCGATAGATTAACAGTAGCGCGCTTGAGCTGCTACTCGTAAACGTTTCCCAAAATAAAGATGAAGTCAAAAAAGAAACAGTAAAGAAAGCCATCAAAGCGAATTTTGGTAGTGCCAGCCACTCTCATTCGCTTATTTTTCTAATTTATTTAAAAGACAAGGGCAGATAGCACAGTTGTAGTGATGTCCATCATCGCGATGATGGTCCTAGTTCGATTCCGCTCCGTGCAAACCAAGCCTCTCAACCCGGGAAGTTGGTACCGGACTTGTCTGGAAAAAAAAACTGCTCTGTGCAATTTTGCTGGGAACGCTCTAGCTCGGCTATTTTAGGACTCTAGAAAGAATTGCTCGACTAGGATTCTAGGACATTGAAATGAAGTGGAAACCCTCAGGAAACCACGCATAAAATCTTGAAGATCTTCGTGGATAATGGATGCTAGGAAAGGAATCGAATGTGAGAAGTGCTGGGATCCGCACAATAGGCGTGAAGACGGATCAAAATAAAAAAAATAAAAAAATTAATAAAAAATTTATAGGACAAACCGGATTTATGAGGCCTTATTGAGCATTTTCGTTAACAACTAATGTTGAATTAATGACCGTAAATGAAACTGAGAAACTTCGTTTTCAAAACATTCCGTGAGTTCCACAGAATGTACAAGTTCTTTCAAGTTTTATTTTTTGAGCTCTCAGCGTTAACGGAAACAGACGATGACATCTTGAAACAAGAAAGTTAACAGAAATATGGAAAATAAGCGCCGTGTTAAAAAAATCTCTTCGATTACACAAGATATGACTGGACAATTAGGTTTCATTAAACAGTCCACACACAGATATTTAGTCGAACATGTGGCAGACCTTCCTACCTAATCAGATGTTATCCAGTCGCAGATTTCGCTCCGGCTCTTTCCAATTCACTAACAAACACTTTGGGAACTAATAAAGTGTCTGGAACTCATCAAAAATCTTTCCCACAAAGTTAGATGGAAAATGACTTTAAAGTAAACTACACAAGGCGATGGCCTGCTGAGGAAGAACTGATTCGACACGAAAGGGAAGCTGCCGCATCGAGACGAATAACAAGCGTGAACCATCGACTCGGATCATCGGCTCTGATGAAGACAACATTAGTGATTGGTGTTTGAATCACTAGAATACATAACTGTTGTGAAATGGTAGACTTAGGCAGTCGGTACAATTATATTGAAGACCACCTAAGCTATGTAAATTCAAAATCATTATTAAGAAGCTGATGATCACCACAGTTATAACCGAGCTCAAGGGACTTGCACTGCTCTTACTGAAACAGACACCGTAGTCGTCAATGAAAAGATGAAATGTGGAAGGCTTGTATCAATACTGTGCCCTAAGCGTTTATTTATGTGAATTACTTAAAAACTTCTCTGAGCCATGTTTTATATGCACTGTCACCATTCACCCGGCAACGGGATTGATCTGGAAAGCACAAATCGGCACTTAACTCATATTGTAGTTGTGTACTCGTTAGCCACCGGAAAGGGCTAATAACGAGTTTCGATCCCCTGTCGCAGAAACCTGCGCTCCGGAGTTTTGCAAATATCTCGGCATCGTTGTAATTGTATTTCGCATCATACCTTGCCGTGAAAAGGAATAGCCTGTGAATAAAAAAGTGATTACAATATATTTTACTATTCGCCTCGGTTTATGAAGAACCCTGAGCGTTTTTTGCAGAAGGGTTCACTAACTTTCACAGTTTCAGTGGTCGTAGTCTACACTGACGATTCTTCAGTTCCCATTCACGGCTGAGGTTTTCCTCCATGTGAGCAGGTAACTACAAATATTCCCATTTTTCTTGTGCTTCTGTAAATGTCCATGTTTCTAGCGTGCGATTTTCTACAAGCTGTCAGAAGATGCGTGTAAATCATCTTTGGATTTATGATAGTTCCATTATGGCCTAGCTTTTAAGCCATTCGTATGTTTGCACACGGGTCCACCAAAAAACGAGAAGAAATAAGGCCATCTTATTAGCTAGACATAAATTTTCATATTTTTTTGAGCTAACTTCTCAGTTGGAAGGATTTCAAGGCACATCGCTGGATTGGTGGCTTTCCACAACCACTAGAATGACCTTAATCAGCATCGCATGTGTAAGTCTTGGTAAAAAAAAAGAACTTCTTATTGTTAGCCAAGCAAGGAAAACAAAGCGTTCACAGCGTTTAAGTTCGAAGAAATTTTTTTATTATCACCTGTAATTTCTACAGCTGTCGTCTTCTTGAATATGAAGTGGTTAAGGTGGGTTACACTACATTTTCCACATAGATTCTCTAGTGAATTTCGGGGGATAAAAATGCATGATCAAGATGAAATGAAAATCCTCAAACAGCAACCGAAGCCACACGTAAAAGTTCGAAGATCTTTGTGGACAATGGATGCGAGAAAACGATTTGAATGTGAAAAAGTGCTGCACAGCAGACCTGAAGACGGGTCATATAAAAAAAACAATATATTTCTTGATTTTGGTCGTCTGAGAATAGGCTACACCGATAATTATTTTTGCACAAACGTCTTCAAGCCGCCTTTTGCTTTACTTTTTTTCAAGCGAAGTGCTTCTATAATACCCTACTTAACCCGTTCAATAGCGCTATTCCACTTTTCATTGCATTTACTAGGCGTTAGCGATTTCAAAGTGACTGTGAAGACTGATGAAAGGGAGGACGTCGCATTTTCTTCAATTTAGCACCACTTTCTCGATATATAGCCTGAGATCTACTCACTTACTCTGGCTTAAAGCAAATGTTTTTTCTTTGACTTCCTGCTGCAGGTGCATAACAAAAAAAACCAGGTAATATCCTGTTATTAACGCGTGTGGCGCAATGGTTCGAGGCGCCACTGCCACACACACGTGGAATCGATCCCAGCGCCCATGGCCTACCAAGCCTTCCATCCCTCCTGGGTTGGCAAATTGGTGCCAGACTTGTCTGGGAAGATAGCAGCACTGGCCCGAAACACCGGCAGGCCACCACGAGTCATTGCAAAGGCGAGATATGCATTCAATCACCTCCAACTATACATAATGAAGTCGAATGCATAGCGCATACCTCAGAAATTGATCAACGCCGAAAGGTTTATCCTTTTCAATTTTAATATGCTGTTAGGCGGGCACTGCACAAGCAAGAATTCTTTTTTCTTACAAATTTGTTTGTTTTTTTATAGGCCGATGTCTTATCTTTCCACATAAGTTAGGGCATTGAGCAGCACAAGTTGTGAATGTTTAATTTTTTAATAAGAATGATGTTTTAGCAAGCCATTATGTTACGAGTGGCAGTCATTCACACCGATCAACTTATTCTGCCAGAGTTTTTGCATGTTCTTCTGAAGAGTGTGGATGGAAAGACTGCGAGACAGTGATGTCAAGGTTTTTGCATCTATACGGTAGCGTTTTAGAATAACGAAGTTTCCAGCTTGTGATGTTGTTCTTTAATTCGTGAATGGCCTTTGTATGGTAAGTTAGACGTCAATTGTTTTCAACCGTGTGCTCCTCCTCAGCACTTCAGCCATGGTTATGGAATATGAAACGGTAGATGACGGTTCCGACGTATTTTGGGATAAAACCAGTGCCACGAACACGAAGGAACCCTTAAGGACCTTTTCTAATCACATGTGTGTGTTTTATAGTGTTTTACAGTAATGTTAAAAAGTAGGTTTATTTTAAGTTTCGTCGCACTTATTGCCGCAGAGAAGTAAAAAGCTGGACACGGCTAGACTCGGTATGACGACAGCGATTGACTACCGCGCAAAAAGAGGCAACTGATATGGACACTCAACGAGAACAAGAACACAATGAATCAAATAGACATTTGCTACATTACTTGAAGTTTTATGAAACGGCAACTCCTCGCACGGTGGAGTCGCCTTTCACGGCGTATAATGATACCAACTTTTGCAGGGTGAATTGGCCGAAATAAAGAAGTCATTATCACTCCGCAAACACTATTATCAAAATCTATCGCCCTGTATAAAAGAGTAGTGACCCGACTTCCAAAACATTGGTACGCTCTGCACTGAATGATAATGAAACCAACATTTGCTGGATCGATTGTCTAGATAATTACCACCGAACAATCACTATTATGAACAGCAACTGTCTTGTACAGAGGAGCATCACCGGGTGAGGTTGTCTCCTTCTAGCGCTGCTCCACTGAGGAAGATCCAACTCGATGCCATCAGGAAGGCATCATATCGAGAATAGCAACAACTGTAGATATCGACGCGTTTTGTTGGCTCTGAAGAATAGGAAGACGTTAAAACGTTATAGAAAAAATAAAAAGGCCCAAGCCTCTCGGTCTTGATTAATCCCTAGAGGCTGCAGCATGCATTTGACGCCATTGCCATTGTCAGAGGTGATTGCATGCACATCCCGCCAATGATTCAGTGGCTCCGGTGCCCTACCGATCTATCCAGGCAGTACTGCTATCCACCAAGACAAGCCTGGTACCAATTTGTCGAACGGCGAGGTATGGATGGTATGGTGAGCTTTGGGCGCGGAGTGTATCCCATGTGTACTACAGAGCGCCACTAGGAACTGCGCTACACTCTCTGATATGTTAGCGGAGTAAAATTCTTTATCAATCCCGTGCTTGTTTATCAATGAAAGCGTACATGTTAGCATTGTCGAGTTTGGGTGCGCAAAAAGTTTCTAGCTTCGTAAGATTTTTTTGAAACGAAAACGGAAAAATCGCATTTAGAAGAAGAGTTAAGGATTTAAAGGACGTTGAATTCATCATCAACCGTCATTCAGACTAAATTATACCCTCGTTTCGTATATCCAACGATTTAGTAGTAAAACACGTAACGTTCAAATGAAATACTCACTTGCCCAAGAATTACGTTTCCGACAAATAGCCGAAAAGCTGAAGTTGGGACAAGCAATGTAGCCGGAGGTGTTCGACTGTACGAGTATTCTTTTCGTATGTGGTGTCATTCGCAACCCTCGCTGGTAAATAGACATCATTGCTAAGAACACCAATCAATAGATCGAATGTGTCGAACAGCAGAAATCATACTTTGTCAACTTCAGGAATGACACCTGGTTCGACGCAATCATCGAGGAAAAAACGATGTTTGCAAGGTAGCGCAATAAGCTTACTTCTAACGATTTTGTCAGACTATAACAGAGCTTTGCAACATATTGCGTAAATTCCTACAAATGCTTACGACCTCAGTAAAACTTATTTTTTGTACACAATAGTAACGATTATCATCTACCACGCATTCTTGACATGGATAGCTCTTTTGTGCAGCACTTGACCGCTTACAATGTGAGCCAGTGATGACCGATGTAATTTTTCTACCGTGGTTGATCGTCGAGGCATTATATTGTTCGTTAATTGAAATCACGAAACTTTAGCCGGGAATTAAAAAAATTAGAATGCATGATCCGTGCAGGGGAAATTCTCAGCCAGATTTCGAAATTATCCTGTAAATCATTTTTTCAGTGTGAAGACAGGAGTCGTCATTGGCAGTGGGAGCTCGGATATTCATCACCAATGATGCGATCTTCTTAGGAGGCATTCGGTGGGGCACACCGTGAATGAAGTTATGGAAATACTGAGTGCTATCGCTCTTTTAAGTGCTATTAGCTGATTTGTTGCTTTGCACAATTTTAACGTCGCCAATAATTCTTATAGGTACACGTAAGACACGATAGAATGAAAAGATGGCTACCGAGTTGAAACGATGATTGTGGAACCAAAGTTGGAAGCTGGTTCATCCACTCCTTATGAAGAAGCCTCGAAAAACCTCTAGGCATATTTTTCCTGCTAATTTTTTGCACAACATTTCACAGTAGGCGTTTATTCATTTGTGCGCGTCTGTTTTACCATAGCCTAATGCCACGTAACCGCTGAGCTGTCGTTCGAACTCCTTCGACCCACAAAGGAGTTCGCCATCCCATCCACTTAATGAAAGCGCTACCATTCCCACTGGAATTCATGCAACTAACCACTGTCGTAATTATTTTAGTCCCGTAATAGGTTTTCATTTGATAACTACATCAGCTTCGAAAACCAGTTTGATCATGTGTCAGGTTTTTTCATTATTAGTTACGAGGAGCTTGATTCGTCGTGACGTCAAATCCCAATTTAAAGCGTAGCTTAGAATTACATGAGGATGTGATTATTGAAATTATAATGGAACAATAGTAGCATTGGTGGTCCATATGGACGCCATTTTTCTGTAAAAATGATATAAAAGTCCGTAATACCAGAGTCACTGGGGCATTATAAATTTTATACAACAGCAGTTAGACCTCCCCAAGTTACTCTTCCATAGCAGTGAATTTCCACGGAAAGTTTTGCTTTAATACAACTGACCTGTAAAACACAATTCGATCAGAGTTTTGATCTGGTGTTGGCAGCGTTTCAACAATATTTTCGCAATGAGACCTCAGATCTTCCTGTTATAGAGACGATACGAAAGAGTTTTAGAAACGACTTTTTTTCTTGTTGAGAATCGCGTCTACCATAGTCTTCGATCAGCGCATGACTGCAGTGTAGCAAAAGAGATCGGTATACGCAGAAAGAGCAAAAGCGAATGGCCTATGTGAGGGTGTGATGCTGGCCTGTGTTTCGAGAACCATTGTTAGCCTAAAATGTGGAACACCAGATTGCGTCAGCTCTAAGGGTAAGAATTAGCTTCAGGTGGAGTAGTTGTGACCCGTTTCCACTTTCGTATTAATACATAACAGAAAACTCTTAAAATATGTTAAGAGTAGAGAAGAATTTTTATAGTCAACCCATTACTGCCATAAGTGAGTCCCAGTTTATTCTTCGTCATTTATACGTTAAGATATAGGAGGAACGCTTAGTGACCTCAGCGATGCCTCCCTTTACCGCCCATCATCTATAAAGGAATACAAAAGTCAATACCAAAAAGCAAGTAATCAACGGCCAAAATGGAAAGGAAGGGCAAGCTTGATCATCCATTATTTCTAGCCTTAAAACAAAGAGACCAACATCTGTCATCCTGTACTTATTTATTAAAACACATAAGTTAGTATCATCTGAGACACTGCACCAATTAATCCATCTTTGTTCAATATTAGACGCATTATCAGCTGTGTTGATGGGCTAACAGTTAGAATAACATGATATCTAAGCCTAATGCTTGCCCAGATTTTTAACGCATTCCAATTCATTCTCATGCGCAACCAGATTCTTGTAGAACATCTACTTAACGCGTCTCCTAACAAGGCGTGCGTGATGAAGTCCTTCGACGTTTCGCGCTTTATACCAATGTATGGAATAACTCCACAACTGAAGCCATTCTCAAATTTCTTGTTGAAAATGAAGAAGGAATAGATATGTATGCGTTGACTACTCACCACCTTATGCGTCCCTTCAAAGAGTAATTCAAAAAACAAGAGCCTTAACAATTGCTAATTAATGGAATAATTGATCTATGTTAGTTTTCGACTGTGGTGATGATTGTTCAAATCTTGTATTGAATGGGAATTGGAAAATGGCATCTGGGATTGGTTTCAAAAATATTCGGCCAATCGTTTTTTATAACGAAAGTGAACTATGTTGTGTTTGAAATGTTGTTTTATGAGTGATATCTGCCATTCTGTAGAGCTGAATGACGTAGATCTGCAACTGCTTCACTAATCCCTTTCTATCCATACAGCGAAACAGAGCATGTAGATCCTTACAAACCTACCTCATTATCGCGTTGAACGTACTGGTGCTGAACATTACCATTTATGCAGACTCTTCGCAGCGCTTTGGAACAGGTCGTTGCATTATTGTTGTATTATTGCGAAATTTGTACGGCGGGTAAAGAACTAAACTAGAAACCCCCTTAACCTAGTCTTTAAGCAGAAGAATGCAAAACTCCTGAACATGTTTAAATCCAAATTTTTGTAAATCTTTCTTTCGTAGTTCTCCATTCAAATAATTTTAGAGAACGTGTGGAAATACCATTTGTAACGCAAAGTTGTATGCCCACAAAAACACGAGAAGGAATTTGTTTGCTACGGATGTGGACCATCGATAGGTTCATTTCAACGTTCAGAAATGGAAGGCAATTTTCTCTCGGTTCCTCTCGTGTGAATCTAATACACTTTGACTATTCGTTCGACAAATTAAAACATTTGTCCATTCCATTTCCCCTTCCACTGAGCAAATGGCGGCGTGTGGCGCAGTGGTCTGAGGAGCCCTGCAACACACATGTGAAGTCGATCCCTGCACCCATGGCCTACCAAGCCTTCCATCCCTCCTGGGTTGGCAAACTAGTACCAGAATTGTCTGGGAGGATAGCAGCAATGGCTCGACACATCGGTAGGCCACCGCGAGTCATTGTAAAGGCCAGATAGTGCATTCAATCACCTCCAAACAGTGCCTAATGAAGCCGAATGTAAGGCGCATCTCTCAGGGATTGATCAATGCCAAGAGCTTTATCCTGTGCGGAAGAATTTGAGAGCTTATGTCGACAAAGTAGTGGTAAGTTGAAGAAAATACCCACTTCCGTTCATTCCCCTGTTTTCACGTGCAGTTTGAATTCTTCAACGCCAAGTAGATGAAATGAGAGATGAATTAGATTATTCAACAGGTAAAGAGGGCAATTTTAGAAACATGTCGCCTGAGAAAACCAAAGCAAAAGAAAGTTTTAAGGCCCCTTGCAGATAACTAGCTATTGGTGCAGATTACTCTCACACCACCAAAATCAAGACACATATAGTACATCGTAGGAGAATGCACTGTACCCTGCTCTAACCACTTGGAATTCATGTGAACGACGGCCATTGAATAAACAGCTAGTAATAAAAAGATTCCCTTAAACTCAAACGCTGTGAAGGCTTTGTTATTTATGCCTGAAAAACAACAAGAAGTTCTTTTTTACCAAGAAGCACAGAGGCGGTACTGGTTAAGTTTATTTTGGTCGTTGAGGAAAAGCACCAATCCGGTGAGGTGCCTTGAAATCCAGCTAATCGAGAAGTTCGCTGTATAAATGTGAAAAATTGACTCTAGCTGACCACAAAGGTCCACTTTTTTATATTCTTACTGAACCCATTTTGCAAATATGCAAACGGCTGAAAAACTAGGATGTTGTGTATTACCATAAATTCAAAGGTCATTTACACGTTTCTTCTGACGACTCGAGAGAAGTGGCGCACAAGAAATATGGACTCATTCATGGCAGTATAAGGAATATAGATAAACTAGCAGTTACCTGCTTGCATGGACGAATACGACGGCCATAAACGGGAACAGCGGAATCATCAGTGTAGACTATGACCACTAAGAATTAGCCAATAGTGTTAAAGTTAATAAACCGTTCAGCAAAACCCTAAGGACTTTTCATTAACTAGGGCGGCAAACGAAAGAAATTAGTGAGCGCAAAAATTTGGCGGTGTTGCGTCCTTCGTCACTACTGAAAGGTGCGTTCAAGTTTTATTTAGTACAAGTTTTTTCCAAGTTTAATTTTTTTGAGCCTTCAGCATTGACAGGGACAACGGACGACATCAAGAAACAAGGAGCATAACGAAAATCTGGAAGATGAACGCAATGTCAAAAATCTCTTGCACAACAATTAGATCGTTAGTTTTCACTAAACACCTGACCAGATACTTAGTCAAACATTTGGCTGACTCACTTGTCTAATCAGTTGTTGTACAGGCGCAGATTTCACGCCGGTTCATTCCCAATCACTGACAAACGCATCGGAAAATAATATTGTCTCTGCATCCCATAAAAAAGCATTGGCGTCCAATTTGACGAAAAAAAATGAGTATAAGGTAAACTTATTTAGTAAAATATTGTCTAAAAAAACATGATGCAAATTAGCTGATAACGTGAGATCGTGCAACATCGACATTTTATGCTTTAAGGCAAAATTATTTACATCTTCAATTAGACATCTTCAAGAAGAACAACTGTGAATCATCGACTTGGGTCATCGACTCTGACGAAGCTAAAGACGTCGAAACGTTAGCCGAATAAAGCTAATTTATCAACCTCGTGTAGACCTAATAATTAAAACATTTCAATTATAGCCACAATGATGCTGAGATATTTGCGAAACTGCGGACCGCAGGTGTCCGCGGTGGGTAACGAAGGCGCTATTACCCTTTCAGGGGCTAACGCGCTCACCACCACACCATACGGGTCATTAATTTCGTCTGTCTCTGAGCTAGTTCTATCGATCACTGCCGTCAGCAATCACCCGTCAGAGGGATTGATCTGGGGAGCCCAAATCGGCATTGAACCCAGTTAAGCTGAGACGTGTTCGTTCCCGACGCAGACACCTGCGGTCCCGAGTTTTGCAAATATCTCAGCATAATTGTGGTTGTATATCGCATAATATCCTGCCGCAAAAATTATAGTAGGCAGCAAATAAAAAGCTAACCCTGTGACTTTAATTATAATCAAATAAACACATTCTCATAAAAGCAGAACTTAGTGACTAACACGTAAATTAGTGAAAAGTGAATAGTAGGAGTGCCATTGTAATTTGTTCGATCTACAAATGAAAGTGTCATCTGAAAGATTATGTTGATGTATTGAATAGCGTGATTCGCCAAAGAGTAGGCGTCGTGCATTGGACCGTATCGTGAAGTTAAAGTCCGTTCTCAGTCATCCCCAATGAACTGCGTCTGTACAAAAACGGGAAAAGAAGTCAAGTACATAACTGCTGGACGACGTTAGAGTCGTTTATACGGTATGTTCTAAGGCGCGAAGGAACGGATATGGTGGCAGAATGTATACACCACTCTGCATGCGAATAAAACTGCATCTAGGTAATAATTTAATAGCCAATTATGCACCATTGGCTCGAATCAACGCTAGTTTGTAATCAGAATGAGATGAAAAAAGCAGATTAGGCGACTCGTTCTTCTCGGCAATGACCGTAATGATCTCCATCGTTACCACGTCGATACGTCCTCGGAAAGGAGAACTCATAATCGACCAGGCTTAAAAACTAAAGCTTTTTTGTTATTGGTTCTCTAAGAAGCACTTTTATTATCAGCTTGCACTTTTCTCTCCAGTCACGTCGTGATTTGAAGAAAAACGGTTGATGTCCCTTTTTTTTTCTACGTCTGCATTTGTCCTGTTGAAAATACTTAGTGTATTCGCTAATGATTTTGTTCTAGAGGATAAAACATACATGTGGTTACAAATAGCATCCGCTGGAGAGACAGGATGGGACTTTTCGACGAGACGGTCTTCTCAGGAAGGTGAGAGAAAGCATATATTTTATAGTTAAATGCGATAATGGGTGGCTTGCTTTACAATTTGTGAGAATATTGGTTTTGCTACTACCAGTTTCTTTTTTGGAAAGAAACTCGACAAAAATTGTTCAGGAAGGTGCAAGTTCCATGTTTCACAAAACTGTAAAACGTTCTAGCAGAAATCTTTTGGCTAGACCAAAAACTGACCCTAACACATAGTACCTATAGCTGGGTTTTCGATAGAAGTTTGCAATTTTTCAATAATTCTATTACATTAGGACATCAAAAACTAGTAGACTTGCAGGGCATGCATCTAAATTTCCAGGAGTTTTAATTTTGTGGATTTATGCCATTGTGATCTTTGTGCGTTATGGTATATGGTATAAGGGTTCCAGCAGGATTTTACTTCTTACTTTCATCAGAGGACGCACTCCTAGAATTATATTCTTGACCAGTTCAATATATCTAACTGATTCCTGATTACATCTAAAAGTAAATCTGAAGAGTCAGCGAATAAGTGAAGAATTCATTTTATTCGCAACAGCACGCTTGATATAACTTTTCCAATCTACCCACTTCCTTTTGCTGAACACGAGTGTTTTTATACAGATTTTCCACATCAGGTGCATGGCTAAGAAACTATCATATAATTCGAAAGATCGAATTTCTATATACTTTGTGTCAATAGTTGATGTAATTAATTAGGCCAGTTGATTAATCAGTTCCTCATCCCTTTAATTAATCGTTTATCTGGGTAATTAAAGGATGTTGCTCTTGTCATTCTTAGAGAGAGAAATGCACTCATGTGGGAGACATCGGATTTGTCCTATACTTGTCCGTTTCCTGTTTAGTCAGTTCATGCGAAATCCTATTGTCGCGGTTGGTTCTTCTTCGTCTCCAACTTTCCCGTTACGATAAAGTCGCCGTCACCTGTTCTTGATCGCCAGCTTGTGCAACCGGTAAGAGAGAAGTGGACACGATCTGCAGCCACTTAGAGGAAGCAATCCTCAAAGAACATTCCTCCGATAAATGGCAAAGATTAAAAAGGAGGGGAATCGAAAGATGGTGGAACATGGAAAGACCAAAGATTAAAAAAAGGGAACGAAGAGACACGGTCTCTTCACAACGTTGTCCAACCAGCTCTATACCACCAAATATGACTATCTCTCAAAGATCAGCGAGTGCGTTTTGTTTAAATTTCTGAAGCATTTCAATAACGATCAAAAAATAGAGCACCCTATAATTATAAACCTTAAACTTTATTTATAAACTTAGCTTGTACAGTGATTGTCCTTTACTCACCAGCAAATTAAATCAGTGCTTCTGCCGTCCTAGTAAAGTATGGTGCAAACTTGCCGACCCGGAGAGGTGAGGAAGATTAGGCTAGCGGGAGGCAAGGTAACGAAGTAGCGACATATCCATCCTGTACTAGTTTTAATTGTTGTGCTACAGAAGCTTTTTTGTTCACAGGATATCACAGTAAGACAATTTATTCCAAATCTTACACTGTTTTGCAGGGCATTTCATTCCTTACAAGTTTCTTTTTGACCAACCGCATGGTTAGGGTGGAGCATTTATTAAATGTATGAACATGGAGATTTTCACCAGACACTGCTTGTAAGCAAAAGTCTTCAATCGGCTTATAAGGATAGCACTAGTGATTTATCACATTTTGAATTTTAACATTTTGATTTATCACTTTCTTTTTCGCATAAGTCTAGCTATTGAGCAAATTTTTTGAGTTAAACCTTTATAACCAACGTGAACTCAATAAGGATATAGTTCATTCCGAACGGTTCACAGTTAAACTCGCGTTTCAGTTGACGGTCGCAAGTGCCGTGGAGAAGTTCGTTCCAAATGGCCCCGATGCCAACATACGAACCACTCTATTCAAAACACCTTGCCACATCTCTCTCGACCAATTCGCCATGATGACGTTTGTGGTCGTTAGGCTTCCTGAAATTGATAGGTGCACAGCCGGAATGGTCTCGATCTTCATGGCATTGTCTAGCTGACACATCATAGCTGCCATCATTTCAGTGCATAGAGCAGTCACCGTGTTTCCCGCAATTACGCAGTGAGGCATCATCATACCTCCAGGAACTGCAAGTAACATCTTTACACAAACGTTTGCTGCAATTCGTAAGTCCTACGAGTCTAATAATAAGTTGTTATGTGTAATTTTTGGCGTTTTTCCAATTTTTGTTTTACTTGCATAAATTCTTTCACAAACAATTGATAAATTTACCAACTACTTGGTTAGTGCCTAAGTTGATAAAAAGTTGGTCGTCCGCAATTTTTTTACTATTTTATTTTACACGATTTGTGCTCACGTCTACTCCGCGGACGCTAACAGTTTCCCTATTAATTCGTGTTTTTTTTCATACATAAACCGCTTAGGTTCTCTAACTACTACGTGTGACTTGCGCTGCTGCTTGAGGGCTTTCATTTAATATCGAATGTCGCCACGGAGGTCTCTCATATGAGCGATCCCGATCCGGTGAGCCGGTTAGTCGAGAGGCTACGCTGCTCCTTCACAGGTGGCGGATAAGGAGTTAATCGCGGACCAAAAGTGACCTTCCCCTGAGACGCAGGTGGATCTAGGGGATTGACTCCCTGTTTCTGCTGCACCGATTTGGCACATACTTTCTGTATTTACGAGGCGTATTCATGCACGCGTGTGTGGGTGCCTTTTCGTTTATGCGATTTGTATTCTACGAGTCAATTGGGCCAAAAGCCTGCAACCAAGTGACAGGGAAATATATGGGAGGCGGTTAGGAGTCGCCTACAACAAATGAGCTCCATGCCAACCCTGTGAGAGACTGGCAAGCTACCTGTGAACCACCCACCAGCTACCCAGCACCCACGTTCAGGGCACAGCAAGCCATACGTGATTATCAAAATGCTAAACAGAGTAAAAGAAGTGGGCCTCGTTCCACTGTCACCGAAAGAGCCCACAATTTCACAGCATTGGATAGGACGAGTACGGACAGGCTGCTAAAATCTCAAGACCAATCGAAGCTGCCTGGATCGCAAGAAACTAAGGTGACGATCTGTACCTACAATGCACGCACACATGCATCCGTGAACTCGACAGAAGAGTTGCTCATGCAAGCAAGAAGAATAAGCTACGACATCATCGGCCTGGCGGAGACGAGACGACGCCACTCATTCATCGCCCCCCTATGAGACCGGAGAAGAACTGTTCCCTGGAACATGCGAGAGTAGAGGAGTCGGCGGCGTCGGCGTTCTCGTCAACACGACTTTGTCCATGAACATCTATTCATTCGAACAGCTTACAACCGAAATCGGACGTGTGCTACTGAAAGGATATGGATCAATCCAGGCTTTGACAATCTTCGTCGCTTAGTCGCCAGCGTCGAGCTATGGCGAAGAAGAAGTGGAATCGTTCTACATGTTCTTCGTAGATTCTTCAAGGTCATTGTTGGACATTTTAACGCTAAGATTGGACCAAGAAGAACGTCTGAAGAACGTCATATTGGGACACACAAATTAGAACGGAACGAACAGGGTGGCAGTTCTCTGAGTTTGTCATGGCGACCAAGAGCATCCATGGTAACTCGCAATTCCAGAAGCCCCACCCTGAACGCTGGACTTGAAGGTCTCCCACTGGAGAGTACCATAACGAAATAGACCACATCATGATAAATAGGTTTTGCTAACCGATGTTGCTGTTGTTCCGAAATTTTACACGGGATGAGACCAACGCCCCCTTCGTGCAGATCCCATTTCTCGAAAAAAGGAGAAAAAGCCGCTAAATTCAAAAAACAAGGTCTAAAAACCACTATAAACTGGGACTTATTCAACTCATTTGTCCGCAGTTGGGAAGATGCCGCTGTCGATAACATCGGCGAGAGGGAAGATCGGCTCATTCAACATTTTCACGTTAGCGCTATGAAAGCTGAGAATTCGAAAGTCACAAAGAGACCCTTGCCTCCAGAAACACTCCAACTGATACGCCAGCATGGAATCGCACGAGCTGCAGGCAACTGCGAACTAATCTCCGAACTTGCAAAACAATGCAGACATGCGATAAAAGAAGATCTTAAAGAGAGAAGAGCAGCAGTAATGGTCGAAGGTTCAGAGGCTGCGAAAAACATTCGCAAACCCCACCGAAGCTTCGCCAATTACAAGACCAAGATGATTGCACTCCGACGCCCAGACGGAGCAGTTACAACGTCCAGAAAGGCAATGGAGAGAATCATTAACGAATACTACTCAGATCTCTTTGATAGCAAGGTCCACCTTCTGTCATATGAAATTAAAGAGGATGGATAAGTTGTAGCACCGGTTCTCCCTTCCGAAGTTCGATATGCCATTTCGTCGGTGAAAAATCGAACAGCACCTGGCCAGGACAGGATAAGACCAAAACACCCGAAGAACCTTCCGCCGCTCTTCGTTGAATTATTTGCTCGGCTCATCACACGTCACCTCTCTGAGTGCAGCGTCCCTCCCCTTTTCAGTGGAAGACCAGCAAGACCGTGCTAGTGTTCAGGAAGGGTGACCTCCACCACATCGGCAACTATCGTCCAATCTGCTTGCTGTCTGTCGTGTACAAAGCCTTCGCTCCAGTCATCCTAGAGAGGATTGACTGAACACTGGATAAAGGACAGCCATGTGAGCAAGCAGAGTTTCGAAAAGGATTTAGTACGATGGAGCACATCCACACGACAAGAAGACCCACTGAAGTATCGCGAGAGTGCATAAGACCGCTCTGTCTCACTTTCATCGATTTGAAGAAGGCTTTTGACTCAATTGAGATTGAAGCAGTCATGGAAGCCCTTGATAGTCAGGCAGTTCCTACTCAGTATGTAAAGATTCTTCGTGAGCTGTGCAAAAATTACTCAACGAAAATATCACGATTCTACAACGATATCAACATCGACGTCAAAAGAGGGGTTAGGCAAATCGGTACCATCTCGCCAAAATTATTTACCGCAACCGTCCAGAACGTCATGCGAACATTGGAATGGGATAATACGGGAGTGAAAATCGATGGTTGGCAGTTACAACATCTTCGCTTTGCTGATGACACCGTTCCTATAACACCAAATATTAGCCAAGCGGAACGAATGCTTGCCGACTTTGATAAGCCTGCCAAAAGATTGGTCTCCGACTAAATCTCGTATGCCCCATTCACGCTCAATGGAACGCGTACTTTCGAGTGCTCCAGTTAAGTCTATCTAGGTCGGGAAATCAACATTATGGCCGGCTCAGCTCCAGAGTAGGGCAGAAGGAAACGAGCAGCGTGGTGAGCTAACAAGAGCATCGAGGATGCAACTAAGAGAAGAAAGAACACCCGACTCAGTGCCCACCTTTTCGACTCAACGGTACTTCCTGCCCTAACATAGGCGTTAGAAATCTGGTCGCTACATAAGCAGGATGAAAGATCACTTAGCGTTATTGAACGCGCAGTCGAAAGGACGATGCTAGGAGTATCCTGTTCCACGCAAGTAAAGGAAGGGATCCGAAGCTCCGACCTGCGTCAACCATCAAAAATCAACGATACCGTTCTGTAGGCCAATCAGTCGAAGATAAGGTGGACCGGACACGTAATGCGTATTAATGACAACCGGTCGACAAGAACCGTTAGTGACTGGATTCCTCGTGATGTCAAACGCACTGCAGGAAGATTACTGACCCAATGGTTAGAGTTCTTTACGAAAAACCTGGAAGAAAGATATGATGCTCAACGAGTCCCAAGAACGAGGTGAATCTTCTGGCTACTCTTGCACACGACAGGGCAAATGAATGATTTACTGGTGCCCACTCGAGTTACTCGACGGTCAACGGGACTGCAGGTGATACAGGTGATCGAATGTCGCAGAATGCTGGACTACGCTCTTCTTCCTGGAGTCCTGAAATAGCCCGGCCGGAGTGTTCTCACTTGGACTACAGAGAGTGACACCTTCCCGGACAACTACGTTACCAATTTACCGACGTGAGTGTGATGAGAGGATTGGTGGACCTGGAGCGGAATCGAGGAACAACAGCGTTCGTGATGATCGGCATTACTATCGCTATGCTATCTTGTATAAAAGCACTTATTAAATATTAAAATCATTTCAGTGACAATGTTTTAAAATAGGCAGAACGCCATCAGCAAGCAGATTTTTTAAGAACCTTGTTTACAAGCGGTTAAAATTTCTCATTACTGGCTTTTTTTCTATGTTTGCACTGCTTTTTCGTCATGAGGGCGACGAGACCTTTCTAGGACTCTTAAAAATGCTTATTGTAAATGGAAATAATTTATTTGTTAGAGTTTCGTTGAGAAGTGAGGGAGAGCATGCTCCGATTACGTAGAAGAAAGTTGAACATAATTAATTTGAGCATTTCACCGTTTTCATGACTCTTTCCAGGCCACTTCGCCATCCTCATCTATCGCTTCCGCTTCGATAGCTTCGGCAAAAATAACTTTGTGGTTACCTCTTTTAAAAAAATATGAACCTAGATTTAAATGGTTTTCTTCCCTCACGCACGTTGTTTGGGCTCAAATTAATCTGGTCCTCGATGGTGCACTAGAAGTGAATTTTTTGTCACGATATGACATCATTTAAGGAGAGGATTTCAGCGCGTGTTGCATTAATTTCTCTTTGCAAACTTCATTTATGAAGCTTCGGATTGTTATGTTGCTTGAAGTGGCGTTTTCGGATTTTTTTCCACCTTCATTCTTTCTGTAAGTTATTCCACACTGCCGAGTCGGAAATTCTAAAGTTGCTGTAATGGGGCACTTTAATACCCTCATGAGAGGTTATCGTCAACTTCAGTGGATTACGGTGATCAAGCAGGTACTTGACAGGTCTGGTCCCAATTTCAAGAGCTCACATATATGGGGGTACTGGTTGAACGGGGCCTGTTCGAACCACAGCCTTATGCGTGTTGATCGGTGCACCACTGCCTCCAATAGTGATGCTTTAAATTATCAGCAGTACGAATTACTAGCTATACCAACTGCAGTAATAATAGTCAAAAGTTCTAAGCACGCACTTCCCATTGAAAGCTTTCGACATTATTGCAGACACAAAGGATATTGCACCGTCATCTCACAGGTAATTCATTTCCACATTTATTTCTAAATATAAACGCTTTTGCAATGAACACACTTTTGTTTTTTTTTAAAGCGCTTTTGCGTTACCAGTGTAACCCCCTGAAAAGTTAAAAACTTACATCCCATATTTGCTGGTTGGTTAACAGTTACCCGCGTGCATTGCAGTGGGTTATAACTGACTTGAACAGCCAGTTGATTCAAAATGATTGAGATTATAGCATCAGAGAGACCAGCACTGCGACCTTGCCGTTCGAGAACATCGATAACCTCAACAAATTTCTTCACCACCAGGTAGGAATTTAGTTTATATGGAAGCGTTCCTAATCATATTGTATTGAATTATGATGACAAAATGTGTTGAAACTAAAGCCCTGAAGAAGATTCTAGAAAACTGAATTTATTTTCTTCACTCTTCTAGAAATCGAGGAAGGATAGGGACTTCTTCAAATCGAAATGTTATAAACTCACTGCTTGCATTATAAGACGTGACACAAATGCCTGAGCTCCTCCCTCGCTATTTGCAATGCCAGCAACCTGTGCAGGGACATTGGGTGCGGTGGAGTAGACCATGGCCACTGGCAAGGTAAAGCCGGTGATATTGAAGTTCCTGGTTCTTGCTGCAAGAAAATTCCGTAGTATTGTGTTTAATAATTAAAAAATATTCCAACTTCTGATGTTTAAAATTGGAAATCTTCTCATCAAAAGGCTTATGTTAAGACAGTTCCTGAATAGTAATGAAGTGTTAGAAACATTCAATCCGTTTGCTCCTAAGCATTTCGTATTTAAAATTACAAATCTATGTATTACGATGACGATTTTCCATTTATTACCTTGACCTGGTGGCATCGTCCCACACCCCCAACACTATCGAGGCGGTCGCTAGCAGCGGAGTCACAAGAGCCAGGAGTCTGGTCATATTTCTAAGGCAAGTTGTTTTTGTTCGCTAAAAAGTGTAACAAGTACTGTAAACTAGGATGAAAACAAATAATTCTTTGTTCCAACGATGAACAAACACGAGGTTTTTTGATTTATTCCTTATTTGGAAATGAGACAACGTAGCTTTGAGCCGCTGGAAACAAATATTCTCCTTTTCAGATCAAATATTTCAAGAAGCAGCAGCTGATTTAGCATTCAACACTTGCTCTTCAGTGACGTCAACGAGGAAGACGTTTTTGCACCTCTTTCACTTTCTAAGAGCATAAGTTCCCAGCTCACTGGATTCAAAGCGTATTCCTCAGAGCGCCTTTCGTGCTAGTTTCTGTTGTCGCGAGGCCCAAGAAGCTGGTTAGTGAGATTAACTGTATGCCAAATATTAAAAGAGAGTCGTACGTAAGCGCGATCAGTTAACAGAAATTCCAAAGAATGGGCTAATTCTTCAGGTGCCACGACATAAATTTGGTTCCCGCATTCTCGCTTTTGTTACTGTGGCATAAAGTCCTTAGTTTCCCACAAATAAAGAAATTCACAATCGAGAAGACGGCTCTTTTACAATTGCACTTTTTAGAAGGAATCTGTCAGTGAAGGTATCGATTGATGAGAACGAAGCACAACCTCCTCTGTTGAACTTTCTTTGCAGCAAGTTCCCCTAACCTTCCAAGAACATTCGAGATAGTCTCATCCTCTCAGTGGCCTTTCCCGTTTAATAGGGCAACAAAATCTCCTTTTTTGTTGTGAAGGTTGACTGGAAGATAGAGTAACAACTTTTGCAGTATTTTGCTAAAGGATTTGAAAATATGCGACTATGAAATGTCACTAAAAATCGATCAATAAGAGAAAGGAAAGGCGAAATCGCGCCAGAATTGATCATGGACAAAATAACTACATTATGGCACTAGGTTTTTTGCATGAAGCACAAGAGTCCTACATTTCGTGGAATTGTCAATGCATAGAGATCAGAAAAAATGTGTTTCTTCTAAAGAAAGTGGTTGACATAACACTGAGCTGACGCTTCTCAGGCAGCTTTGTAAACATGCCAGCTTTTTTAATAAAGGGGATGTTTATGCAGCGCCGCCACCAACATCTCGGAATTTCTCCAGAAAAACAGAATTCGTTGTTGTACACTCCGTGTAATGGAGTCTCATTTCGTTTATGTAATTCTTGCGAACTCTTGACTGGTTTAACTCATTTCTGTAGGTGTCAGGAACACGACAGAAAGATTGAAATGTTGCCTTCTTATAATAGATGTAGATGTATAATTCAGTTTATTCAGTATCTTAAGTTTTCGAAGTAATCCGAATTTTTTTTAACAGAAACAGCGTTGCGAAGACATTGCTAATTCTTCCTAGAATAAGAATTCCACAAAACCACATTCAACGCGACTTCAGAATTTTCGTTCTCGGATGAGGCAGAAACTTTTCACCGCTGCAGAAAACTGCTGCGTGGCACAGATGGCTTGGTTTCTGAAGAGCTGTTCAATGGCAGATGCACACCACGAGAATTCGATGTTATTTCGGAATACATTTCATTCACTTTGTGTTCAGATTATGGTAGTAATCAAAGTAGTGGGTGAAGGTGAAGGGACTGCTCATTTCCAATACTTCGGCGAGAGTTCTCCAATTCGAAACGTAATGAAATCAGATTTGTCTGTTTAGTAGATGGCATATCGGAAACAACATCGGCCCTGCTGAATTACCATCCTTATCACTGGTGTTCTACGTGTTTTGATTGATGCTGAATTAGCAGCTCCATGTTCTCTTAGTTTAATTGCTGGTCGACGAGCCGTTCACCACAGTATTCCTCTTGCTTTTTTACTGCAATTTTGTACCAAGCCCATGAAGCCTTGCATATTCACGAAATTACATAAGAAAGTCCTTGGCGATTAAAGGTCGTTGAAGTAAAGCATAAACAGTGCTGGTTACTAGTCTCTTCCTCTGGGCTAAGAAACACTGCAGTGCAGATTTTTTTCACTCCTCATAGAATACCCAGTACTTTTTTCAAGAAGCACTGCTTCTGGGCAATTGAGACAATAGCGGATATTGTTTCCATTACGAACGCGTTAATCAAAGAAAAAATTTTTTTTCGCGCAAAGATTGTGTACGTGACGGGGAAGAAGAAGAACCGCGTTTACTACTAGTGGAAATTATTGGTACTACATGAGAATGAGAAGATTTGTAAGAGGAACCATTACACTAGCCAGGAGTTCAAGAGTGATTTAACTAAGACAGTCACCTACCGACATCTTCGTTGCTGATGAGGATGGCTTTTCTTTTTGCCACAGAATGTTTTATTACTTCACTTCTTGAACGCTTATTTCCATACTTAAATATCAATTTTAGCATGTTCTGAAACACAAGATCTCAAGAGAGATGTATCTCAAGTTTCATCATTTTGCAAAATTTTATCGTTATGGTCTTTTCTTAAAGGTCATGAGCGGCCATCGTTCCGAAATGTCGTTTTATGCGCACTACTGCAAGTAAAAGTTCTTCTAGGGACGTAAAAGTTTACAATTGTGATTTAACGAAGAAAATTTCGCTTTAGTTGCCGACTATGTTTTATTAAAGCCAAAAATCAACTATGGGTCATGTATTAGAAACGAAAAAAGAGATCGACTATGCATTATATTCGAAGTACTCGATAAAAAAAAGCGGGCACTGGCGACTGTTGTGGTACGATTTCGATGGATTTGCGTATCGACCCAGAAAAGCCACTGCTTGAGAATACCGCCATCAAAACATGCTGTAAAAGCATATAAAGTTTTCTTAAGTAATGTTTTAGATCAAAAATATACGGTCTGTTATTTAAAAGAAAGTGCTACAGAGAACATCGGCTGTCCGCACTTTGTTACCTCTGCTGGTTTAACGTTCACGTCGTTACTGTGATTATAATTTCGCCTACGCATTGAAAGCTTATTGACGTGCAGACATTATCACTGGTAGGCTGAACCATTTCATAAAATCACTGAATCGCTATTCAGAAGACGACGTTTCGCTTGTCTTTGTTCTTAAAGGCATTCTGCAAACGGATCCACATTGGATGACTAGGGATTATTCTGAAAGCCATTTAGACTTCCATGCGACTCGCTTTCCATTTATAGTGTTTTAGGGTTTATCTCAACACCAATATTTTGTTGTCAATTCTCCCACTCTAAATGTAACACATCATGTTTTCCGAGCGCGAATGACAAATCGGGAGCGCCACCGGCGCTGAATAATCGTCGTTCTGTTTATGAGATTTTTATGAACGACGAATAAAGCTGAATAAGCCATTTCGAATCGTTTCAATTGAATTGCTGATCGGCGAGCAGTTTTGCGACAGACCGCTGTTGTGGTTTCATTAGTAAAATTTTGATTGCCTGTGAATCTCAATAATCTCAGAGAATAGAGAAAAACCACCGAGCTACCAAGATTCCAGTTGAAATTCCTGCGAACACTACATATCACTTCGAAATCACAATACGTACAGTTTAATAGCACTTTCCCAGTGTGCTGTATGTAAAATCGTTGCTCTCAAAAGGAAACAAATGCGAGCAGAAGACAAGCAAAGACAAAAAACAATTCTAGAGACTTGAAAACCTTTTCGTTTCGATGCAGCAAAAAATTTTTTACTAAACTAAACAGTTTCTGTAGGTACCGCAAACTTCTGTAGATCTTGACTGAAGGTGAAATTAACTTTACCATTAATGGTGTAACCTTGACGACCTTGGTTAACACTGGTGAAGCCGCACTTCTTGCTTACGTCAACACCACTCACTCTCCCAGGGACGGGGGAACAGTAAATTTCTCTAGATTTGTTAAAATCTTACAAATAAGTGTATTTTTCTTACATCCGAGTCACCTCGAGCCACATAACGAGGCCTGAGAATGAGCTTTAAATTTATGATAATTCCATAACGGTTTAGTTTTAGGACCTTTCCTATATCTCCACATTGGTTGTTTAACAACATGAAGAAATAAAGTCCTTTTACTTATCTAAACTTATTTTTTTATATTTGTTGAGCGACCGGCTTGAATGGAAAGATTACAAAAAATATTACCGTTCCAAATTCTTCATATTTTTATCATATGTTCCCCAGATCGACTTTCTGTTAAAATCTGTATTGGATTATAAATCTGTTGTTCTCTTTTTTGCAGCAGTCGAGAGGTTCTTATTCAGCACACCTTTATTTCTTTACAAGTATAACAGACACAACACAATCGCCTTCTTCAGAGCTTGGGAGGATACACTAATACGTAATTCACTACGTCAAACGCTTCAAAAACGCAAACAGAAAGATGAACATCTAAACAATAATTACGCGATCACCAGATTCTTCAAAACCCACCGTGTTCATCTATTTTTCACTAAGGAAGGGCAGCCTCTTAGAGTTACATATGATTGCTGCACCACCCCACATCAAAAAATGAAAAAAATCAGTTCTGAGATACAGAGCTAGATCACGCGTTATCTCAGGGCATCCTTTCCTGCTATTCATTCTTGGATTTTTGGAATTCATCCAAAAAACCTCGAGAAATTTGCGCGTTGGTGTTTTAGTCTCCCGTGCGATGATAGCGACTTTTACATCAAAATCTTTTCCGCTATGTTTTTGTTTCCTATGCGTACCTAGTGGCGTGCCTTGTTTCGTTTTTCGTTCGCCATGTGGGTGTTCTTTTGTTCGGATACATAGAGGTCTGCCCCCATTTCGCCAATATATTCGTCTCCGCAAGTATCAGGTATATCGTACCTGAACTCATGGAATCACCGACCCTGCCATAAGGGCAAATTACGCAATTCTGTGTTTCACATAGACTGTCATATAGGCGGTTACGAACCAGTTGACGACGAAGACTATTCGGTGGAATTTCACTTATAGCTACCGATTCCTTTAGATCTGCCCTTCTTAAGGATCGCTTCACCGCTACATTTATTTCATCGCTAATAAAGGGCAAGGTGAACGGGACTGTTTCGGCCAAACCCTTCGTTTTGGGGGCGTCGCTCTCCTTCTAATCTTATGTCGTGGGGTTACTACTTCGTAGCCATTGGAGATGGCTATTTGCCGAACGAAGTTGCGCGACTCTTCCTTTAGTTCTCTACTTTTTGCATACAGAGGTGGCTGTTCGAAACATGTTTCTTCAATCTCCCTCTTTGTGTGTGAAAGATGAGAGCAGAGGAAATGAACGAGGATGTTCTTGTTACTTGGCTTTGTCATGTACCTGCTACTTGATAGGTTCTTTTATTTGAACGTTTAAAAACGGAAGCCAGTTCTTTCTCGGTTTCTCCCGGGTGAATTTAATGTACTCAGACTACTCATTCAATAATTCGAAGCATTTGTCCATCTCTTCCTTCGTAGAGAAGTTGACAAAACAGTCATCTATATATCTTTAGTAAAGTACCGGCCGGAGATCGATAACCAGTGCCTCTATTTTAGACATGGACGCAATGGTGAGAGTCGGTTCCAACCGCTGTCCCATTGCCAGCCCTCTAATTTGCACGTAATATTTTCCAGATCATCTGAAGATCGAACAATTTAGGTACTGTTTTAAGGGAGCCATGATGTGCTGAATGGAGAAGCCATGCATACTTATTCCTGCTTCATGTCCAACAAAAAGTTCGAGGATGGCTTGCGTTGCAGAGTCTTTCGATACGTTGGTGCACAACGCAGTAACGCCGAAGGACTCCATCACGCACTCTTTACTAGGAGACGCGTTACGTAGACGTTCTAGGAACACTTGGGTGTTCGTGAGGTGAGCTGGAATATGTCTGAGCAACAGCGAAAGTATTAGGCTTAAAAACCAGGTTATTCTCTCCGTTGGCCCGCCTGCACAACTGATTATGGGTCTAACGTGAATGATGACGGATTGGTTGACGTAAGATCATCAGTTGATGTTAACTTATGTGTTTTAATAAGTTGGTATAAGACGGGTCATGTTTGTCTATTGAATTTAAAGTGCGAAATAACCAATGGTTTTATGCCAGCACCCCTTGCTACATTGGCCCACTGATTATTTAGTTTCGGCTTTGCCTTCTGTATTCTCTTTCAGACGATGGGCGATAAAGTGTAACATCATTAAGATGTTCCTGCGTTATCTTAACATCTAATTTCCGAAGAATAACTACGAAGTCTCCCCCCATTATCACTAACTGATAGTCTAGTTACTTTTAAATTTATTAATCCTCTAATTTCTCGTATACCACATTTCTGTGAGGCTGTGAGGTTAGAGATGAATTTTCTACCGCGACAGTGATTAAGGTTTTTCGAGAACGACCATCGTCTGAAAACATGCGGAATTTTGTATCGATTTCAACGTCAGTGTCCTGCTGCCTAAAGAACGCTCTAGGGAAAGGAGACGGTGTTATTCTCGCCACCTCTTGATTTTCATTTTTTGCTCGATATTTCTTTTTTTGGCCTGATATCGGAGTCGATCTTGAAACTCATACAAACTGCATGCGATCCTACGCACGGTTGCTTTAGAAATGGGTTGTGATGGTGGAAAGTTCGTGCCCAATTTTAATAATGGTCGCGCGCTCTCAGTTATGGTCATGCTCCCAAGTACGGTGACCCTAGATTTTCTTGGTGCATTATCGACCCTATTTTGACTCCTATCATAAGTGTAATGTCGTCTGTATTATCTTGGCTTTGCTACTAACATATTTCTTGAAAAATTAGGAACTGACCTGCCACAAACAATGCTGTTTAATTTCGTTGCCTAGGTGGAAAGCTCAGACACTGGTTCATAAGGAGGAGAACACCATTTTACGACAGAAAATTCTTGCTTGTGTAACGCCTTATTCTTTATAAAGGCAATAATTGCTATGTCGTCTATATCTTAAAAAGTACCCTTGTTGAAATCATACTGCCTTAACTCTTTGTTCACTGGCTTTCTTTTTTCGTAGCAGAGTGCTGTGTGAAAGAAGCTTAGAACTTCAAGCGAGTTCTAATCTGCAACTACTTTTGTTTCAGAGACGAGAAACCAGGAGCCTTGGTTAGGGTGTGAAGAGCACGTCATACTTCGAAAAAAAGTAATTGCGGGTTCGAAGCCACACAAGGGTTCCGAGCTTTGCTGATTTCTTACAGTCCTAACGGTATCCTTTGTTGAGTTGAGGCAGGTTGATAGTCTGATGAACTCGCCGAACACCGAATCACTACAACAACAATAACAACTGGCACCAACCTTGCGTCAGCTCGAAAAGGGCAGTTCATAAGGTTTCACTAGCTAATTATTAACGGCAAACTATACACAAGTCGGTCTTTCGAATTGTGTCATGGTTTCTCAGCCATGAACCTGCGATGGAAAGCCTACGTAAAAACACCCGTGTTGAGCAAGACGAAGTGGATAGATTGGAAACTTATATTAAGAGTGTTAAGGTAAATAAAGGAAAATTTCCCACTTACACGCTCACTTTATCAAAAATGTTTTCAGATATAATCAGAAATCAGTTAAATTTATTGAACTGGTTAAGAATATAATTCTAGGAGTGCGCCTTCTGACGAAAGTAAGAAGTAAAGGCTGTGGGGATCACTATATCGGTGGTTACATAATTCAGTTTGCTCTAAGATACTTAAAACGTCGAAATTTAGTGTTCTTCAAGCAACAAAGTTTATTGGAGGATTATGGTTGCCGAGTGAAGAGTTTAATGCAGCCTACTCTAATCGTAGGCCCTCAACGATGCGGATGGAGAGAAACGTGCAAGCCGATAATAAAGGTATTTCTTGAAAGAAAAACGTTGAAAACGTTTTAGTTTTCAAGCCTGGCCGACAATGAGTTCTCCTTCACCAGGATCTAGCGACGTGGCAACTACAGAGTCCACATCGATCATTGTTGAAAAGAACGAGTCTCTTAATCATCTTTAATCGTCTCATTCTAATCACGAACTACCGCTCATCGGTGGTACGTAGGTTATTTCAGCATTGAATTGAGCGAAAGTGAACAACACACTTCCAAGCCCGACGAGGTGCTTTATAATCCTTCCATTCAAGATCGCTGTTCAACACACGTTCAATTAAGTGGAAAACGCATTTTTGTTGTTCTTAGTCAACCTACGAGGAGACATAACAGTCCCAAACCAGACAGTGATGGAATTGCTACAAATTAAAACTCATTTCCACAGTTCCTTTGACAGCTAGAGAAGACACGAGCTCCAGAAATATGCACTCATTGAAATTATTATCAAAAATTGATCCGATCCGCGCTCCTAATTTCCTTACAAATCTTCCATGCCTAATAGGCATGCAAACAACCTACCAAAAAAAAACGCGCACAGTTCAGACAAACGATTTAACCAGTGGAGAGTTGCATCCTCCTAATTCATAATGAACTAAAAGAGAAAGTAAAATTTGGTAACGATGATCTAGAATGACACTTGTTATTAAACCAGCTGTTAGATTGTTGTTGCTTTTTAGGAGCGAGTAGCGAATGAGATTCCACAGCTCTTTTGCCTAGAATAAGAAATTTAGCTAGCTGCCATATGAACGAAGACAGTTGGTAATGGAGTGGAACAATATCTGGCAAAAAAATAGCTAGCGACAGTAAGTACGCTAACAAGTGCTGTCATCCAATTTAAAATATATAGAGAAAAACAGTATATGGATATCATAGATATAATATCATTACATTTAAAATCCACCCATTAGTGCTGTCTTCTAACCATTACAACGTATATCTCGAAATATGAATTCGACGTACTGAAAAAACTCGTTTTAGAAAACAGAAAACTAAAAATAAAAAGAAGATCAGATGGTTAGAAACTTGAACCACCTTTACTATTGTTTCCACGCGACTGGCGGTGTTAACAGTGTCCCCAAACGGAGAGTATCAAGTCGTCGTAATACCTACTATTCTAGTCATTATTGGTCCTAAAACGATTGCACACATAAGTATGAAAAAAATGATATCCAATGAAGCTGTACATTTAATTTGAGCAAAGTAATTCTTCGTGTTCTTGTTGAGCAAACACGAGGTGTAATTTTTTATTGTAGGCAAAGGAGCTGTGGAATCTCATTCGCCACTCGCTCCTAAAAAGCAGCAACTATCTAACAGCTGATTTAATAACAAGTGTCATTCTAGATCATCGTTACCAAATCTTAGTTTCTCTTTTGGTTCATTATGAATTGGGAGGATGCAACTCTCCATTGGTTAAATCGTTTGTCTGAACTGTGCACGTTATTTTTTTTGGCAGGTTGTTTGTGTGCCCATTAAGCATGGAAGATTTGTAAGGAAATTAGGAGCGGAGATCACTTCACAAAGGCTATAAACGAATTCTGCGCACTCTGATACCAACAATTCATGATGACTTATTTTTTCGCTCTTAGTGGAACTTAAAAAACATGGTTCCTTCTACAAATTTCTAAAAAAAATGTTCTAAAAGCATGCTCTTCAACTATGTGTACAGTAGAGAAGAATTTTTTACAGTGAACCCATTAGTGCCATAAATGATTGCCATTTCATTAGTACCAAATCTGTGATTGAAATACCAGCCCTTCGCAATTTTGACCACAATTTCCTTTTCGACGTCGTTTATTAAATATATAATTCTATTTCTCAATATTTCTGTTAAGCCAACACGAGGCGTTACTTTATTCTTCGTTTCGTTACATCTGAAACTTCGGCAGTATCGCTTTGTCAGAGGCTGGAAAGCAATACTGATGTGCAATCTACTACGCCAAACGCTTCAGTAACAAAAAAAAGAAAGATTAAAATCTATGTGGCAGCCACCTGATGGCCGGCTTCTCGAAAAACTTAACGTTTTGTTAAGTTCCTTCGGCTAAGGAAGAAAGATCACGTGTGATGTCGCCCCACATCTGCATCGAATTTTGATGAGGGGTTGTGCACTTATCAACCACATGCGACTCTGATCAGCTGTTCTTCCTCATTGGAAGGCACGTAAATAACGGTAGGTTTTTTCGAGAAGGTGTTGATCATGTGGTTGCTATATAGGTTTTCATCTTTTTGTATGGTTATTGCTGCTCTCTGAAGAATGCGATGGTGCCGAAACATGAGCTTAAACGAAATAACGAATAAAGTAACACCTCATGTTTGCTCAAGAATATCAGGAATTATTTGATCATTGCCGCGGTTAATAGAAAGTCGGCGTGGGGATGCACGATTTTAGTCGACAATAGTTATAGTTAACATCGTTATTTAAGAGACTGCGCTTCCGTTGGTTTGTCTTGAACCTTCGTTCCCAGGAAACCACGGATTACTGCTCGGATCTGCTGGAAACGCCATTCATTTTGTCCCAGCCGTAAAGGGTTTTTGTCACGTCACCCTGATGCTTTGGACCTAAAACAACGGCATTTTGAAAGTGTTGCATCTAAGCTACAGGGGGATGCTGTATGGTGCACCAGCACAGCTGCTTACCCTATGTGTTCAGCTCAAGTCATGAACTTGAAATTGTGATATCAACATAACAGCTAACTGGAGAATTAGTGCTGTACCCATTACAAACTAGGCATTTTATAGCTGAGCAGTGTTGATGAGCTTTCTTAACTAAGAAACTAAAAGGCTTAGTGCATTTCGTTTTCAATATAGACCATATTTTTTATCATGTGCTACAATACGTCTTGCCTGCGGGAGCCCAATAACATAGATGCAAAGCAATTCAGAGGCTTGTTTGGAGACCTGTTCACGATCTCAGTGGTTGTGGTACTACATAATCCCTAGCAGCAGGTACATCATTCAAGTAATTAAATAAAAAAAAAGATAAAATGGACAAAAAAACAACAAATTGATGAGTTAATAAAAAAAATCTAGTAAGATAGATCAACAACAGCGTGACGGAGCTGCTATCAGTAAACTTTTATAAAACATGACATTAAAAAAAACAAGCGAATAATGCTGGTTAAACAAAGAGACACCATCTTTGGTTTCGTTCCTGAGTCATTTCTACGACAAAGCCACCGATTACACCTCCCTTCAAGATCTTCATTGACAATTATCGCTCCTTAGATTCTTAAAAGATTCAAAACCTTCCAGTACTTGGGAAAAATTTCGTGCTACACTCAGCATCAACATATTAAGGTTTTTTATCGAATATGTCTAAATATGGCGAACGTATTCTTTACTTGCCGACCATCACAAATCCTTGTATGAGAAGCATAAAACAGATCACCTCAATGCAAATCTATAGTAGTCTTGTGGCCATAAATCTAACTTTTTAGTTCCATTAAGTCCTTATGGTGCACTATGTATTAATCTTCGGATAGGTACACATTTGTGCAAAAAACGAAAGAGCTGTAGTTAAGCCAATAACGGGAATAGTAGGATCACGGTAATCACGATTGCTTCAACTATGTATGTTCCTCGCCACACATTCTCTACTAAATTTGCAGACACTTTCATACTTTGTAAATAACATCAGCCAGCCGGTACTAACAAAGGCTAATATGGTATTTGCGATATTTGAATGAATTTTTTGAATTTTTTGCAAAATGTAATAAGAAAATCTTTGCACAGTGAAAACACAAAACTATGGAACAAACAGCTTGTGGAGTAAAGTACTTCTTTAAGAAAATTGTCAAATTCAATATAAAATAAAATTCAACTTTTTCCCACGGACCTCTAATTTTTTCTTTCTTCGAGTTGTTGTTGAACTGAAACGAGTAACTGAGTTGATAAATTGCATGCTCTGAGAACAAAATTTTTATATCACGAGTACTCATTACGGTGCTTTTAATCTGTACTGCTTTTAGTGAGGCGTATATACATGTCTGATTTTTCGCATCGATTTCCTCTTCAAAAAACTCATGCTTCGAGCAGCACTGTATAGCCACCTCATAAAACGACGCAGTGGAATAATTAATACCTCGAGAAGCAAGCGAAAGGCAATAATACTAGTAGATTAGATTAGATTACTAGATGTACAAACCAGCGTGAGTGGTTTCCACTCATAGAATGGAAAACAATTCTACCACAGTAAGTCTTTATATGCTCATTTCATCTGAAGATGCTGACGTTACGTTGTAAAAGTTTTTCGGCTGGGATTTCTTCTAGTTAGTTGATCGACGGTCCCATGCAGATCATCGTGCAAGATATTGGACCTGATAACCATAAATATTTCATATTTCATGATTTCTGCATGCTTCATGATTTACAAAAGCTGTTTTTTCGGATGAGTTCATTTTGTTCTTGAGTGACCGTTTCTTGCAGAGAAAGCGACCACCAAGGAGAATGTTGATATGAAAGAGAATAGAAATCTCTGTTGCACTCGAACGCCGTTTTTTTGGCATTTCCAAGCGTGATTTCGCTGCAACAAGATGTTAAGCCGTAGTAGAGGAAATATATGTAGTGAGTTGTAGTGTACGGATCTAAACAGGTATAAATTCACTGTTTTCTTGGTGTGCAAACACGAGGTGACTTTTGGGATAATACTCACTATCCTCGCAGGGGGGGACCCAAAACATCATCGCGTAAAACTTTCAAAGCGTCTTGGATAAATTTCAAAAGTTCAAGAATGAATGGTACGGTGGAGTGTTCTGTGATCACACGCCACTTCGAGCCATTTCTCAGGCTGATTCTTTGACCTGAGCTAGGCAGGTTCCTTAGCCATGTAAGAGTCGTGTGTTCGGCTTCAATCAAACAACCGAAGAACTCGCAAAGAACAAGGTAGTAAATGCTTAAAAGAGGCTGTTTATTATGGGAATGAAAAATTGTGTTTTAGGTCTTACCTGCTAAGCTTATACATGTGTGTTGAGCTTATGAAAGTCTTCTGCTGAATAGATACAATGGCGACTTGACCTTTCCTCTGCTATTGTGATTGAATAAATGCTGTAATATGAACCTCGTACTTGCTTCTCAACATAGAAGCTTTTGTATGCTTGAAAATGAAATTGTGATATCCTATCTTTCGCGTAGCCTAATTTTTTGACGCCATTTTTTCAGAGCTTTTGAAGATTTGTTTCAGACAGTGCATGGAATGGTAATAGCGCTTCAAACAGATAGAGCAATAGAGAGGGCTTTAATTTGTAAGTATTTTAAGATTTCGACTTGTTGTGTACTACTTGGAAATTACTCGGAGTTACCAAAAAAAAATAAACTGATGTACAGTTCTGTGTGTCGGATATAAGTAGATGAATTTTCACCGTAATTGTTCGACTTTTCATTTCCAATCACTATCTTGAATTACTGTTGTTTTATGACCTGGGAACCATTACCTCCATACGGCTTCACTTTTTTTCAAAATATAGGCAAACAGCACATAAATTTGTCCAAACTTTTTTCATTTAAAAAGTATTACTAGTTCTACGACAAGCAAGAAATACTCCGGTACAAAATGACTGCATCATACTAATGGAGTTGCTGCAAGGAAGGGGTGCAACGGAATATATCGAGTTTTTAGAACCCAACCAGAAAACGGAATATTGAATGTGAATTTCGGAAAAACGAACTCTTAACTTTCTCTTGACCGACTTCTTCCTGCTCTATGAGTCCTTAAATGGAACCATTTTTAAGTGACTGAAAAGTTTCTGATAAAACGGAGCCTATTTGTGATGCGATTGAATGCTGCAGCTGTTTAAAAAACTGTAGTGTGTTTCGTGAGAGATATAAAGACAAGACCTGGTCCTCATACATCCTCGATACCGCCACAGTTGGCGAAAGCGCCGTTACCAATACGAGGACCCTTAATTTATCCTATTTGCTGAAAGAGAACATGCAACAACATTAAAACTATTGATTTAGATCTTAACCTGCCACCAACGATCATCATTATACGCGAGCAGTTCTAGTGTCTTGCCTTCGCTGATAAAGAGCCTAACCTCTTTGCGTAAGTGTCTAACATCATCTCTTCCATTGTAGACTCGCCATAAAACAGAACTGAGAAGAAAACACCGAAGAGTAGGATAATGGCGATTACTGCAGACAAAGGACGTAGAAGTGACTTAGTATCACAATAATTATATCTTACAGAGATTTTGCTAATATTTTTTATTCAAGCCCCATAAACACGAAAACTGAGGTTCAGCCGCTTTAGAATATTAATGATAGCCTCATAAAACTAACGACTACAATGGCGTCGTAAGCAAAATGGCCAACGGTCATTAACCTTTCACAATTGCACAGTTGGCTTAAAATTTCGCAACACTTTTCAGGAATTGACCGCTTTTGCTTGATAAGCACACACGAAGTTTTTCATTGTGGTTTTTATTCACAGTTGCTGAACACGGGATTTCCCTCATAAGGAGAATTCGTCCCGGTAAATCGCGGTGCAACGTGACGCGTCCGCAGAATGCGAATAGCGCATTTATCGCGGACCAAAAAGCGGGCTAATTATTCTATGAGACGCATATGGATAAAGGAGATGGAACCGTTTCTGCTGGGCCAAAATAGAAGATACCTTCTGTGTCTACGGGGGACGTATTGATGCATGTGTTCGTGGGTTTGTTCTCGCTTATACGGATTGTGTTCAACGGGTCAAACTGTTCCCAAAGTTCAGTATTTTGCTCCTGTTCTTCTTTTTATTTTCAATTCGGTTAATTGGTTAATTCCTAATGATTGGAAATGTGCAACAATCTTGCCATGATTACTGTTCATAAGGTTCACGCCTGGGTACTGCAGTCTCTGTGATGAGCAGTGTACGTTGTCGCGATATAATTTGTCGCTTGTGGTTAGCTCCTACTATTTGATAACATAGTTTAGATGGGATTTTTAAAACGGATTATTATTAATTTCGATCGCAATGCTTTGTTCGGTCCCAGATTACTATTTAAAAGAAAAAATTCCGAAACGACGTTCGTCCGAATAGGATTTGTGGATACATGTTGTTACAGTTGGGATCGATGGTGAGTTTAATATTGTCAGATAAAGGAATTTCCCATCCTTTTGGCTGAGGCGAATAGATTTTAGAGGCTTGGCTAAGGTCTTGATTCTGGTTATTGTAATTTCATATTTGTTCCTTAAAAACACACAGTTTTACTGCGGTAATTTCACACATCTTTTAAGTTCGTTAAGAGCTCCCAATGTGTTAAATCTGTGAAATCGGAATTTTGTAAATGAAGACCTTTAGCTAATTCGTTGGTAACGAAGGACCGGTGACATCCCTTACCAAGCAAGAAATCTGTTAGCCCTCGTGTCTGAGTAGATGGGTTGAAGATCTGTGCTTGTTTTGCTAAAATTTGGACATTTGTTGTATCTTCCTTCACTGCGCAAAGTATGACCGTATCGATTTCGTACCTTTGTTGAGATTCGCCTGCAATGATTTTTGATGGCTTAGGCTTCTTGCTTTTTGCAGAATTAACTGACGACACCACCTCTATAACCTGTAGTCCCGTTGATCGTTGAGTGACTCGGGCTGGGCGCCAGTAAAGTCTTCCATTTTTCCCTGTCGCGTGCAAGAGTAGCCCAGTGGGTTCTGCTCGGTCTAGGGATTCGTCGAGCATCATATCCTGCTTCTAGGGTCTTCATGAAAGAAACTCTGACCATCGGGTTGGTGGTCTTCCTGCATTGAATTTAACATCCCGAGGAATCCAGTCACTAACGGCTCTTGCCCATCGGTTGTCATTCATACGCACTACGTGCGCCCACCTTATCTTCGACTGTTTGGCGTACAGAACGGTGTCGTTGATTTTTTGATGGTTGATGCAGATCGGAGCTTTGGATCTTTCTCCTGCTTGTTTGACACGGGATACTCCTAGCATCGTCCATTCGAATGCGCGTTTAGCAACCCTGAGTTCTTTTTCGTCCTGTTTACGCGGCGACCAAGTTTCCGACGCACACATTAACGCAGGACGTACCGTTAAGTCGAAAAGGTGGGCACCGAGTCGGGTGTTCTTTGTCCTCTTCACTATATCCTCGAAGCTCTTGAAAGCTTCCCAAATCGCTCGTTTCCTTCCGTTCAACTCTGCAGCTAAGTCATTCATCATATTGATTTCCCGACCTAGATAGATACAACTGGAGCATTCGGAGATATACGTTCCGTTGAGCGTGAATGAGGCATTCAAAAGCAATTCGTTCTTCATTAACATCGTTTTTGTGAGATTTACACAAAGACCAATTCCGTTTGGCTAATGTGTGGGTGTTATAAGGACTATGTCATCAGCAAAGCGAAGATAATATAACCGCCGACTTTTCACTCCAATATTATCCAATACCAGTGTTCACATGACATTCTGGATGGCGCTAAATAATTTTGGCCGGATGGTGCCGCCTTGCCTAACTCACCTTTTGACGTCAATTTTTAATAACGTTTTAGAATGGTGATATCGTGGTTGTAAAATTTTTGTACAGCTCACGAGGAATCTTAATGTATTGAGTAGGGACTCCCTTGAGTATTAAAGCTTCCATGACTACTTCTACCTCACTTGAATCAAAGGCCTTCTGTAAATCGATGAACGTGAGACAGAGCGATCTTTGTACTCTTGCGATAATTCAATGGGCATTGTTATCGTGTGGATGTGGTCCATCGTACTAAATCCTTTTCGAAACCCTGCTTGCTCACATGGCTGTCCTTGGTCCAGTGTTCTGCCAGTGTCGTCTTTAGGACGACTCGAGTGAAAAGTTTGTAGACGACAGACAGCGAGCAGATAGGACGATAGTTGCCGATATCGTGTAGGTCACCCTTCTTGAACAATAACACGGTCTTGTCTGGTCTTCCACTGAGTAGGGACCTTGCATTCAGACAGGGCAAACGTGTGAAGAGCCGAGGCAGTGTATTTACTAGGACTGGCGGAAGGTTCTTCAGGTGTTCTGATCTCATCCCTGTCCGGACCTGGTGCTGTTCGACTTTTTCGCCGACGAAATGGCATGTCGGATTTCGGAAAGGGAGAAACGGTGGCACAACATATCCATCATCCTTTATTTCATGTGACGGAAGGTGGACGTGGCTATCGAGGAGATCTGAGTAGTACTCGCAAATGATTTTCTCCATTGCCTTTCTGGACGCCGTAACTGTTCCGTCTCGGGGCGTCGGAGTGCAATCATCTTGGTCCTGTAATTGGCGTAGCTTCGGTGGGCTTTGCGAATGCTTTTCCCCAGCCTCTGCAGCTTCGACCATTACTGCTGCTCTTCTCTCTTTAAGATCTTCTTTTGTCGCCTGTCTGCACTGTTTTGCAAGTTCGGACGTTAGTTCGCGGTTGCCTGCAGCTCGTGCGATTCCACGCTGGCGTATCAGCTCGAGTGTTTCTGGAGACAGACGTCTCTTTGGTGACTATCGAACTTTCGGCTTTCATAGCGCTAACTTGAAGATGTTGAATGAGCCCATCGTATTCTTCGTCGATGATATCGACAACGGCATCTTCCCAACAGCCGACTAATGAATTGAATAAGTCCCAGTTTACGGTGGTTCTCGGGACTTCAGGTTTTTGAATTTAGCGGCTTTTTCTCCTTTTGCGCGAGAAATAGAATCTTGCGCGAAGGAGAGCGATGGTCTGATCCCGTGTAAATTTTGGGACAACAGCGACATCGGTTAGGCAAAACTTTCTATTTACTATGATGTGGTCTATCTCGTTATGGTACTGTCTCCATTGGGAGACTCCCACGTCCAGCGTTGAGGTGATGGGGCTTCTGGGAATTGCGAGTTACCACTGGATGATCTTGGTCGCCATGATAAACTCAGATAGCCGCTCACCCTGTTCGTTCCATTCTAATCCATGGGTCCCAATGTGACGTTCTTCAGACGTTCTTCTTGTTCCAGTCTAATCATGGCGTTGAAATCTCCAATGATGACCACTGAAGAATGTATGGTCTTCTCTGTAGAACTTCTTCAAGTCCATACAGAACGCTTCGACTTCTTCTTCGTCATAGTTTGATGTGGCGCGGTGTAAACTGACGAAGATTGTCCATATACGGTGTCTGACTGACATAATGGTTAATTTGCTTTTTGTTTTATCTTTCTGGCTATTTTTTGAGCTACAAAAGTGACGTTCTTTTAACGGTTGTAACAGTTTTGCAAATAGATGTGTTCTGTCAACGTTTATTGCATCATGGCAGCATCCTCTTCTGCGAGTCGAAGTTTGGTGAAACGTTGAAGCGCAGTTAAAAGAAGGATTTTACTCATTTTCAATTTAGTATTCTTTCATCCTACGCCTGCCTTTTGCAGTCAATGTTAAATAACGTACTTTTTCGCAATAGGAACATGGATATATCATGCTTGTGGGCATGTGCGATTCTGAGTTGTAAAAGGTTCCAGTGGGGTTCTATTTATAGCTTTACCTCCAAAGTCTGATTTGACAGCGACTACAGCAGGTGATGCTGCTTGAGCTCCTTCCTTTACATACTCATTGATAGATTTTAAAAAGACGGTTGGCTTTGAATGTTCCATCCGATTCATGACTCTTTAATCCAGTGCGTGTTTTTGAACACTTGTCGTGAGTGCAAGGAGTTGCCCTTGTTAAGTACATAAAAGATAAAAGCTTTCGCCGATGACTAATCCCCAAGGGATGTAGCCTACGCATTCGACTTTCACTAAGCATCGCTGAAGGCGATTGAATGCATATCTTGCCTTTTCAATGACTTGCGGTGGCCTACCGATGTATCGAGCCAGTCCTGCTCCACTCCCAGACAAGTCTAGTAACAGTTCGCCAAACCTGGGAGGGACGAAACCCTTTGGTGAGATTTAGGGAAGAAATCGATCCCATGTGTATGGCAAGGCGCCTCCGACCACTGCACCACATTCGCCCTGTAAGTACATAGTATCTACAAATTCTGAATTCTTCTATAGTTCGCTGATTATGACGAATAAATACTCACACAATGTTTCCTGATCTTCAAGGCGGTCACTATTCGCTTGTGTTCTTATACACGACTGAGTAGTTCGTCTACCTGATCTTCTTTCGTTACCGTACTTAAGCTTTAACGGGTGATAACCATCTAATTGGATTCTCGTGTTATTCTGTATTGACGAAAGCTTCTGTTTTCCCTTCATGAATATCTAACAAATAGTCTATTTTTTAAGAAGACGTCTATTTCTTTTGAGTGCACTAAATGGTTGAACGCTCTCCAGAATATGTCCCACTCCCATAGTTCTCCACAGGATTTTGAATAGGGATAGTGGCAAGTTTGCTGCTGGTGGACTGAGATTTATGCTACTTGGAACGTTGTTTTTTAGAAGAAGAATTTTTCCTTTGAGTATTGTCATGCAGAAAAGTGGCACTTCTACCGTTACCATTCCAGTTCGTCACCAACAACTTTCAAGATATCGTGCCCTCGAGGCCAATAAAAGGCAACATCGTTTTGTGAACATGTGGAACAGATTCCAATAATTTGGTAGTTGCTGTCTTTATGGGGAAGCAAGACGCTTTTTTGTTTGCGATCTCAACCGAATTTCGATTCGGTGTTGCAAACTCACCGGCGTAGACATTAAGAAAACCTTGATTGTGCAAACGATTTAAATGCTCAGGAAGAAACATCAATCCTAAACTCTTAAACGGCTCATCTAAAAGTCATGGGTGCTTAAGTGTAGAAAGGGAACCAAAACGAAAGTGAATCCTGTTGACTAATTAAGTGCAAAACACCTTAAAATTGACAACATCGTACGTGAGCTGCCAGTAGTAGGCTTTCCACAAAAAGATGAAATCAAAAAGAAACAGTAGAAGAAAATCA